>CM021106.1:602862689-603175218 GCA_007115665.2 Sequoiadendron giganteum | reverse complement strand
CTCCCTCTCTCTTAAACTCTCACTTCCCCCCCCTCTCCATCTCTCTAGACTCTCTCTCTCTAAATTATCCCTCTGTCTAAAGACATACATAAATGCATACATACAAGCATAATACATATGTACATATAATCTTACATCCATACAAGCATACACACATACATGACATACATGTACATAAAAACATACAAATATATCAGCATACATTCAATATATTGGCATTTAACATAAAGGAAGACATAACATGAGCACGTTATAACACGCTCGCGTTATGTCCTCGTTGACATGTTCCTCGCAGAAGCAAAAACCATGTGAAAAGTGAGATATAACGCTTGGCGGGTTATAACGTGCTCGTGTTATATCTTGCTTTGGGAATTCCTAAGCCTTAGGCTTGGTATTTGCCTTGGAATACCAACCCAAAGGCTTGGAGGGCATTCCCAACGACCAGAGATGTGTTTTTAAAAAATCCACAATATTTCTCATAATCGAGTTTGTGCTCACCGTCAGGATTGCACATGGTTCAATATCGAAAAAATCAAACACATGGGTAATGTTGGGTTGTCTCTTAGCTATCCAACAATGTAGTTTTTTTCATTTTCTAAAAATGTTAAGTCTTTCATCCATAATTTATTTTATCTGTATGTCTTTTTTTGCCAAAAAGTAGTGTGTGGTATTTTTTTCATTATAAATTAACCATTCATCAATTTTTCAAATAAATTACATTTTTAGAAACTAGACTCCATTCTACAAAATAAAAAATTAAAAAAATCAATTAGTTTCCAAAATTTGTAGGGGTAGCACGGCCAAAATTCTATTTTTCAAGAAATGTCCACTTCGCAAATTAGTAAAAAATCAAATATTCATTAAAAAATTATCAGAAAAATTGTGCATCAACTACATACTGTTAGTTGACTTCTGACCATTGCGATTTTAAAAATACTAAAACAAAATTCACCGTACGAGGGTTGTACAAGAGTTGCTATGTTATGTTTTTCTGACAAAAACAACACCAATTTGTGTACATCCCTCATTTGAACCCATTAATATCAACCATTTTCAAAATAAATTAGTAGTTTAGAAAGTAGACTCGGAGCACTTGAATCCTTCTTTTTATTCCATCTCAAAATTTTGAGTCTAAGTATCCTGAATTTCACATCCAAGGTCAGTATTTCCTGATTTCAGAAAAAAGTTGTCCACTTAAGTCCCCTTTTTGGGAAACATCTTGGTGCACTTACCCTGCATTTTCTTATAAATCTATTTTCCTACTACAAATTCCATATAGGAAAATTCCTAACAACAAAATTTCTAAGTTATTAATTTATTAACAAATTAACGTCTATTATTTACTAACTTGCTAACCTTTACTACTATTAGTAATAACTATACAATGATGTATTCACATTCAAGGGATATGAGAGAACACAAATTTTAATCAAAAAGAAAGAAATATTATAGCAAGGTTGAGTGTTGCAATTTCTCATCTCCACCTCCTAAAGATATTATAAAGTTGAATTTTGATGGAATAACTTAGGGAAACCTTGTAATTGCTAGAGGTGGATTCACCATTATAAACTCAAAAGTAGAATTAATATATGACAACTCTTTAGTTTTTAGTATTAGAAGTAATAGTGAGGTAGATTGGTAGGAATTGTTCGCAAAAATGATGCAACCAATGCATAGGGCCTATAAGCAAAAAGAAATCTAGAAATGGGTACACATTAATGTAACCAATGAAAAGTATGTGGAATAGAGAGAAGCTTTACCCTTTGGTGTAGGATAGTAATGTGTGAATTGAATGAATTATTACGGCTTCCTATTGTTTTCAAGAGCTTGTGTCTTGGTGCTCTTCTTAAAGTTCTATTCTAGAAATTTTGGAGTATATATACTTTTGGGTGTCATATGAGGGTTCCAATGTTTTGGCCAATAGGTTTTGTTATTTTCTTAGATTATTTTATCTTGGTTCTTTTGTATGTGGCGGTGTATTGGGTTTAGAGTGCTAGGATATGGGATGGAGGGAGTAGAAGACTAGTGAATTAGGTGGTAGGTGTACATATGATGGTAGGGTGATAGGCTATAGTATGCTTATCTTATTTTTGATAATAACAAATTATTTATATTTGGTTTTTGGACCTTACACTCATATATGTATATAAAGCTTCAATTCATGGGTGGGGGGGCCAATGGAAGAGTATGTGGAGGATAAAAACTTCATCCTTTGATGTAGGATTTTGGTGTGTGAATTGAATGAGTTACTAGGGCTTCCGATGTTTGTAGTTACACTCATATATGTATGCAAAGCTTCAATTCATTGGTGGGGGCCCAATGGAAGAGTATGTGGAGTAGAGAGAAGCTTCATAATTCTATGTAGGATGTTGGTGTATGAATTGAATGAGTTAGTGGGGCTTCCAATGTTTACAATAGCATGTGTTGGTATTATTCCTAATGTTCTATTCTATTAGTTTTGGAGTATATGCTTTGGAGTGGACTATAAGGGTACTGATGTTTTGGCCAATAGGGTTTTTGTTGTTTTCTTGGAATTTCTTTATTATTGTGTTAGGAAGGGAGATGCAAAGGGCAGAAGGGTGATGAAGCAAGGAGGTTTTAGGTATTTATATTAAGGTAGGTTGATAGTCTATAATATTCTTCACTTGTTTTTGTAATCATAAATTCTTTATATCTCTTCTTAAAACCTTACACTCTCGTATATGTATGTAAAGCTTAAATTCAAGTGGGGGCCCAATAGAAGTCCCTAAATATATAATCTTTGAAAAAATACTATGATGTATTATATCCAATAAAATTGACCCTTTTGTTCAATTTGCAATAACATTAATGATAGCAAAAATAATATTTATTTTTGAAGAGGGCTTCATCCCATAATGTGATGGTTAAGTGGTGGCATTGTTGATTTGGCTACCAGGGTTCAAACATTTGTTGGGCCATTGTGATCATAGGCACTAAGCCTTTTCTGATCCAATGTGCTCACAGGTTTGAACCGTAGTGTTGAGGTTATTTTTGGTGTTCATGCCTTGAGCCAGGCATTCAAGCCCGAGGCCCAATCCCTCATTGGGTTGGTGTGCTTGCGAGTTCGATGCCCCTGCTAGGGTACCATGCTTGTGGGATTGGATTGTTCATTTGTGTTCATGTTGGGGAGGAGGTCCCTTGTTTGTGGCCTCTTCTAGCTCTGGCTAGGCTAAAAGTCCCCGAGGGTTGAACAAACAAAAAAATTGGAGTTATTCATACCACTAGAAATTAATCACGAATTTGTCTTATTTTAGGAAAAATATTGAATCCATAGACATAAATTCCCAATTGAATACTAGGAATGTAAAAACCTCATCTCCAATTGAAAGGATTAGAAACAACACAAAGTGCACGTGATATGACATATTGTTGCACATCATGGTGAAAGGTAGGCCAATAAATATAATTTTCATTTATAATCAATCCATTATAAGTGCACACAACATGGACCTCTAAATAGTATGTGCATGCAATTCAATACAAATTACAACATTTTTTGCATAGAAACATATCCTCTTTCTCCATAGAAGTTCAACCATACTTTTACATGTATGTCAATTTCCTTAATTTGTTGCCCAATTCAATCCTTTGTGAACTCTTGTTTATTTGTTTACTGGCCTAATTTGAGGTTTAGAATCCATGGAAGTATTTAGTTTACATGGTTAAATGCATTTGGAGATAGGAGTTCCACACCACTAGAGATCACAATAGTTATGGTGGTCCCTACATGTTTACTCTTTTAATATTTTTTTATATTGAGTGCTAGAAAATAAAGATTTTCTCATATAGACTATAATAAGAATAATCCAAGATGTTAATATAAGTAGGGCATTGTTGTTATAGTTAGGCTATTTTAAGTATCATCTACTTGTAATTATGGATGGACATACATTTCAAATATAATCTAGGGTAAGTTTAGATTGATGAGTAACTATGTGTGAAAAGTTGCTAGACATTGAGTTAGAATGAAAAAAGAATCAAGATAATGCCAAATAAATATAGATGCCATTTGCATACTCATATTATGGAGTATTCTCTTTTATCACTATTCAATCACTTAACTTTTGTTCAATATAAACATTGATTTATTACTACGATATTGGTATCTCCAATTATGTGGATTATCATCCTAGATTCTTAATGTGCAATTGGTAGTTGTTTGTAATATGTCTAGTAAGTCCAAAGACCAAAATTCTCAAGGTTGGCTTGGCGTAAAATAGTGTACAAACCTTATATTTTATTGAAAGGATTATAAAGAACACAAACCTCACATAAACTGATATATTTTTGTAAATAGCTATGAATGGTTGTCTAGTAAAATTGATTTTGAAATTCAATTAGAAGTTTATGAATACTAAAATTCCCTGCCTCTATAATCAGACATGACAAGGGCCTATGAATAACATGTGCAAACAATTTACATTAAAAAATTATGCATAGACCCAAGGCAAAATTTACCTCCTAAAAAATTAGGAAATCTTACAATCTCAACAAATTTATGATTTGAAAATACTCAAGGAAAAATTTGCCCCATAAAAAATAAGTACATTACAATCTTGACAATTAGATGTAATTGGTACACAACTTGAAATCTATGTTCCTCATTGACCAAAATTTTCTCATTTTAAAATATCTACTACCATAATTTTTTATAAAGTTAAACCCATCTTTAATTTATTTTCAAACTCAAAACAATATGCCTATGGGTATAGTTCTAAGGCATGAACAATTATATGCAATTGATACGCAAATTTATTCTCTTTTATGAATGATTAAATAAATTGCTTGATTGTCTACAATTTATCCTCTTAAAGTTTCTATGGACAACAATGTTAAAATGAATTCTCATTTAGCCAAAATTAACTCATAACAATTTTTAGTGAAAATTTTCTAACATTCCAACCAATGTCCTCCACCACAATTCCATGCATCAACAAATTTACACTCTCATAAAATTCACACGCTTTGCCAAAATTCATAGACATGATTTTTAAACGGTATTTAGATAGATCTATAAAGAATTGATAAAAAGAAATGACAGACGAAATGGTATTTGTTAGAATGCATTACATCAACTACCATGAACTTCGAATCGATAGAACTGCTATCTTCTTAGGGGTCCTTCACCATAGTCCCACACATTTAATAGATATCTTGGAACACAATTGCACCCACATTTGGTTAATTTGGCATGATTTTATCATTTACAAAGAAAACTATAGAAAGTGCTCATTTGATGTATGGATGAATAAGGAAAATATCAGGGTGTTAAGAAGTGTTGTTAGGAGCTTGTTATGTTAGGATTGATATTTTGAATTTAGGATTGATGTTTTGAATTTTTTTAATCATAGGTTTTATTTTAAGACTAAGTTAATAGTAGGAAAAGTAATGGATGTTGGCATTTAGTGGTAATAGAAGTCATTGAGTTGATTCATAATATCTTTGTTGAAGCCTAATGCAAATTGATGAGTGACTATGTTGAAGATACATTCGTAGACTGTACTTTTTACAATGGATGTCAATTACTTGATCTTTGATTGTTGATGATTTCAAGTGCTTGCAAATGAGGACTAATGATTGATTCTACAAAAGAATTAAATAATGTATTTTCTTTTTATACTTGTGAATATTACTCAATGATCAAGTGTCATAGGATGGTGTCTTTTATACACAACCTTTGTAACATGCCCATTGTTCTACTGGGTAATTTTCTAAGTTTTTCCCACAAGTGAATAGTTTACGCATCTAACAATATGAGCAATGAAAAAAATCTTTTCTTTTCAATAATGAATGCACCATTTGAAACATAACCTTTCCAAACTTTTCTATTGCATAAACAAAGAATCTTTTCAATAATATCAGTATGATTTCTCTTTACATAAGTATATTCAAAATAACATTTCACATTTACAATTTCCATATAGATGGACACATGAATACATACATAGATTCAACAAGCTCACATGAACTAGAAATACCAATGGTCCAGAATGTCCTTCTCCCAAATCTTGGCCACCAATTGCATGAGGAGAAGCATCACTCAAGCGCTTTTCCCCCAACCATGGACTTGTTGTAGTCTCCCACACATCTACCAAACTTGGTAAGATGGCCCTCCCTTCAACAAAGAGATTGGTTTGGTAACCTCATCCTTCATATATCCTTTCCTGGGCAAAGTGGTGTGTGCTACATATCTATAACTTACCATAAAGTCTACTTCTATATCTATGATATTCCCAACCTAGTATGTACTTGGATTATAGTGAATTGATAATGTAGACAATGGCTACCTATACTACTTTGGCCAAATATTCAACACCCAACACTTCGAGTGAGGGTCATCTATATTCACCACAATAATTGTTTGATTTGTATTTGACCATTAGTATTCTATTCTAGGTTATTCCCTTTCCTGTGGGTTATCCTAGCTTTGATAATAACCTTCCCATTAACTCATATTAAACTAGCATTGTTACTAAGTGTCTCAAAACAACTATATCTTATGCTACACACCTAGAGTGTTGTCACACTACTTATAGTACTGCCATTCTACGTAAAGTACAAATAGTATTTATATATGTATAAAATCCAACATAGTATAAATATCTATATAAATATATATCAAAAGTAAGGTTTCACAAAACAGGAAACAATCAAGTGACATGCAAGCATATCCAAGCATCACAACACACATAAAAGACAATCTTTCCAAACATGGCAACGTAATAAACAATATTTTCAATGTAAAAACAAGGAGTAGAAATCAATATGCATGTTTAAAGCTCAACCATTTATTCCTCTCTCCTAGCTTAATGGCTCAAGCTTGCTTGTAACTTCCTTCAAGAAAAACCCAAATCCCACTACTAGCTTCTCATTCAACTCTCTCAACAATACTAATGTGAAACAACTAAACAACTCTCTAACTCTCTAGTTCTCAATACAATAGAATTACAACAAGGTAATCAAATTGGAAAAGTGTAGCAATTGGTAGAATCAGCACCTATATTTATACTAAATTGTGAGCAACCAAAGGCTACAAAAAATTTAATATTTCTGCCACCTTTCTATCCTCATACAACAACTCATCAAACTAACTTACAGGTTTGCAACACATAAAAGTCCTCACCATTCAAATGGTTGAGTCAACTTGTTACAGGGGACAACAAGACTCTTTTACTGAGTCAAATGAACAACAAGCTCAAAATCAAGTTTCCTAAATCAAATTCCTTCTCAAATTTCTACCAAGTTTACTTTTGACTAAGTCTCAAGGCTAAGATATTGTATTATCAAACCTATGCACAGTTTACAGACTTCTTATGCATTCCATCCACTTCTATATTGGTGCCACATTTCATAAGTTGGCGCCCCATGAGAATAGCGTGGTTTGACAACTTTTGTGTTGGTTTAAAACTGTATTTACTTTCTATTGCAATGTTTATACAACAACATTTATTCCTATGTGCCTTATAAACTTGTTGACTTGGTCTTTGTTGTTATGTGTAGGTTACTATATAGCACATACCATGGTTGCACCATATATATGTGCCTACATATTATTTAAGCGCTTCACTAATATTATTAACACCACTTTATATTACGCTTTAAGAATATCTTAAATGGTTTCCACTTGTATTATATATAATTGTTATCGAATGGATTGGTCTTTTAGAAATATATCTTAAATTATCAACTCTATTTCCCATAATGCACTAGGACCAAGCCACTAACAGCTTCAAAAATGTCACAATTGCATTTGTGACTTTCCTTTGAATTTTAGAGGTACAGTTCCCTCGTATGATTTTATTGATAATTAATATGCTTTTGACCAGAAAGCAGTAAAGGTACCTAACATTAGCCCATAAAAATGAAACCAATGCGAGATGAACTTCAAGAAATCCATTAACCAACTAGCACACAGACTAGAATGATGAATGATTATAAAATGAGAATAACAAAGATTCATAATTGCAATAAATGAATTAAATGCAATAGAGTAGATTTCTCACACAAAATGTGCTCTAAATACGCACATGACACAAAGATCAGTATGATCAATATTACATTCAAGACTCGCAATTCACAGATTGTGAGTTATTGTAATATGAATTAAATCAGAATAAAATTGTCACTCTCTCTGTTACAACACAATGCACCTAGAGAATTCAGACCCCCCTAAATTGTTCATCATCTAGATATATGGGTCTCTTTCCTCTCTTTGATGGTTGCTAAGTAGTTACTAAACATAGCAACATTTTCTTGTCATTTTCTTGTCCATTATGAAAACTGATAGACGAGAAAAAATTAATGATCAGAATGATTAAATTGCTAATGATATGACCTTAGGTGATCACTGAACGTTTAGATTGTTTTTATTCTTGCCTCGTGGATATCAATTCTTGTTCATTTAACATGCTTTACAAACCACACATTAAATAGCTATCTCAGAGGTGTAATGGAGTCGCACATGCAAATTTTCCAATCGAAAGATCAATTGGGAATATCAATTGGATCTTGGTCACATCAGCAGTTAATTCTAACCGCATCACCATCTTATCCTCCAATCAGTCTTAGAGAATACTAGTTCGAATGTCTCGCCAACTTTCTATAAATTCAGTGGACACATCCACACTTCACCATCCTAAAGTATCCAAAATGGCGAGTGCTCAAAGTGACGGAGTTTCCGTGAATGACTTCATTGTCATTGAGGAAATTGAGTGCAGTCCCCTCTTTAGGCGACTATTTGACTAGTTGAGAGAGGTCTTCACTGTCTAGAGTGAAATAGAAGAGGAGTTATTGGACAACATTATAGGAGAGGAATTTATAAATCAGTTTCATGTGCACAATGCCATGCTCCTTGAGCATTTTGTGTATACCATCATTCGTACCTATAGACATCGAGACTAGGGAATGAGGGAAACAGAGTGCCTAGTTAGATTTGAGTTCCATCATAGGGTCAATATATTTATCGTTGGGCTCAACAACTACCCATGGAGCGGACTGGTTGGCGACACCATCTACATCATGACTGTAACTTAGAATGAATCCACCGAAGAAGTTATAACCCTTCTTCATGCAAGGTTGGTGAGGAATGACATGGGGCTGTTTGTCCAATTCTTGCAATCCCACGAAAATTTGTTGTCACCAGCCCAAATAGAGCACCTTCATGTGGTGGTGGAGGGAATCTATGTGCTTATGTTTGTTTTGTGTGTCTGAATTTTTTTGTTTTGATGCTCCTAATTTTGTAATTGAACAACAAATTTTGTAATGCCATTGATATATATATAATAAAATATAGCATTTTGATATTTTGGTGTTCCAATTTTTTTGAATTCTTTTACGGTCAATTTTGTTTGTTGTATCTCTGGTGGTATCTATTGGTATTCATTTCTCTACATAAATGGGTTCTTTGTTTGAAACTGAAATGCACCTTAATAGAAACAACCTATGCAGTCATTCCCTTAATTTTCTTTTGAACAATGTTCTTGAAGCGGTAAAACAGGAGGTTCATGAAACTAAGCAAAGGACCACCGATGGTTTTAGAAACCATTAAGACTCCCACCCAAGCTTGAAAACTTCAAGGATCTATCACTGGTGGTCTTTTCGGTCAATTCACAAACTTCGAGTGTGGACCACCAACCATCAAATTAGAAGACTTAGAGTGCTCAAGAAGTTATGACGATCCCATAATACACCGCTCGTGAGAAAATAAAGAACAAGTTAAACAAAGGGTGATAAAACGGTGAGTTAGACGAACCGAAGTTCAATCAACACTCAAGTTAGAAAAACCACATGAAACACCACCCGACTTATAACTTAAACAAAAATTGAATAAGGGCGTTGATTTTGAGAGCAATGAATAAAATTAGGGTAGCAATAATATATATTAATATATACTCATTTTTCAAGGTTATCAAATACATTAATTGTCGATTATCAAACATATACATATGAAATAACATTACGTATATATTTATATATACCATTATATATTAATATATATGTAGCTAAATTATTTATTCATATACATAATATCATTTTGATTTTTTTATAAAAACATTCATACTCTCCTATCCATCGATTGACATATATAAATGAAGTGTGTGTGTGTGTGTGTGTGTGTCACCTCAATCTAATCGATATTCCCATACATATGGGTAATCCGTCTATGAGCATGTGTAGGCATGCCTACTTACGTATACTCATGTACGTATTCACTCATATGTATGAGTTTATCATAGACACGTACATATATGCATATATATGTACATTTTATGCATATATCTCATCGACATAACAATAAACACACAAGGAAGGACTTTCACTCGACATCAAAACTTAATCACAGTCTTTAATCCAAACATTCATAGAACAAGATTACAAATCAATATAAACATTCACAACTAAACTGAAGATCACTTACCATCTACCCGAAATGACTTGACTTAACTAAGACCAACTAGGGCATGAGTGTGTGAATGCTCAGTAAGACTAAATTAGAGATTACTAGACCAAGTTCTTCTCCTGAATGATACTTCCCCTCTCTTCCGAAAGATTAAACTTGTTCCTACATCCAACTTAGTACATCATAACAGTAGTTAGCCGAATCAATACATTCATATGCATCACATATATTACATATATAGAATCGTCATAATACATTAAATAGAATCAAACATTCATTCATCGTATTTTCATTAAGATTCATATATAAAACACATTTACGTAAATTAAAACAATTTATCAAACTAATTAATAGTAAATAGATAATAACACACGAAATGTAACAACCTTATACACATAATTCAAACTTCAAGAAATAATGGTTAGATCTCAAGATTATCAACCTTAAAAATGAGGGTTTGACATTTAAAAAAGGGGCTCATAATCAACCTACAAACTAATTCAAGATGAACAACGTAAAGCAAGTTTTGCACAAAACAATATTATATATCAAAATATAGAATTTAAGGTTGAGGCCGAACGATCGATGTCCAAATAACCAAAATGATATGTCGACAAAGTTATCGTAACTGGGCACCTGTAATATTATCGAGAAGACAGCATGAAGATGAGGATATGGCCTGGGATGATGAACCCAATCTTTCATCAACGTATTTTATTGTTTTTGGTTTGAAAAAGACATATTTAGATTGCATGGTAGAACTTCTCCACAAGTATGCACATGGAAGAGGCAATCAAACTGCCATGGAGATATGGACAATTAACTAATTCGAACAGAATCAACGTGGATAGGGACCCTATAAAAATCATTTCTTTTGTTTTCTTTCCCAATCCCATTCAGGACAACAAATTGTGTTTATCCATACGGCAACGTATCTTACACTGTACATATATATATATCCCCTAAAACATCATTGAAACTCCTGATGCAAGATACACAGAAAATAGAATGGAATTGCAGAGAATAGTCCACCGTCTGAACAATAAACGCAAAATTTGGCTATTGGGTATGGCTGCAATCGCAGGAGGCAGCTATGGAATTTACAGGCTATACAGATCCCCATCAATTGACAAAAGAAATTACAAAATGTTGTCATTTCTCAGCTCCGTCATACGGATCACAGAAGTGGCATCTGTGTCTACAGAAACAGTGAATTTTCTCTCGGATGAGATGGAAAATTTCGTGTCATCTGATGAGGTACCCACAAGTTTAAAGCAGCTCAACAAGATCATCCAGTGCAGGGAATTTAATCAAACCCTAACAGGGGTTTCATCTGCCGTGGCTGCCGGAATCTTCGAGGGTTTCAGTGCAGCAAACCTTAAACACAATGTTGCGGAGAGGGCAGTTGACAAGCTTTTAACGGCGAGCGGCACGGGTTTTGTTTCTGTTCTTGTCGGAAGCTTCGCCAGGAATTTGGTTTTATCACTGTTTGAAAACATGCAAACCTTACAAACCCTGGACTCAAATTTCAGGACGTCTGAGTTCGTTGATGCGATGTTAAGTAATGCTAAATTTAGGGGTTTCGTTGCTGAATGTGTTGAGGGCTTTGTGGGCACTGCAGTGGCAGTTTATCTGGATAAAACTGTGGACATTAATGTGTATGATGAGATTTTTTCTGCTCTTTCAAACCCTGAGCATGAAGCCCAAATGAGGGATTTTTTTATGGGTGTCTTCAATGGGGCTGCTGAGACCTTTATTAGGACTTTCCTTGGTATTTTGACAAATGGATCTATGCCATCTGAGGATAGGAAGGTCAAAGTTATTGCTGAAATTGAAACCCTATTCAGAGAAAACGAGGTCTGTATCTCATCAGATTCTGTTAGCCTTCTAGAACAGACAAAAACTGATGATTTGATTTCTGGGGTTTCAAATCCTGATTGGATTGAGAAGATTTCCTATTCACTTTCAGTACCAAGCAATAGGAAATTGTTAGTGGAAGTTAGCGGCAGAATGACATTTGAGGCTATGAGATCTGTCTTTGAGTTTTCGCTATGTAAATTTTATGAATTACTTACCAGAACACTGCCTGCTGCCTTACGTGACCTGTTATTAAGGCTTCTTCAGACTCTTAGCTTTGTGAGTTCTAAGTCTATGGCTTTAGCCACGGTCTGTCTGGCCATGTTCTGGCATGCCCTCAGTGATTTGAGAATTTTGGATGTCGTTACATGGTAAATAATATTTAGAGAGAAAGAAAAGGGCTTCTGGAAAGACTTGGCATGGTGCCTAAAAAGTTGGGCTGTGGAAGTAAGGAAAAGCAAAATATCTCCTCGATTCATATGATATATAGGTGTACATGGCTAGAGTTAGCTTAAGCATGTGGTCACGCTTGCAAATATACAGACAGGCAAAACCCAAAAGAGCAGTCATTCTGGGCTCCTTTTTTGGCCTTGGCTTGGCTTACCTTAATTCGTTCCTCTTTATTTCTTTTTCTTCAGAAATGTCATGACTTAGCAATGAAGAATATATGTCCTTTATGTTCAGAAACCTCAGGATAACTTTATTGCATTATTCTGGGTTTCTGTTTGTAGTATAAGAAGCTGTGGATCCAGGTCTTTCACTGTATATAGGTCGGGGTTGCCGAATGCTCTTTTTTTTAAGAAAATGCTTTATATTCTGAAAGCCTCAGAATAAATCTGTCAACTTCTAAATGTACTGTGTTTCTTTGTTTCTAGTATAATAATCTGAATCCGGGTCGCCAAATTCAAATTCTTTGTAAGTAACTTTGGAAATGGAATGGCACTTTTACCTTCATTCTTATACATGTGGTTCAAATTTTTGGTATTGTTGTTACTGTTGAAGACTTGAACACTCTCAAGATTACGATGAATGGTCATGTTGAATTTGTTTATCCTCCCTATCCATCTTCTGAACACATTCCTCTCAACTATTAAATGTCGGAACTCTAATTTTTTGCTATGTGACTATTGAATGCAGGTTGATTTTGATAGGATATTTACTTGAACAGTCCTTACAGAGACAGTGACTGGTTATAATTATGTTTCAACCATATGTGCACATCAAGTTGTGTATGAATGTTAAACGGTTGTGTAATTTAAAATTTTGTTTTGTAAAATCTTGATGTGATGTGTTTCCTTGCATTTTCGTCATTGTTGTTAGTGGGTTTGATTGAAATTTATCATGCAATGTAACATTTTTACTGCTTGGGCTTCTGTCTGACAATAGTTCTGGTCTGAAATAGTTTAATCCCAACATAAAGCAGCTATTTTTGCAGTCGCTGCAGACTGGAGTGGAGAACGAAACATTGGAAAAAGCTCATAAGTTTTTCTAGTCTGTGCCTTACAGACAGAATTTTAGTATGATGAATAGCACACTTTAATAGGCTGTGTTTCTGGTAGAATCCTCTTTGGCATGTCCGAGGATAGTGGGAATCTTTATGTAGAAACCCACAAGCATTCATAACCATAACCAAAAAAAGAATCTTGTTTACATTTTGGCATTTTGCACTACAAAGGTGTTTACTAGTTTCAATTCTTGAATTGAAAGGAAAAAAATGTTTACCGTACTTTCTCATTTGGCATATAGAATTTTAGTCTCAAATTATGCTTGAGGTATGAGTCTTGATTTTTCTTGAAATACCTAGGTTATTTTCTGGATGAGCTTATTTAGCCCATTTATAAATTTGTTTGTTTTGAGATTGATAGGATGGACTCCGCATAGTTGCACCTAAGGGTTTGAAAAAGATTAGTCATGGTCTCATTTCTTGTTTTAAAAAATTCATGAGCAAGTAATTACATATTAAATTTGTTGTATTACTTTTTTGTCAGTTTTTATATTCATTGTAATTTTCACATGTACATCGTTATGATCTCTTATAAACTACATACCTCTAAAAACAGTCTTTTTTGATCCTACAAATTCATACAATTATGTCCATCTTTCTATTCAATCCATTATTGCAACTCTATTCATTTGAATTGCAATTGGTGGCTATCGATTGTAACCTCTATGTTTAGTCAACTAAGGGTTTACATCCTTCAGGTTCTTTCTAAAGTTAACATCATTGGGCTTCTCACAATCAAGGACTTACACAATTAAGAGTATCCATCTCTTAGCTTCCTCTAAATCCATTATCCCCAAAAGAACATCAAATTTGTGGACTTCAACATTTGGGACAATCAATAATTTTTCACTAAAAAAAATTATTTTCATACCACTTTCTAACATTTTGGTTATTTTTAGTAGGTATGTATGTTTGTTGTCAAATATTATCAAGTTTCCCTCCAAAATTTGCATTAGAAATTGATTAATAGCAATTTATTTAACATAGACATAATAAAATCAAAAGAGAATTAAACAAGAAATGATGAGATCATTAAAAATGATGTTGCACAAGAAGCTTAATTATTAAATATGTTGTTTTGGGTCCTTTTTAAGAAGTATTGTGATTCTTAATGTAGACAAGTTTTTTTATTTCCATTGTTTATGTTACAAAGCTAGTACTTGTGCAACATTGACTACTCTTAAATCCTACATGAAGACAAAATTAGTCTTGAGAAGTACTACCCATGTTTTACTATGAGTGTTTTGTACACAGACAATTATGTAATGAAAATAGTATATTCATGATAAGAAGTGGCTCAACAAGCAAGAGGCATTCAATTCAATTGTACAAAACACATGGATGTGGCTTGGAGAATTTGTATTA
This sequence comes from Sequoiadendron giganteum, assembly GCA_007115665.2. Taxonomy (NCBI): domain Eukaryota; kingdom Viridiplantae; phylum Streptophyta; class Pinopsida; order Cupressales; family Cupressaceae; genus Sequoiadendron; species Sequoiadendron giganteum. The sequence continues at coordinate 603,160,072 of CM021106.1, read as the reverse complement.
TTATGTATTATTATTGTAATTGAGAAATTGCAAGGGCCTTCACTAGAATATATAATTTTTAATGTGCACAAAGTTGGACTTGACTAATAATATTGAGACGTTGGTTTACTAGAGAATAACCCTCTAGTTCACAATAACTCCTATGTCATCCTTTCCACAACAACTCTTGAAATTGGTTTGCACTCCATAAGCTCCTTCCAAATACAATGAATTTCATGTCTTTAATACCAACTCCTAATGCTCTCAATTTAAAGGCTTTTCTTAAAACTTATCTAATGAATCTCCAACTCGTATTAAAGACTAGAAAAGAGTTTATTTGCTTCCACTCAAATTCTCAACTAATAATACCACCACATTCCAAGCTACAATGTTCTCCTTGAATATTTTTTCAAAATCTTGAGTTTATACATTTCAATTTTATTTTTCCTAAGTGAGATTGATGTGAATCAATATGCATGTCATACATCTTTGTTTTACATCTACTATCCTACTAAAATTACCTCTTATTTTTCTTTCTTATTGTTTACCTTTTCTTTAGCCCCTCATTGATTTTACCTTATTCCATTTAGGTCTTTGAGACAACACTAGCCACTGTAAGGTCATGCCACTAATTATGATTAATATCATTTTTTAAATGTTGTTGGCATTTTATATTACAAAAGGTCTTAAGCATGCTTGACGACTAGTGCCATTAATCCTTAAGAGCATGAATTGATCTTTGATGCTTACATAAATACCTAAACATGAAGTATTCTTTCAACTAAAGAATTTATAGCTATATTTCAGCAAATATGTAGATTCTTTCGTGAACAAATTTCCACTTACAAGCCTTATGAGTCCCTTACTATGGTCTATTAGAGTTTATTTGGGATTATTGAATTCACTTGTCTTATCTACAAAACTGATAGTTAAAAAGAGATATTAATATGCCAACTACCCACTATGTATACCTTTTCTTTAAAGTCTTTATTATAGTTTTTGATGTCAAATGATATAAATTTAATTATTTAAGTTGAGAGAAGAATTAAAATGGCAACAATGACATACATATCAAAATTTAAAATACACAATGAGTGCATATATATGATTAATTATCTTTGAAATTTTGAAAATAAAATATTTTTAAAATGGAATTAAAAAAAGTGGAGTAGAAAGCTACAAAGAAAAAATAGTAGGTATAAGTATTATATATCTTTCTTTTTTCTAAAAATGGGAGGTTAAAACTTATAATTAAATTAATTAAATCTACTTATAATATGTAGTATCAATTGATTTTAACTTCTTGTACATATGTCTTAATCACAATTTTGATGTAAACGTGATTGACCTAAAAATGTGTTAATTGTATCATTATAACTTGCATTGTGATATCTTGATTATGTAAGATGTTATTTAATGGTGACGTGCATCTAACAAGAATCTAATCTTATTGTAAAATTTGTGCAAGGTAAATCAATAAACTAATTGTTGCTTAGGGTGCAAGATGATGCAAGTTCTATAATTCGATTGGAGAATGTTCCAGTGACAATTTAATCCAATATCCATCTTGAGTGTCTAGTTATGGTTTTGATGCAAGCAGGTACTCCCTCTTGCCCAAAAACATCCACTTCCATACAAAAATCACATAGTGTACCCAAAAAATTAAACATCATCCAAACACATATTGCAACAAGATTCTTATTTTATTCAACTGAATTCATTACATCAACAAGCTAAAACAAAATCACCATCACAATTTAAGTTGTATCTACAATCTTCCTCTGTTTTGTCACTAGTTGCACATTGTTCCTTATTTCGTAGGGACCAACAAGTCCTTTCTTTCAAACTTTCAATAATTAAATAAAAATAAAACACAAAGCTTGAACTACAAGAATTTCAAGAAAACTAGTCTTCAAAATTCATTACAAATTTCTCCAGTTGGAAAATTACAAATAAATCTGGAACTACAAAGCTATGCAGCCTTATGGCTGATGCAAACTCAACAAATCTAATTTATATTAGATTTAAAACAACAAGCTACAACAAGTAAAACCAATCACAACATCACTAGTCTTCTCCAAAACAATCTTTCCTATAAAACTCCACTCCGTCAAAGACCCCTCTCCAAATCTTCACTCTACATACATAAAACTTTCCAGCTGCAACAATACCTTTGGAATTCACAAACCATGGATGGGAGACCACTCCCAAAATCCCGCACCCAACCTTTCAGCTTCCACATTCACCAAGAATAATTACCAATGACTCCTCAATTCTAGGCTTGGAAGAAAAGAATTAAAAAAGGAAATAAAGAATTTAATTTTTTTATGCTTTCTCTCCAACTTCCAATTCCAACATAGCATTTGCTAGAATGTGCTTTGAAAAGGCAAAAAAATCAAATAATAATTTCCATAACCAACTTGCCAACAAGTTGTAACCAATTTATTTATTAAATGTTGGCTTGCATTTTTAGTTTATTCACCAACAACATGAAAAAGCAAACTAAAGACAAATTTAAATTAAATCATTTTTTTGGTTGATGTTGGATAGCTTGTTTTCCCATGATGCTTGCATGAGATTTGATATACTATGAATATGTAAATACCTTGTTTCTAATTATTGACATTTAATAGCTCATTCTTTTTCTATTAGAGAGTCGAATAAATAGAGTATACCTAACACATACATATTACATTACACCTTGTAATACTATCAAAATAATTTTTTAAAAATTATAATACAATCAATAATAACATTTTAATTAGGAGGGAGGTGTCGAACTGGATTTGGTGGAGGACCATACACCAGATGATAAGCAGATGAAGGAGGCCAAAGATGGAAGCAAGAATTGCTTGATGAATTTTGGTTCCCCCCAGAAAGAGGGGGTTGTAGATGAGGAATGGATAAATAAAAAATCAAGGAAAAAGAAAAAATTGGATGTAGTAGGAAATACCAAAGTGGGCAGACCGCTACTAAAAGAGTTGAGGATCAAAGAAACAACAAGAGATGTGGCGACTAGTAAGCAGTGAACTCTTGAATCCCTAGCTGGGAGTAAATCTAGAAAGAAGTAAGGGGAGATCTTCTCCCTCTCATTGTAGTATCAAAGGATATTGCTTTTCTTTTGGCTTCAATGTGTCTGCTATCTTGGAATGTGAGGGGACTTAACGACCCCTATACATAGCATTTGTTAAAATCTTGTGTGGCCGATGTTAAACCGGATGTCCTTTCAATTCAAGAAACTAAAATGAAAAGGGAAAATTTTGAGAAAGTGATAAAGTGGCTTTGGCCTGATGCTAGTTTTGAAGTTAGTGATGCAGAGGGGGCCTCGAGGGGATTGCGACTTGTTGGAAGGATATTTTTTTCTAATAAGAATTGTCTCATTGTTTCTTTGGAAGATAATATATCCCCTGCCAAGTGGAATATGGTAATATATATGGTCCTAACTCAAGATTGGATAGGATTGATCTTTGGAACCTACTGGAGGGTATCATTATTAATAGAAAGGAAGAGTTTTGGATGCTTGGTGGGGATTTTGATTCCCCTTTGTATCCCTCATAAAAGAGTGGAGGTCTTACTGATTTCTCAGATAACATGATGGACTTATCAGGGTTTCTTAACTCAATTGGGTTAATGGGAATTCCTCTGAATGGATCTCTTTTTACTTGGACAAATAGGAGGCAGGGTTTTCGTCTGATCTAGGTTAAGTTGGACAAGTTTCTTTTTATATCCGATTGGAACATTTTGCAGAATCTCACCCTTATAGATTTCCACAGAACAAGTTTTGATCATAGTGCTCTCCTTCTGGAGTGGGATGATAAAATGGTTAAAGGACCCTTTTCGTTTAGATATGAAATAATTTGGTCTCTTTATCCAGACTTCAAATCCCTAGTTGAAGAGTGGTGGAATGTGCCTTATGATGGTACCCTCATGTATAGACTTGTTTAGAGACTGAAAATGGTCAAAGTGAAGGTCAAGGGGTGGAATAAATACTCGTTTGGGAATATATTCACTACCAAAAAATGTAAGCTTAAAACTTAAGGAGATTCAAGAACTGATGGAGCTGGGAATTAGGGATGAAGAGACTTGTAACCAAGAAAGGGATCTTAGATATCAATGGTATGAAATAAATAAAAAAGAAGAAACCTTCTGGAAACAAATGTCAAAATCCAATGTTTGAGAGAAGGGGACAAAAATATAAAGTTTTTCCATCAATCTACCTTAAAATACAGAGGAAGAAACAAGATTAAATTTTTAGTTACTTTTAATGGAAATAGACTTGAAAGTGAGGAGGACATTGCTAAGGAGGTTGTTTTCTTTTTTCTATTTTTTATGAATTGTTGATGGTGGATAATGATACCTAATGTTATAATGGATCAAGACTTAAACGAAATGTCTAAAGTTGTTTCTATGAGTGAAGTTAAGGAGGTTGTTTTCTCCTTTGGGGCTTTTAAAGTGTGAGGGATAGATGGCTCCCCCCTGAGTATTTTCCAGGTCTACTGGGACATTGTCTCTCATGATCTGTTCAATGCGGTCAAGGATTTTTTTAGATCGAGAAGGATTCTAAATTAGTTGAACACCAATTTTATTGAGCTTATACCTAAGACTAATGAAGTTGCTTCTATGAATCACTATAGACCAATCAGTTTGTGTAATACCACAGTTTATAAAATTTGCTATAAAATTATGGTTAATAGACTGAAATTAGTGTTGAATAAAATGATTGTTGTTAATCAAAAAGGGTTTGTCCAGGGAAGACAAATTCTGGATGCAGCTTTTTACACTCATGAGGTGTTACACTCTATGGATCACAACAAAAATAGGGTATGGCTCTAAAATTGGATATTTCTAAAGCTTATGATCAGGTATCTTGGAATTTCCTATTTAATGTTCTTGAAAATTTTGGTTTTAAAGGTGAGTTTCTCAATTTAATCAGATCATGTGTCACTACCCCTAAGTATTTTGTTTTGATTAATGGGGTTCCTCAAGGCTTCTTCTCTTTTGGTCGTGGCCTCAAACAGGGGGGCCCATTATCACCTTATTTGTTTGTCATTGTTGTTGAAGCTTTGGGTCACAACATCCAAAAACAACTTGAAAATAAAACCTTGAAAGGTTTTTGTGCAACTCCTTCTCTTCTCCCTACTTCACATCAATAGTTTGTTGATGACACTATCATCTTGGGGGAGGCCTCTATTTTGGAAGCGAAACAATGGAACGTGATCCTTGATAAATATGCTAAGGTTTCTAGCCAATATATTAATTATTAGAAGAGAAAAAACTATTTTTCAATACCAGCCAGATTGTTAAGGACAAAGTGATAAACATCTTAGGATGTTAGGAGGCTAATTTGCCTACTACCTATTTGGGGTTACCATTGATCTCAAGAAAACCTAATAGTAACTACTGGAATTATATTGTGGAAAAGATTCAGAAGAAGCTGGCAGGATGGAAAGGCAAATTGTTAAGTTTTGCAAGGAAGGTTCAGCTCTTAAAAGATTCTCTACAAAATATACCTATCTATTATCTCTCTCTCTTCAACATTCCTGCCTATATTGCTGAGAAAATTGAAATGATTCAAAGGAGGTTCTTATGGTCAGGTGTGGAAGAAATGAAAAGAATGGTGCTTGTTAAATGGGAAATTGTTTGCACTCTAAAGAGGGAAGGAGGATTGGGAATAAGAAGAATAAAAAGGTTTAATAAAGCTCTTGTGGAAAAAATGGGTTGGTTTCTTCTAGAGGGAGAAAAATGTTGGGTGTATATTCTTCGAGCTAAATACTTGGGTAACAAGGATGCTTTATATTTCATTAGGAATAAGGAACTCCCCTGTGGGTCAATCTTCTAGAACAATCTGCTAAAAGTGAGGGGCACTCTAACAAAAGGAGCGAAACTAAGAATTGGAAATGGGATTAGAGCTTTTCTTTGGAGGATGCTTGGTCAACCTATGCCCCTTTGTCACCTAGTGACAACCTCCAGCAAATTAGAATCAAGTTGAAGAGAATCATTGGAAAGAAGGTCTCAAATTACTTAAATTGGGAAGTTCCAAGACCAAAATGGATTGACTTCAGGAACTATTTGAATAATTGTGTTCTTAGGGGTGGTAGACATTTGAATTGGGATGCTGCTTTGGTCTCCCTCTTGAGGTAGATTGGGAACCCAGATCTGTTCTCAAGAAATAGGAATGATGAGTGGATTTGGACAAAAAATGCTTATGGGCATTTTTCTGTTAAATCTGCTTATAAGACTATGGATTTGTTGCCTCTTCAATTAGGGTTCTTTAATTGGAATATTGTGTGGAGCAAGAACTTAATCGCTAGGATTAATTTCTTTTGGTGGACAGTGTTGCATGGAAAGATTCTCACAATTGAAAACCTTAAGAAAAGGGGATGGTACTTGGTTAATAAAAGTTACCTTTGTAATGAAGAGGAAGAAACAATTATGCATCTTCTCTTTCAATGTTCTTATGCTCAAGAAGGTTGGGATTTTTTTCTAAAGAATCTGATGGTTGACTGGGTTTTCCCTCCTTCGGTTAAAATGTTTGCTGATTGTTGGAGTATTTTCCCCATTCTCACAATATTATTCTTGACCTTTGGAGACAAATTCCCTTGTTCCTCACTCGGGGTTTGTGGAAAGAGAGGAATAATAGGGTCTTTAGGGATATTGCTAAAAGAAATAAAGAGTTGTGTATGTCTATCAGAAAATAGATTCAAGAGAATATAGAAATTTGTAAATATGCTCCATCAAAGAAAGGGCCTTCATATCAAGAGATGAGAATCAAGCAACAATGGGGTCTTTCTCATGACCTTAACATTGTTAATTGGGTTAAACAGATTATTAGGAAAAGTACTATTTGGATCCCCCCAGACCCTAGGTGGATAAAGTGCAATTTTGATGGATGCTCAAATGGGAACCCTAGCCTGGTGAGGGCAGATGGGGTTGTTAGAAATGATCGTGGCATCTATGTGGTTGGATACAGCAAGGGCCTAGGAACAACAACAAATAATTTGGTGGAGGCTTATGTTGTTTGGATAGGAATATGTTATCTTAAAGATAATGGCTACACAAAGGTTATTTTGGAGGGTGATTCCAAGTTGATAATTGATTATTTAAATAACAAAGTTGAGGCCCCTTGGGAGATAAAATATCTTCTGGATGATTGCAAAAATATGTTGCATTCTTTCCAAAGTTACCATATCTTTAGGGAAGGCAACAAGGTTGTTGATGCCTTGGCAAATTTTGGCTTTATGCAAGAGGTGTTAAAATTTTGGGATTTTGCTAATTTATCAAACCAAATTAAAGAAATAATTGCTAAGGATAGAGCGAGGGATTCGATTAACCATGGACAAAATGGTAATAATTAAAAATATTGGCTCGCAGGGTCATCCAGCTGTCAAGTGGGTGGTCGTCTTTCTTTGGTGGCAATTGGGCATGCTGATTAGATGGATTGGGAAGTCTGATATTAAAGATAGTGGTACACCAAATCTAAAAGATTTTAAAATAATGGAGTGGAAAGGATAGATTATTTTCAAAACCTCACGTGTTAAAAAGAAATATGTTAATGAGGGCGTAGGGATTATTATTCACATCTCAAAAAATCTAGCATTTGATTTTGAAAAAGATATTTGACATGTGTTATCGCTGATGGGAAGGAGGCTAATAAAAAAAGAGTAATCATGGCTCATAAAGGTGGCAGAGTTATCAGCTATCATAATGACAGGATTCAAAAACATGATATTGGGCTTTGCATTCAGTTTGATTATTTTAATCTAACTGCTAGAAGGTTTGAGCCATTATTCTTGCAAATGAAAAATCACCAAGTTTCTATCAAGACTGAAGTTTTTGAATTACCTGTTGCTACAGTTGTAAGCGAGGAAGGTCGAAGAGATGAGTTATTACTTCTTCCTAAGATCTATTCTGCCAAGGAGAAAACCATGGGAGGCCCTAGAAAGAGGACGGAGCCGAGCCGGTATGAATCCCTCAGAAATAATGTGGAGATTTGGCGTTTGGTCGAGCAGGACGGGTTTACCCCTTACTTTTTCGCCATGGAAGGATACAACGAGAAGTTGAGCTAAAAATCTGCGAATGCACAAAAAGATGGGGAAGTTGAGTTGGGTGGCCTCCACTTCATGCACAAAAAGATGGGGAAGTTGAGTTGGGTGGCCTCCACTTCACTATTGATGCTAAACTCATAGCCAAAGCGACAGGATTAGCATATGAAGGGAAGAAGGTGGCTAAGGTAAGCACTGGAAAATATCAAACTTACATTGATAAGTTTTTGAAGCTAAAGAAAAATCCCAAAGATTTCAAAATGGTTACTCTAGGGTTTTTCTTCCTCCATCGTACCATAATGTTTGCTTCTTTATGATGAAATACTTTACCTTGGAGGGTCGTTTTCAATCTGTTCATGGCTATCACTTCCAGATTCTCAACCGCATCCGTCATCTTGAGAAAATTAATCTCCCATTTTTCATCTTTTCTTCTCTGAGCCAAAGTCTCACCAATGGCGCTAACCCTCCATTACACCAAGGCTTGAATCATGTGATTTGTAAATATGTCCTTGCTACTTCCCCAAAGAGAAATGTATTCCTAAATTTCTTGAAAATCCCACTCCTAAGAGCTTTGTTAAAATTGAGCTTATAGAAAGTCGACCCCACTCTCCGACCAAAGACTCTGCTAAAGACTCCCCCAATCATAAGGACCCCTCTTGGTTGGGCCTTCTTAAAGTTACTTCAAAAAAGTGTAGTGTTGCTCCCACTATTAACAAGAAGAGAATTTTTTTGATTCGTTAGTTGGGGGCTGACCCCAACACTATAACTATACCTAATGAAAATAACAACCCTGAACGTTTCACTCTGGTGGGTCGAAGGTCAACCCAGCTTGCTTTGGCTGTGTTGAAAGGCTCTGACAATAGTAAAAAATTTAAAAATCTGGAAGATAGGAATGCGAATGAGTCTCTGGATAGTAAGGGTAAGAAGGTGATGAAAGAGGATAAGGTTTCTTCTTCCGAGGAAGTGTCGAACAACCTTGGTGGTGATGAGTCCCCTGTGGAGGAGGAGTCGGAGTTGGAGGAAGTGGAGGATTCTAGCCATGAGGAGGAGGATGAGGATTCACAACATGAGGATGGTCAAGATGATGAAGAGGGAAATGATATGGAGGTTGATAAAGGTGATGTTAACAATGACCCAGAGGATATGGAGATTACTAACCTTGGAAATGAAAACTTAACATAAAACTTGTCAGGTTTTAATACTACTAGAATTCAAAGGGTGGAGGAAAGTATGGAGTTGTTGGAAAAAATGATGCAAAAAGATGACACTACCAGTAGGATCCAAGCAATTGAAAGTGCGGTGAAGAATTAATGCAAGGTCATGTACATTTTCATGAAAAAGGTGGTTATGGCCACTGTATTTGGACAAGGAAAAATAAAGAAACAACAGAGGAAAACGACGAGTGATGACGAGGTTGATTTGTTTGGAAAGATGGAGCTTAAGAGAATTTTGAAGACTCGATTGAAGACCTGGTGAAAGCTTGGAGCATGATTGAGGATGCTTAAGCCTCGACTCCTGTTCCTCTTGCTTTTTGTGACCTGATGCTATGAATTTTTTTTGCTATGCTATAGGATGCTTAGTTGGTATAGGCCTTAGGGGCCTGAACTGTTATTTTCCTAGTTTTTTTTTTTTGTTTTGAATTTTGGTTATCGGTTGGATACTCTTTTAAGGTTATGTTGTTATAACATGGTTTTGTAGATATTGGTTGTGGGTATTGGCTAATGTTTTTTGGTTGATTGGGTTTGGGGGAAGTGGTTATCTTTCTATTTTGCTTCCTCTATTGTGTTGTTTTGTATGATGTCGGTCTGAATGTTGTTCCTTGTATGGGTCAGGGCCCTTTCCTTGCTTAATCAATTAAAAACATTTTAGTTAAAAGATAATGTTTAGTAACATACATTGTCGCCTATTTAAGTCGCCACTTATATGCATCATAAATCTCATTTTAAATAAAACTACTCATAATCTTTGCATCCAAATGTATAATATATTTCAATAAATTCACAAACAATTAGGTTTAAAAAGGGTAAGCTTGTGAGGGTATGGGAAAGCACAAAATAACTTAATAGAAGTTGACAAAAGAATCTAATTGAAATATTTAATCATCTCAAAGGGTGACTTTGCGAGGGTATGGGAAAGAACAAGATAACTTAATAGAAGTTGACAAAAGAATCTAATTGAAATATTTAATAACCACAGAAAAACTCATTTATAGAGGGAATGTGGCGTAACATTATGTATGGAAATCATTGCAAAGAGAATTAAAAATGATCCCATAGAAGTTTGGTTTGCAAATTTTAGAAATTAAAAATGTCATGACAAAAGTGTGTTGGGGAATGATGATCCAAAAAACAATAATAGAGAAATATTTAACTAGAGATCTAAGAGGTGAGTGGGGGTATTAGGGTGAGTTAGTGAAAGAAAGCATGAAGGGGGTGCAACTAGAAAGTGTCTAAAATATCTCAATCCAGACCATTTAAACATGGAATTGTCATTATATATTTTTTGGGTATTATTATTTTTAAAGAGTTTTTATAGTGAGGAGCAAATTATATTGTGTATTTGATTGTTACTACTTAACAAGGATCATTATGATTTTTAAGAAGAGATTTTTGGGTATGTTAAATTACCCTTTGTGATTTCTGCCTTTGTATTGGTTTGTGAATCCTTCTTATCATTTATGTTGGATTGGGTCTATTGTTTCAAGTGACGCTTAAAAAAATAAAATTTCTCATTGTTTTTTATTTCATATCCTCATTAATAATTTCTTAATTTAAGGAAACGATTATCTTCTTTACTCAATTGAAAGAAGGCCAAAGATGACTTTCAAACACAACTAAGGATTTTCTTGATAACTCATTAACATAAATATTAAGTTAAAATTTTATTAATATATGCCTCCTTAATACTATTATAATAAGTTTCATTCTCATGGTGCTTTGAAAACTACTAAAGTTGATGCACAGTATAAGCTATAACAAGTCAAATTTGAAAGAACCTAAAGGAGATAGTAACAACATCAAATATACAAGAATAACATGTTTACCTTGGAGAAGTCCACATTGAAAATCTTGTAAGAAATAATGACATTTTTGTGTTTCCTTCAATCATCAAAGAAAGTATGTCGATATTGGCATGGTGTGATGGTTTAAAGGTGGCATTGTTGTTCTTGCCACCAAGGTTCAAACCCCATTGGGGTGGTATTGTTGTGTGGTTGCATTCTAGTTCATAGCTCTGGTTCAAAAGCCTTTACCCCTTGAATAAAAAAAAAAATCATCAAAGAAAGTATAGAATTAGTTCACTCTCCTATGAAGCTCCAAAACAATGTTGCCTTATTGAGCATACTCAAAAGCTTTAGAATATGTCAAACTTATTGTGCTTCTTATGGTAATGCAACTTTGATATTTTTTACAAGATGATCTATATTTGATACTACTAAGAGGAATACTTTCTTATTCAAGTAACTATTGAATGCACAATAACAATGAAATTTAAGTTGTCATGGTAATTAGGAATTATGAAAATCCATCCATGCAATTGGAAACCATGTTAGCTTGGGGTTGTGAATATAAGGTTACACTTTTTAAAACATTGTCTTTATTTATTTTAAGTAATGATTTTTCTATCTGGACCTATTAAACTATGCTTCATAAATAAGGTTGGAAAATTATATCTAAGAAACATTAGGAATTAGAAATTTGAGGCAATCAATCCTAATTAAATGGGACTCAAAGATTCGAGAAATATAATAAATTGGAAAATAAAACATAGTGAATCAAGAATCCATAAACCAAGCCCTTACCATAATCCATGTCTATTCATAATTGAAAAGGTTGGGTAACTACTTTGTAAGTGTTTTCCTTGAATATGTGGAATTGTGTGTATTTGAATAATGTGGATTATCTTTCTTGATTGCTTAATGGTATGTTGTAAAAAAAATTTCATGTGTTTGGATGTAAGCTAATATGCACATGGGATAATTCCCCTAAAGGATTAGCAAAACTAACTCCCAAGACATATAGGACCATGTGTGTAGATTAGTGAATCAACCTAAGAAATGTAATCAAATCAACTAGTATAGAGTGTGAATCATGTAAGACTGTGTTGAAACCCATTAATGTGTACCTTCTTAACACCTAAACTAAGATAGATACATGATTTGACTTATACAACATCACAATTGTAATGAATTATATTCATATTTAAAAATTCAAACCAAAATTACAACCCTTTTTGAAGAATTAGCACAAATGTAATCAATAACACATCACCCTCGTAAGAGAACAAATAAATACATTAAACAACATTTCTTAGAAGAATAATTCATTCTAGAAAATTAATTACAATTCCTTGAGTTAATTAATTTCACTAAATATTCCAAATCAAGATTAGATTACCCTACATTCTTGATCAACGTAAACATAATCACATAATTTCACTCTTACAAAATAACTTTCCAATTTTCTATTTAATTATAATATACAATATAATCAATTTACAATTAAAAATAATCACTATCTCAATATGCAATACCTCTGAGTAACAAGCTTCTAAGGTACTGAGTTTCTATGTGGAGGGAAAGCATCACCCAAATGCTTTACCTCCAACCACATATCAGTGGTCCCCTACACACCTTCCCACTGGAAGTGACCCTACCCTTTGTGAGGGTAGAAAATAAAGACTCTATTTCTTGCAACCAATCACACAAATTAGATACCATCTATAAAAGTATGATATCCAGTTATCATGCAACCTATCAAGTATTGTGGGCCAAAAATGCACGTAGTTTATGCATTATATTGGCCAAAGAATTTTATATTATCAACACATCCTTAAACAAACTATGGGATGTTTGTCCACCACTCCTATCTCAACTTGACTCAACACATCAAGAAAAGACCAAATATAATGTATTTCAAATAATTTAAGTCATCTTTCAACATGCTCAACTAAGAATAAAACAAATATATGACCACATATTTATAATAGAACTATCCTCATCAAAATATTACAATTCTACTTTATATTTGCTTCCAAATTTCAAACCTATCAACTTATAATTCATTTTATTATACATTGGATGCATAACTTTATCATATTTATGAGTACGTGCATGGGATAATGAGCTTAAAGCTCTCTACCTCATATTCATACTCATAAGTATGAAATCTAAAAACATGTAACAAGAATTAAGTTTTATTTTCCATATCTAATCCTCTATTTTATGTATAGTCTCTACATTAGAATTTATTCATTAAAAAGTTATCCCTTTGTAACATTGTACAATAGTTAATTTCTTAACTTTTCATTTATAATATATTTACTAATAATGATCAATGTGAATGGATATCTAATACAATTTTTGTTTGTGTTTGCAAGTTTAATAAAAATGGGGTTTACTCAGCTATAAAACTTATTCCCAATCTTATTCAGCATCATAGAGTTGCATAGGTTTAAATAGTGGCTAAGGATTTATTCTTGTCTACTATAAAAGAATTACAATAAGTCATTTATGGATCTAATTCATCCAATTTCTTGTGCTTATTACATGCAGTTTTAAACTCTCATTTAACCTCGTAAGTGTAAAACCAATACTCATTTACATACACAATAACATTATATATTACAAGGCCTAGTTTACATCGACCTCATACCCAATTTTTGCACAATAACATATTATTTGGCCTAATTATTTATCCTCTTACTCAATTTTACACAATGGCATTATATGGCATATGACTAGATTTACTTTAGCCCAATATTCATTTGTGAACACAACAATACCACTTATCTTAAGACTATATTTTTATTGAACCAACACTTCCTATATAGCTATAGATTGTTATTTACAAAGACATTTCCTATGCATCTATATTTATTGGATGTTAATATGGCATTTTTAATGCATCCATACATATATTTCTACTTATAATACATTTCTATGACCTATGAATCGACCCATAGAGTTAATTAAATGTGATTTGTATGCATATAATTTATATGTATACACAATATAAATATACAAATATATGTATATTCACTTTACCCTAAAAAGAAATAAATTTGAAAGAATTTTTACATCAATGCCTAAGAATATCTAGTTCAATTTCAAGAACCCCTACAACTATAGTAAAATCAAAATCTTCATTTAAAGGAAAAATATCTAAAAAACATTGATTTTTTATATTTTCAACACAAAAGCATATCCCATAATCACATAGAATGAAATAAACATTTAAACTCACAACTTTCCTAATGAAAATAAGAATTTTTGAAAGTATAAATAACATAGAATGTGTCATTTCTTCTAATCTTTTGCCACACCTCCTCTCTACCTCCTCCTCTCTTTCCTTGCCAAAAACAATGCATAAAATAGATGCCCTCTTTCATGCATTTTTATTTTATTCCCTAGCTCCACGACCTCTATTATTTTATCCTTTTTTTCTAGCAACTCACCTCCTCTTTACTTCCCTGATGAAACACTTTACACACACACGCTTTGATACCAATTAACCAAAAATTCCTCTATCTACAGTTTCAAAACAAATTCATTTGGTAATTTCATTTGTCGACTGAAATTAATTTAACTACAATTCCAATTTTGTCGACACAAGATTCCATTGACATAAACTTCTAATGATATTCAAATTTAAAAGCACAATAAATTGGTTTCAATTTATGAATTTTCTCACTCTACCTTATAAATTTTATGCATTTTCACATTTCTTGGTTCCTCTATAGGCTTCTCTCATTGACTTTCCTATAATCTTGCATCTGTACTCATCCTCCTCACTATTCTACACATTTTCTTGAACCTCAACCTCCAATCTATCCTATTCTGCACATTGTTCCATCCACACATATTATTTTTCTCCATTTGCTTATTCCTCCTCAATTTCTTCGGTCACTGCACCTTAATCCCTTTTCCTTGCTCGATTCCAAGACCCCTCACTTCTTTATTTTATTTCATTACCAATTTAGCTAAATTTTATAGGCATGGATCTTTGTGCCTTCAAAAACCTCCATCGATACAACCTTTTGAAGATCCCCTTCCTTACTTTGATTGTACTTTTATCTTCCTTCAATTTACTGTGCCATTCTTCCTACACGCAGCTCCCTTGGTTTCCTTTATCCTACCGCCCCTAACCTCCTTTGTAGCCTTCTTATATCAACAATGGTTCACTATCTTGTCTTCTACCATGTGTCCCCCAATCTGCCTTTTGAATTCAAGCTTCTAAAATGTCTTTCTCATATCAACAATGGTGCACTATCTTCCCTTCTACCAACGTTGTTCTCTTTGCACCAAAATCCTCCCAACTCTCATGATACAATATCTTTTATAACTAAATTTTTAATTTCCACAAACAATTAATTGTTTCTTGGTTTTCATCCTCTTGACTGTGCAACCTCCCTTTTGGTTTTATTTTATGTTTTTCTTTATCTCCATCAACTTCCTCCTTTCCACGCTAACTCTCTCCTACATTTTTTCCCACATTGCTTTCTTTACGCCTTTCTTTGTTATCACTTTTTAAAACTAAAACTGAAATTACTTTACCTCCTCCTCATCCATGGGGTGCCAAGGTTTTATTTTGCATCTATTATTTTCCTTTCCTCATGTGGGTATGTGAATGCAAACATTTTTAAACTTTGACATACTCAAAATGTTCCTTCAGATCAGTGTTGCACCACACTTCAAAACCAAGTTAAAACACCAAACTTCAAAATAAAATGCAAGCCAAAATTTTGGAGGTTGATGCTCCTGCATCAAGCTCCCTAGGAGACAAAAGAAACCATGTTCTCATGCACATGAGGTTATCATTATAATTAATCCTCATTGTTCTTTTTCTTTCACTTCTTCCAACATCGTTCTAGAACAAGTATCATCCTTCTCCAACATCGTTGCACACCTTCTGTCTTTACACTCATGGATTTACAACTATCATTTACCATCCTCCTCCAAGGTCTTCTTGCCCAATCATTGATATAATTTTTTTATGGAAATTATAGATGTCCATATCTTTAAACTCATTCACCCTATCTATTTTTCTTTCAGCTACATTAAAATATTTCATAGTTTTATATAAATTTGCACTTACTATTTTATGTTCGTTGTCACATTCTACAACTTCATCAGTTATTTGTTCCAACCTATCTCCTTTGTAGGCCAACATCTTCCTCAGCAAACCATCTTGAACTCCACCATTCACAACACAAACTTTATTAAAATCTTCATATACAATTTCATACTTTTCCTCTTTTGATGCAATAACTTCTTGATCATTAGTTGCAACCCTCATCTTTGTATCCTTCACTGTCACATTTGTCTTCCTATCTTCACTAGCAAGTTTCTCCATCCATTCCTTGTCTATTGCTAAAAATTGATCCCAAAAATCTTCCTCGTGGTCATTATGTGTTGCACTTCCTTCATATTTCATCTCTACAACTTCTTCATCGGGTACTTTTTTGCCTTCATCTCTTTTAGCCACTGTTGCTCCAACATCTGCTTCTTCATTTTTGAATCCGCATTTTTTTTTTCCTCTTCATTTTTTAGGTCTTCATCATGCCATGCTTTCACTACCCACTTTTGCTTTCTATTATTCTTATCACATTCCTTCTTATATTTATGCATTATGATTTTCTTGTGTTGCTTTTGTTTGTTTTCCTTTTTTTCCTTGTATCTACTCCTTATGTCTTTTTCATCTACAAGCCTCCAAAACTCCATCTCATGTTCATATAATATTAGTGTCACTATTTGGTTCCACATCCTTTTCATCTTCTTCTTTTAAACTCTTCCCTTGAGCAATTTCATTCAAAGATTCAAAAGCATTGTTATTTAAATCACCTAAATCAACTTGCTTAGCTTTCACCTTGCATGTAATCTCAAGCTTCTTCCAAGCTGCTCCTAAAATATGTCAATCTTCTTTTTATTTGGTATTTCATCAATCAATACTTTTGTTTCTTCATCTTCATTTATATAATCTTTTTTTTTCTCAGATTCTCTTGCATACTCCTGACCATCATTTTCCTTTCCATCTTCCATTTTCTTCTTATTTTTCTTTGCTTCAGGCTCTACTTCCATGTCATTTGTATGGTGTGGAAATGCTTCTTCTCTTTTCTTGGATTTATCTACATAATTTACACCTTGTTGTCTTAGACTACCCTATTCCAATGTTATCTTTTCTTCCTTTGCTAACTTAATCATGATCTTTTGTTCATTGAGCTTGACCTTTCCTTCACATCTTATACTCTTTTGAAGTGTTTACTCATCACCATGTCCTGCAACACCACCTTAATTCTCTATTATTTCTTGCTTAACCACCCACTTTTTTGTTTCATTTAACTTTGGGCGGATGTTTATTTGCTTCTACACTTAGTCTCCCTAATTCATGGACTGATTTCTACCTTAAAATGCCTCCTTTCTACTTTCTTTCTTGACCACTTGCCCTATGATATTGGTTCCCACTGAACTCTATCATGTCTTTCATGCTTTGTACCTGTTTTTCATGTCCCGTGAAATTTTAACACCAAATATGAAATATTAAAATACAAACGACAAAGTCAAATGGATACTAAAATATAAATATGAGTAATCAAAATTTAAATATTATAATTGTAATTATCATAGATAACATTATGATTATAATACGAATATCATAGTATGAAAAAAAATAATTAATATTAGTAATTATAAATATCGTAATAATAATAACATTCATTAAAACCAATACTATTATTAATAATTATGTCTTAGTTAATAAATTGAATAAATTAATATTATTGATTGTAAACATCATAATAGTAAAAATAATATAAAAACTAATATTATCTTGATATAATTATACCTTAGATAAATAAATAACTAAATATAAAAGTATTGTTTCATAATGAGAAGACATACTAATCATTAGAAACAACAACGATTAGTCAAAGGAGGGATAAAGGAGTGATTAAGGAAGGGATATGATAGTTGCAAAAAGGCAGGTCCCTCAAGGAAGAACAACAACAATTGGATGGTCATGGTTGTTGGCCAAGCAAGATATAAAGGCAAGAAAATTCCAAACCAAATGGGAAGGAGGGGGATGGAATCAAATGATTGTGAATAAGAAAGGGAATAATAGGGAATGAATGTGAATAATCAGATAAAGAACAATAGTCGGCAGCAACAATGGTACATGTTAATTCTGGTCTATGTTCCGATTTAATATAAAAATGATTATAGTTATATTGAACATAGGAATACTTATAGTTAATATAAAGGAGGTTCTTGATCATAATTAATAATTATGATTCAGATTATGGTAGATAACATCAATAGTTTATAGTTCAGATTTATGAATTATTATTGTGATAAATCTTTCATGTAGAAGTATGTATCCAAATATACTTAGTGATTCTTACAATAGTCCACATCCATTCATGATAATATACATCTCATGTTTAAGGATATATTTTTAAGTATTAAGTTAATAGTCTAATGTGCACACCATTCTACCATGGTGGGAAAGAAGGATTACAGAGGGAATGTTGCGAAGGGGTCTCTACTAGATACGCCACCCAGGGGGGGAACAAGATGAGTCCATGAAGGGCCAAGGGGGTAATTTCCTTTAGGGTCAAAGGGTACTATCCTTGGGTCTATATTGATCACTAGAGTAACCATTGTAATCTCACCCTCCTACCATGGTGTAACAAGAGGGGAGGATTAATTATGGGGAGTGGAAAGCGTTTGGAAGGATGAGGGGATTAGGATCATTCCTAGATCGAATCATATGAATGGAATGCGCCACATGAGGTCAAGGAGGTCATCTCACATGAATGGAATGCACCACATGAGATTAAGGAGATAGCCTCATATGAATGGCATGTGCCACATGAGGCCACAAGAACTAAGACACCCCATCAACCATGCTCTTCCATGCTTCTCCTCGTGGTGGGCACCTCGAGGTAAGGTAATAATCAAGATAGTAAATTTACCATGAAATTACTGATGTTGAAACAGGATGTTTCTCTTGTTAGGTTATGGTTGCAATTGATATCTAACTTGTTTGTAGGATTAAAATCAATCAAGGTACTCTTTAGACCCTTAATTCACTTGTGAAATTGATAACTTAAGTTAGAATTAGTATAATCCCTACTAGGGACATTACAAGTGGTATCAAAGCCAGTTCCAGCCAACCTGTGTTAATGTATGTTCATATGTGTGTGCCTTCTATGTGTATACTTAGTGACCTACATGTATTTATGCAACTATGTGTATACCTTGCATATACTTTGTGACTTCAAGTGTATATTGTGTGCTCATGTGTATACCATAGGAAAGTGTAGGACCCATGGTGTAGTGTGCAATGCACTAATTATCTTTCTATCTAGGATGCATTATGGACATGTGTGTGTTAGCCATTGTGATATGATAGCTATCCATTGTGTATGTGATGAATGTTAGAGCTAGTCACTATGTATTTGTGATGTATGGTGGAGTTCATCATTGTGTTTATGACTACTTTACGCTTAAAAACTATGAGAATATTAAAAATGTTGTATGTCAAGTTGATGAATTTGGTTGGTTGTTTGTTTGAGCTACTTGGTTGCGTGATTGAGCTACTTGGTTGTGTGCTTGATTTGGTTTTATACTTGATTGAGATAGTTGCCTGAATGCTTGAGCTACCTATCGATCTACTTGAGATGGTTGACTACTTGCTTGCATGCTTGAGCTACCTGCTTGTCTACTTGAGTTGGTTGCCTACTTGCTTGTATACTTGAGCTGGTTGCTTGCTTTTAAGAGCTACTTGCTTGCGTGATTGATCTATTTGCTTGTCTACTTGAGATGGTTGGTTTCTTTCTTGAGCTACTTGCCTACTTGGTTGAGCTACTTGTTTGTGTGCTTGATCTAGTTGCTTGCTTTCTTGAGCTACTTTCTTGCTTGGTTGAGCTACTTGCCCGTGTGCTTGAGTTGCTTGCTTGCTTGCTTGAGCTACTTGCCTGCTTGGTTGAGCTACTTGGTTGTTTGCTTTAATTTATGATTCATGTGGAGCTCATCCTTGTGTTTACTTTATGCTTTACACTATGAAAATTTCAGTGTTGTCTATGGTGTTGGGAGGTACTAACAAATTAACTTATCTAGAATTGATAGTATTCAAATACAATAATAAGAGTTGTGACTATTGAAGTAAAAAGGTGTGACTCCCTCAAAGTTCTTATACAAAAGGAGAGCATTTCAACAGGAGAATCCAATTAAGGATGGAACCTTAGTTAACTTTGAAAGATACTTAAATTAGGCCCTCAAGAATAGGGAGGAGGTGTGAAAGGGCATGACTCCTAATATGAAAAGATGTTTAAAATTGTGATTGCTTGAGGACAAGCAATCTTAGGTGGGGAGGACTGTCATGTCCCCTGAAATTGTAACACCAAATATGAAATATTAAAATAAAAATAACAAATTCAAATGAATATTAAAATATAAATATGAGTAATCACAATTTAAATATTATAATTATAGTTATCATAGATAACATTATGATTATAATACGAATGTCATAGTATGAAACAAAATAATTAATATTAGTAATTATAAATATCATAATAAAAATGATAATATTCACAAGAATATAATTAATACAATTATCATAACGAATAAAACAATTAATCAATTGAAAATATCATAATAATAATAACATTCATAAAAACCAATATTGTTATTAATAACTATGTCTTAGTTAATAAATTGAACAAATTAATTTTATTGATTGTAAACATCATAATAGTAAAAATAATATAAAAACTAATATTATCTGAATATAATTATGCCTTAGATAAATAAATAACTAAATCTAAAAGTATCATTTCATAATGAGAAGACATACTAATCATTAGAAACAACATCAATTAGTCAAAGGAGGGATAAAGGAGTGATTAAGGAAGGGATACAGTAGTTGCAAAAAGGCAGGTCCCTCAAGGAAGAACCGCAACAATTGGATGGTCATGGTTGTTGGCCAAGCAAGATATAAAGGCAGAAAAATTCCAAACCAAATGGGAAGGAGGGGGATGAAATTGAATGATTGTGAATAAGACAAAAGGGAATAATAGTGAATGAATGTGAATAATCAGATAAGGAACAACAATCGACAACAACAGTGGTACAAGTTAATTCTAGTCTATGGTCTAATTTAATATAATAATGATTATAGTTATATTTAACATAGGAATACTTATAGTTAATATAAAGGAGGTTCTTGATCATAGTTAATAATTATGATTCAGAATATGGTAGATAACATCAGTAGTTTATAGTTCAGATTTATGAATTATTATTGTGATAAATCTTTCATGTAGAATTATGCATCCAAATATACTTAGTGATTCTTACAATAGTCCACATCCATTCATGATAATATACGTCTCATGTTTAAGGATATATTTTTTTAAGTATTAAGTTAATAGTCAAATGTGCACATTGTTCTACCATGGTGGGAAAGAAGGATTGCAGAGGGAATGTTGCAAAGGGGTCTCTACTAGATATGCCACCCGGGGGGGGGAGGGGGAACAAGATGAGTCCATGAAGGGCCAAGGGGGTACTTGCCTTTGGGGTCAAAGGGAAATGCCCCTTGGGTCTAGATTGATCACCGGAGTAACCATTGTAATCTCACCCTCCTACCATGGTGTAATAAGAGGTGAGGATTAATTATGGGGAGTGGAAAGCGTTTGGAAGGATAAGTGGATTAGGATCGTTCCTAGACCGAATCATATGAATGGAATGCACCACATGAGGTCAAGGAGTTCATCTCATATGAATGGCATGCACCACATAATATTAAGGAGATAGCCTCATATGAATGGCATGTGCCACATGAGACCACAAGAATTAAGACACCCATCAACCATGCTCTTCCATGCTTCTCCTCGTGGTGGGCACCTCGAGGTAAGGTAATAATCAGGATAGTAAATTTACCATGAAATTATTGATTTTGAAACATGATGTTTCTCTTGTTATGTTATGGTTGCAATTGATATCTAACTTGTTTATAGGATTAAAATCAATCAAGGTACTCTTTAGACCCTTAATTCACTTGTGAAATTGATAACTTAAGTTAAAATTAGTATAATCCCTACTAGGGACATTACAAGTGGTATCAAAGCCAGTTCCAGCCAACCTATGTTAATGTATGTTCATATGTGTGTGCCTTTCATGTGTATACTTTGTGACCTGCATGTATTTATGCAACTATGTGTATACCTTGCATATACTTTGTGACTTCAAGTGTATATTGTGTGCTCATATGTATACCGGAGGAAAGGATAGGACCCACAGTGTAGTGCGCAATGCACCGATCTCTTTCTATCTAGGATGCATTATGGACATGTGTGTGTCATCCATTTTGATACGCTAGTTATCCATTGTGTATGTGATGAATGTTAGAGCTAGTCACTATGTATTTGTGATATACGATGGAGTTCATCGTTGTGTTTATGACACTAATTCATTTGACTGCAAAATCTGACAAAAATTCCCAATGAAAGATGTACAATTAGATGTATTGTCGGGTACTTGTGATATTTAATGTGTAATTTTCAATTTTTTAAAATTTTATCCCCGACATTCGTCAAAATTTTGACAAATCTGGGTTTTCTTCGAAATTTCGATGAAAATAAATAAAAGTGAGTTCAACGAAAATAAATAAAAGTGAGTTCGACGAAAATAAATAAAGTGAGTTCGACTATTTATTGCGACAGTGTTTTGCTATTATCACCAGGTTGAGGGTAGTCATTGTCTTTTTCCAGAATTCATTTGTGAAGTTAGATTTGTACTTCCAGGTTTGAAAATCATATTTTAAAGCAACATCTCATCAGATTTCATTTTAGACTTGTGCATTTTTAGGATAATTGCCATCAAAACACAAGTGAGTAGTCCTAGTCAAGACTTTGTAAAGGAGGTAAAGTGATTTCTTATTTGCTAAACATTTCTCTATTGGCAGTGTGGTGTGCATTTGTTTCTTTGTAGCTCATTCTATGTTTTAATTGGAAGCTACAAAATAAACATAACTTAACATATTACAAAATATTTAGTTGTTTGTAACATCTAGCTATGAATTTCAATCCTAGGGAGCTCAAAAACTTTGGAGAAATGGTAACAACCATAAAACACTTGATTGAAGATTAATTTATAGACTCGGCAGTTGAAGGCTTATTATCTAAGCAAGTTTCTTTTGTGGGTGTGGATATGGTATGTGTAAATCCTGGGGTTTCTTATTGATTTAGTTATGTTATAACAAGAAGGTGATAAAATTCTTCCATGAGCTCTTTTACTGTTTATCTAAACAATAATTTTGGTGATACTTCAAAAGTTAAAAACCAAAGGGATAATTCAGCTAGTGACTGCCAATCTCCGGCTTTTGAATTTGAAATGTCTTAAACAAATTTCATGATGTCTACAACCAAAATCTAGGAGGCCTTTAAAGGCTTGCTTTTAGATCAAAATCTTCTCTAGCAGGTAATGTGGTAACGAATACACATAAATGAACAAATTCAAATTGTAGTATAAAAATTTAAAACATTTCATTTGAAGCAGAAGCAGAAGCATTTTCAGAATTTCATTTCCAGATTTTGTTGTGCAAGTTCAATATTGTGATTTGAGAGTCTAACGGTTGAAAATCATAGTAAAATCAAAATTTAATAAGTTATGGAATTAGCATTTTAAAGTGTTTTTTGGGGTCATTAACTTCAGACTATCTTCTCTTTTGCAGGGGTGGTTGCATGTCGAATATTTTTGGTGTAAAATATCATAATTATTAGATTTTGTTACCTGTCTATGATTAAAAATTATTGGAGTGTGAGTTTGATATTTTTTTAAGATCTAAATATTCAAGCTTGGTAAAGAAAAATCATGTCAGATAATATTAGTCTAGAACAAAATGAAGAGTCACTTGATAGATTGTGGGCTAGATTGAAAAGAAAGGGTGATGGGAAATGTTATTGTCCTTGCAATAATTACAAAGGATTAAAGACGAGAAGACTTTTAATCACAACAACTGAGAAACATTGTAGGCAACATGGTCACATTGAAGGGGGGCATGATTATCGTCCATTGGTAAGTTGTTCATTATATGTGTTTATATTGATTGAATTTGTAAATGTTTATATCGTTTTAACATTTAATATATATAAAAAAATCCCTTGATCATGATCATGGTTTATTTGTGTCTATCATTATTATAAAGGTGGGGCGCCCTAGGGCACATGATATGGATTATCATGGCTCGGAGAATGTGGTTTTGCAAGCAGAGGAACATGGAGCTGTGAATATCGAAGATGAGTTAATGATCCTATGGAAGAAGATGATCATGCGCCAGAAAACACAGTTGAAGATGATGGTACAAATACATTGATCCATGACACATTTAGTGGCACAATTGATCATGTTGATCGAGATGACTTCGATGATGTTCATGATTTACCTATACTTAAGAAGGCATACGATCCCCTTTATGAAGGCTCCCAAACAACACTTCTCTTTGTTGTATTTTTGTTGGTGAACTTGAAGGTTATGAATGGTTTATCCAACATATCAATCTCATGGATGTTAAGGTGTTTCATATATGTCATCTTTTTCATCTATTTTAATTGTTGTTAGTTCATCACTAGTAAATAAAGGATGAAATATGTACCATTAATATTCTTTCTATTAAAAAAATATTTTTTGTTGTAGATTGATTGGTGAATTTTTGTTACCGCCATCAAATATTTTACCTCACTCATACAGAGATTTATCTGGCATTATGAAAGATATTGGAATGGAGTATCAAGCAATAGATGCATGTCTGAATGATCATATTATATATCATAAACAACATGAATTTGAAACAAAATGCTCAGAATGTCATATCAGTAGATATCGAACAGATCAACTAACAAAAAAGGTGCCTCACAAGGTTCTTCATTATATTCCCATTATTCCACATATGCAACGATTATTTAGGTGTGAAAGCTTAGTGCAATTTATGGATTACCATGCATGGAATAGAAGTGGAGATTACATTCTTCGAATGCCTGCGGAGGGTTCTGCATTTAGGGACATGGAGGAAAAATGGCCACAATTTAAAGAAAAACCTCGTAATCTCAAGCTTTCATTGGCAGTGGACGGTGTCAATCCATTTGGAGAGTTGAGATCTATTTACTCAGTGAGGCCTATTTTTGTTATCAACGATAATATTCCTCCATGGATGTCAATAAAGAGGGAGCACATAATGTTGGAAATGATTGTTCCATGTATTTGTTTATCAATTTTCTTTAACGTAGTAGCATCTCATTTGTCTTATTTGTTGCATAATGACTTATACTTTTTTCATTTAATAGTCATGTACATTAATTTATATATTGTATTAAAATGGTTATAATAATTATGTAATGTTTATGTTCATTCAACTAGGTAAGTACCAAGTTAAAGATATGAATGTATATATCGAGCCTCTTATCGACGAGTTACTAAAGTTATGGAATGGCATCACTATGTATGACGTATCTAGACCAATAGGACAAAGATAATTTTAATTCCATGTAATGCTTGTATGGACAATTCATGATGCCCCAGGGCTAACATATTTTTGTGGTATGTTATAACGTTCGACTGCACTTTAATGATATTTAATTTTATGAAGTAGATATCATGCATGTTTTTTAAATAATATATTCATTATATATAATTATAAAAATTGACATATTTAATCCAATTATATATGATCTTGCAGGTCTTCAAACAAAGGGAAAATTTCCACGTCCAATTTGTAGTCTAAAGATGAAATCTCGTCATTCAATAAGTTTAGGAAAGCAGGTGTTTGATGAGTATAGGCACTTCCTCTACATAAATGATAAGTATCGAACTACTGAAAAACATATTTTCAATGGGAAAGAAGAGACTACATCAAAACCACGAAGAATGACACCTCACCTATGGAAGTTGGAATATAATAGAATTAATCGTCAAGGTTATACATCGGATCAAATTGTTTATCTATCATATATGATATATTTGGAATTTATATTTTTATATTGTGTTGTGTTTACTCATGTTGTAGTTGAAAATGATTGTTGTTGTTAATTTGTTTAACTTATATGCTTCATGAAGGTAATCAAGGTATTAATGGTCGGCTTCCATAGGGACTGAAAAATTTATCCTAGACAATTTAGTAGGTTGCCCTACTATGAGCAGCTACAAATTGTGAATTTGTTTGATACAATGCATATTGAAAAGAATATAACAGAAACATTATGAGAAATATTGGATGGAAGGCATGACAAAGAAAAAATTGTCAATATTTGTAGTGACATTCAAGAAGCCAATCATGCAATGAAAAATGCCATTCAATTAAATAGTGATGGAGACCAAATTAATATAAGTGCCCTTCCTTGGTTATTAACGGAGCAGCAAAGCAATGCTATAAAAGAAGTCATACGAAAAATTCGATTTCCCACAGGATTTGTTGCGAACATAAACAATATCATAACAAAGAAAGGTGAATTTGGGTAAGGGATGAAAACGCATGATTGGCATACCTTCATTAAGGTAATTATTTTGGTATATTATATATATATATATATATATATATATTTGTATACTGCATGTACTTTTCAATGTATTATGTTTACTACTTTTGGAAAAATAATGAAAAGATCATTTTATAATTGTTGCAGTACGTTCTACCTCTATCTCTCCCAGACAACTTCGACAACAATGTCAAGCAAGTTATATATGATCTTGGAAAACATGAGGTAAGTAGAGATATTTGTTCAATTCGTTGTATAGATCTTATAATTGCCATTTGTTTTACTTTTTATGTAATATATTGTATACTTTTGTTAAATCTTGTTAATATATTTGTGTCTTGAATCACTTGTAGATGGTTGTCATCTAAAGAAATCCATAAAAAAGATATAAATTATTGGAAGAGAAAAATTCATCGTCTAATGTGTGAAATGCAAAAGTGTCTACTTGCAACATTTTTCAATGCACAAGAACACTACCTCATACACCCACTTGAGGAGACTGAATTGTGTGGACCCGTACACACAAGGTCAATGTGGATGGTTGAGAGGCACTTGAAATTTTTGAAGGCTTTGGTTAGACAAAGAGCACATCCCGAGGGTTCTATGGTGGAGGGATATATGGTATACCAAACCATGGTGTGCATTACTGAAAATCTTCCTAAGTTTGCAGCAAAGATCCATGTAGATGGCATTTGGGATCCCAACTCCATTAACAAATTTGAAGGGGAGTACCTGATGGGGAAAGGTAGATTGAGGAAAGTGAGAGGTAATTATAAGATGGTCATGGAGATGAATTAGAATACATTTTACATTTGGTTTTTATGTATATTGTACTTATTTAATTATTAATCTTCAATATACATCAATTATAAATTAAGGTTGTATACCATGGTAATTAACTAATTATACGTTGTTTGTGAATTTCAATTTTTTTTGATACAGTTGGTCGGGAGTGGGATGCACTACATTTGTACGTCGCAAAAAATCTTGATTGGATGACGGTATGGATTGAATGATGTCAACAATTTGGTCACGAATTAATATGGGAAGGTGTGGATTCATTGGTTAAAGAAGCTCATCGTAATGGATATTCCAATGTTACACCAAGGGAAATTGATTCAGCATATGGTTTAAGAGATAAACAGGTACGTATAAATATATTAATCACCTATATTATTTAATTATTTTCAATTATATTGATGTATATATATGTTGAGATTTTTTTCTTTGCATACATTCGGCCAAGAATAAATATGTTTATCAACTGACGATATTGCAATAGTTTTTACATGTTTGACATATTGCGATGGTTATAAATTTTGAATCAAAAATTTGGATGACACGAAGAAAACTTGTGATTCTGGGATAACTGCAGTCTTTCAGGTGACTAATGTTTCATCTAGAAGCAACATACATCCAGAAGTCTGAAAAAATTGATACTATGGGATTTTGGATGATATACTTGAGTACGACTTTAAGTCCTTCAAATTAGTTATGTTTGTCATCCTATGGTACAAGCTACGATTGAATGAAAATGATCCCGAGAGAATTTTTATTGAACATGATAATGGATTTACCATGGTTAATACAAGGTCGATCAAGCGAGCTGGAAATGAGCCCTATATTCTTCCAAGCCAATGTGAGCAGGTATTTTACTCAGAGGTTCTAGGTAAACTGGGTTGGTTATTTGTTGTTAGACATGATCCAAGAGGAAGGTCGGTAAAGTATAATGTGTTGGAAGAAGAAGATACCGAAGAATTAGAAGATGATGTAGATGATGATCAAGATCAACAGTTAGTTGATGATGTGCCTAACGAAGATGTCAAAGAGGAGGAACTAGATCATGATGATGTAGGAGTTAATGTTCATGAAGATGATATCCGTGTGGATGATGATGATATGACCAATCCTTACAATGTCGAATCTGGATCGGATGAAACAGACAAAGAGTTGGATGAAGAAGAAGATCAATGCCATTGAAATGTATGAGTTATGCGATTGTATTATCTATTTGATATTAATTTCTTGATAGAATTATATTTGACTTATGTGGTTACATAATTAATTCATGATGTAATTTTTAATGTTTAATTTTAATTCATGATATGACAACTATTGTAGCTCTCCTAGAAATTTCCATATGATCATAATGAATAGTGTTTTGGGAAATTTCATGAAAGATGACACATTGATCATAGTAGTGAAATAATTGCAAAGTCGTTTAGATTTTTTAGACCAATCATCCTTCGCAATGTCATTTTTAGGATCATCTCCAATTTGATTACTAGGACACATAAGGTAAGGTTTTATTGGCTTATCTTGGAGGAACATTGTGGCTTTGTGTAATGTGAGCAAATTTTGGATGGGGTAGTGGTGCAGGAGCACCTACACCTCATCTTCTATGCTTAATCATGTGATGATAATTAGGGAGGTCAATAGGTTGGTTTAGGAATTTCAAGAATTTTTTTATTGTGAATAAGTTCACTCAAGGCCATTAGTCATGTTCTAGGTGAAGTTTTGAGTTATGAGTTTGAGTCTTGCACTAAAGAGTTTTGTAGCCTTTTTAAGGCAAATTGGAGAATTTACATGTAAAAGGGTGCAAGGTTTGTTTCATGTCAATAATAAGGCTATTATCAAGCCACTAGCATGGTCTTAGAGGTGTCCTAGGAGTTTCAATACATTTGAAAGGTCAAAAAATTAAAACATTTCAATAGTGATGTTAACAACCTTGAAATTAGTGTGTTTTATGTTTCATGTGATCATAAAAGATTAAAAAGTCAGTTGTAGAGGTGGTTGTTTAGTGGTTGAGGTGTAAAGGCCTTTAAAAGGCATAAAGTGATCATTGTAAAGGTTTTTTATGGTTGAGGATTTAAAATACAAGCTCTTGACATTCCAAAATCTGTGTTTTTCTTCAAAAATTTTGTATTTTTTTAATTTTGTAGCACTGTACGGTCACATACAGCCATATTTTGATGTGAAATAAATTCCATGTCATGAAGATATGTGTTACCTTTTATTTGAATCTGATTTGAGGGCTTAAGGCGTTGATTTGAGTTAGAAAGCTTAATTTCTTTGCATACAACCCGGTTACCCTATTTTTGAGGGTTTTGTAGTCCAAATATGATATAAAGGGGCTCTTACACTTTTTGTGATTATTGTAACTTCTGTAAGAGGCCCTGTAGATACTGTTGTAATTTTAGGATATATGAATAGGGTGTAAGATGAGAAATAAAGAAGGTATAGTTGTTGTCCTCAAGAGTTTTGTGAAGAAAAGCATGTGAAATGAGAGGTTCAAGCCTAGGTTTCAACAAAATATGTATGGGAGATTT
The DNA here is from genome assembly GCA_007115665.2 of Sequoiadendron giganteum. Lineage (NCBI taxonomy): Eukaryota > Viridiplantae > Streptophyta > Pinopsida > Cupressales > Cupressaceae > Sequoiadendron > Sequoiadendron giganteum. Next base: position 603,130,194 of record CM021106.1, on the reverse strand, counting down.
GATTTTATGAATTTTTATCCATGTGCAGACCTAATGGGTTGTGTCTGAGTTAGTTTTGAGGTCTAGGAGGTTGTGGAAGTAGGAGATTCAATAAACCCTCATGATTTTGGCCTAAAACAAGGGTTTTGGGGTTTGGTAAGAATTTGGTTGTATAAGTGGAATATTTTTCTGGATTCGGAGGTTTGGAGGCTGTTAGCTCTCAAAAATGCAGGTAATAATGCCTCAAGAGGTTTCCAATCTCTTGTTACGTTTTAGGGTAACAAACAAGGCCAAATGATTTGAACCTTCTTCTCTTCAGGTGCTGCCAAACCTAGGTGGGTCTACCTTTGCGGACTAAGAAGACTTAAGTAATGTGATTTTGTTTACAACAATCTATTCACAATGAAAATCTTACAGTGAACAGATATAATCCTAATAAAGTGTGTGTAATATTAGAATATGTTCAGTTAACAGATGTAAAAAATAAAATGGACAAACAACTTTGCCAATTTAACTATATGTATATATAACTTTAAGTTATTTTTATTTTAACTAAAAGTACTGAAGTTACAACATACAAATTAAATGGTATTTATGATTGTAAAATTTATGATTAAATATATCTCTTAGAATCCTTTTTGTCCCAATTAAGATGAAAATAGCAAGGAAAAATATAAAAAAATATCTTTATGAAAGAAGTATATTGGAGTGAAATTAAATATGATTTGTATTCCAATGTAAAAACTACAAAGAATGGAAACAATTCTTTCAACACATAAATTATTATGTAGTAGTCAATTAAAATGATCTAAATAGTCTAATAATTTGACCATTAGCATATAGAAATTTCTATAGAGTTGTAGATCTCTTCCATTTCAAAAACACAAAACAATATTAGGTAGATAATCAAACATCTTTCACTTCTACAGTGACTTGTTTATCCTAGAGGAACTAAGTATATAGTATACAAAGAAAACCAACAAACCCACAACTACCCTTATTTTGAAGGAGTTTAGTTTTCTCCCCTTCCTGATCTCCCTAATATTGTCTAATTATTTTAAAGAGACCAAGGGTCATAACAAAACTTTATTCAACCCAATAAATAGCTTGGTTAATGAAACTTGACAAAAGCAACAAAACAATTGTTACATTTGGTATTGAAATTGGATTTTGTTTACAACAATCTATTCACAATGGAAATCTTATGTATAGTGAACAGATATTATCCTAATAAAGTGTATGTGTAATATTAGAATATGTTCAATTAAAAAATCTAAAAAATAAAATGGATAAACTAAAAGATGAAATGTGTGAGACCAGTGCCTTGTTGGGTGTATGGAGTCTAATGAAGATCTAGAAAATTGTAATCTATGATGGCAATAATTCAAACTGTTTGGCACATAGATGTAGTTTATAACTTGTATAAACGTGCAAGTAAATGACTAACAGACTCTACTTGAGATAGAATGACAATCCTAGTTATGTGATTCTTCTTATTGATCCAATTAATACTCTTCAGTTACTGTGATTGACTAGAAGGGTTTAATCTTTACTTGAAAGAACCAAATAATCACATCACACAACTACAACAAATGTGTATCGATAAAATGAATATATGCTTGATATATCAATTTAAACAACAACAAAAGCATCAAAATGGAGACAACCAGATAACTATATAATTCCACAAACAATTGATACCAAGATTAAGCCACAAGTTTAGACATCTTCATTAACTTCATCGAAATTCATACATGCATCTGAGTCTTTTAAAGAAAAGTTTCATTACAAACTATCTACTGTATCTTTCTCCTATCCGCCTATATCTGTTTTACATTATGAAACAAATATAAATATATCAAAATTATGAAAGGACGTGTCCTTTCAGAAATGTCTTTTACTTAACAACAATAACAAACTAGAAATTATGCTCTATTAAGCCATAAATAGATGTTTGATAGATAATCTCGGTAAGCTTGTCGCTCGTGTGTATCAGCATCCTCCAGTGCATTCTTTATGGCTATCTCCATTTCGAACATCTTCTCATTTTGTTCACATGCCCCGTCCATTGTTAAATCATTTCTTGTGGCTGTCTCCAAAATTGTTTGCATCATCGTCTCGCATTCCTTGATCCATCTATCGTTTCCCTTTAGTTCCCCTCCATCTTCTAATAGCATTGGTACTCCCTTTTTTGTGACATTGATCATCCCCTGCTCATCACCTTGAAATTCTTCATGGAAGTCTTTATGTTTTTTCATAAAATGGTTTGCAATATCAATAGTTATGTTATCAGGAGCATCCCTTTGGTTTGTTTCCTAGAACTTCTCTCAGATCCTACCATCTATCCTCTTATGTTCTTGTAGTTCAGTAAAATTGTGTGAATGTGTTCCCCAGAGCTTACTCAACCAAGTCATTAAATTGGTATGTCTCTTCCTTATTATTGCAATGAGTGCATCACATTTACCTTGTGAATACGCATTTGATTCTTCCCACTAGTCTCTTGCCTGGGAGCTTTCACCATGAGTCAATTGCTTTGTGGATCCCAGCGTGATTCCCATCATGTCCTTCAAGCGATCATTTTCTCTTAGTAGTCTGTCGTTATTAATCTTATACATTAATTTATCCTTGATTAGCTTTTTGATTTGGGCTTTATTTAATTTGGCCACATTAATGCCAATTTTTGTTGCAGCTATTGGATCAACCTCACCAACTTTTAACGTCATTACATGTCCAAAAGCCTTTTCAGTATTGATTATAATAGATTTCTTGTGCGGAGGATACAGGGCCCATATCATAAGTGATCCCTCATCTGGGTTATACTTAGATCCTGCATTATTCTTTGTTACCCCCTCAGGAGTGAGTTTATGTGTGGCGTTACTATTCTTCATAAAACTATCAAAAACCAAAGCAGAGTTCAAATCCAACCCAGGAAAGATCATGACACCTGCATCTTCTAATAATTTCCTTCTTTTCTCAAGGGTCATCCTCTTGATTTCTTTTTTCTCACTTGATTTTAAGTTATTCAGCAGTTGTTCCTCATTACTTGGTGTATTATTCTCCATTGATTCTCTTATTGATTTTCCTTTTAATTTGTACAAAAAGGTTTTAAATTCTGAGGTTTTAATGAATTCATCATTAGCCACAAATGATTTATATGCTATCTGCCTTGTGTTAGTATCTTCACTCTCTTCAACATTTGGTTCCCTAGGAACATACTTGTAGTCTTCAGTTCTCAATCTGGAAATTTTATCAATTGTACTGCTAGGCCTACCATCACCGGATGCCTCTTCATCAGAAGATAATAAATTTGTATCTTGCAATCCCCTGTTATACTTATCAACAAAAATTTTTGCTTCCTCTTCTTCCAAATTCCTGATCAAGTGATCATACAGATAGGGTATGTGATTGTATCCTCCCAAGTTCATTTTATTTTTGGCAAAATCAGTATACCCTTCTGGATCAAATCCTTTTCATGGTGGACCCTTCTTCATTTTGTATTGCAGTAATTTGTTGAGAACCATATCATATCCATCCCTTGCTAATACAGTGAAATCACCGAAGCATAATGTACTAGGCATAAATGCCTACTTTCTGAAAGAACTCAGATTCATAACATCTGAAAAGTCCAATTGCCTAACAATATCCAAATATGCAATCCTATTAGGCACCGTCTTGGGCAGAATGAAGGGTGCATCTTCAAATCCATATACTCTTATCATGGTTGCATCTTCTAGACAGTACCAGTCTCCCCAATTGTGGTTGGTAGGTCCATTGAAATCCTTAGGGCTTAAAAACCTTTTTAGTTCATCGGACAATGAGTATTCACAACGATTATTGTAAAATTTGTACAGTGGTTTCACAAAAAACCCTTCAAAATGTAGATAACAAGAATTACCAAATCTACAATCCCAAGTGGCAGTTCAGAGTTGTACTAGTAATAACCTTCCTTCCTTATCAAATTGTACAACCCTCAGTTTTTAAGGCCACATCTATAATTCTTGTCCATAATAAAGTATCATATGCATTAGGATTGAATAAGCATCCAAGTGCAAGATACGAGCTCCACTTTTTATTGCCATCAGTCCTAAATCAAGTACTTTACAGATGTGTGAAGCATAATAAAAAAACCTTGAATTGTGACATTGGATGTTCGCTGCAATTACCATGGGTACAATTGACATGTGCTCAGGGGCCTCCATTCCCAACACTTGATACACTGAAAAATATGTGTACCTCATGTAGGGTTCAAACAAATCAACATTGAATAGGGGACCATCACTGTCATTCAATGGACCTAAAACACCATCTTTCTTAGACTTGTGTAGTGGCAACCTCCAACCCTTGTACAAAGTATCCATCCTCCAAAATTCCTTTTCTAGCTGTTCAGGTATAATTTTTTCACCACACACTCCCTCTAGGTTAAAAACCTCATAGATGGCAGCTTCAGATACATGTATAAACGGTTTTCCTGATGGATCACAAATAGTTTTACATTTTGGATTATAATAGGCAGCTAGCATCTTCACCAATTCTACATTTACAAATACATTGGGGCAAACTAGTTTCCCTAGGTTTAACTTCCAAGGATTGCACACTGGTTCGTATCAGTTCCTTTGTTGGTAATGAAAAATAAATAGCTCATATCCCCTAATTGGGGTCCATATGTCTCATATATGCTTGCATTTATCCTCTAACTTTTCCACTTCTGCCCTAAGTTGTGCAGATCGTCTGGCCTTAGGTCCTGAGTCGGGCAATTGATCAATTAGGTCTTAGTTTAACTTCCTCTCAGCTACCCTTGGTTCCTTCTTTGCTTCAATTTTTTGCTTTTTTCCTCTAGGGTTATTACTGTCACTCTATTTCCTACCTTTTTCTTTTCCTGAGCTAGTGCTTTCCATTTTATGAATCACAAAACCAGAAATTTGATTGCAGGGAACTTATAAGTTTATTTAGAATTCTTTGACCGCAAGATCCTTTGGCCCTTCGTTCATTCCTCTATTGTTAACTTTGCAAAATTCGCCTTCAATTACTTTTCTCAATTAGGAAATCATCGACACATTTGGTAGTAATACTGCCATTAATGTCCTAGATTTGAACACGAGCATAGTTGATCTTCAAATTTACCCACTATCACATCAAATGTTCTATCGACAAGACAATTGAAACTTTGGGTGATCCTTTTATTCAGGCTTGACTAACATTCATTAAACATTCTTTTTGTTGGGGAGACATTACGTCGATATCACATAATCTATCCATCTGATTCATATAAATGTTGCCAAGAGTCACCTCGATGACTATCTTGATCTGTTTGTGTCTTCATCGACAAGACATGGTGTATCGCTAAGACATTCAATAATTTTATCAATGTTATAAGTCTCCCCAATGATTATTCCTTCGATCTCAAGTATGTCACCAAGACTCCTGCCGATGTAATATTATCAACGTGACATAGTGGGTCAAGAGGATATTTTTAACTCATTCTGATAGCGTTTGTCTTGGCAATAGTATGTTTCTTTGTTTTGTTGGAAAGACAAGATTAATGTTTCAGTGATGATATTTCATTGGCGAGACAAATGCACTCGGGCTAACTCAGGGATCTTACTCTGATGGTGTTGGTCTAGCCGATACAACTCCTTGTTCTTTGATCAGTGAGACAAGACAGGTTTCTTGCCGATGGAACTTCATCAGTGAGACCTATATGCTCGGTATGACCTTTTCATTTCACCCGATGGAACTTGTCTTGTCGATGATATGGGTTATTTGAATACTAGATTTTGAAGGTTTTTCATGATATCAATGGTCAAGAACGATGTGATCATATGTGACTATGATGGATTATACTCAAGATAAGGTTTTCTTTAGGGAATCAACGAGTGCAAAATCACTGTAAAGGCTAGTTGCTTTGTAAAATAGGCCTAATCAGCCTAATCCACACAACCTAGAAAGGGTGATTTTGGTGATTTGGTCCAAAGGACTTTTACTTTCCCTTGAAGTATGTTTAATGACCAAAATGGGTTTCTAAAACCATCAAGGGTTTCTCTGGTGTTTTGGGAAAGTTTTAAGTTATTGGGCAAAAACTAGGTTTGCACTATTACAAGGATTCAAGGAGTCAAAGTGTGAAATCTGACTTTTGTTGTTTTTCAAGCTTTGAGAATTTTTTGGATTGTTTAAATTGGTCATTCTAAACTTGTTGGAAGCCTCTTAAAGGAAAGTTGATAGGTTGTTTGATTTGAGCCTCCCAGGTCTACGTTAGGTAGTTGCTATTGCTAAGGTGGATCACTCCTTTCTGTGAAGGCCATACACTTATGATTGGGTCAAGTGTTCTTTTCTTTATAAAATTCCTATTGCCTTTTTGATAGGCTATGATTTGATTAGATGGGTTATGAAGCATTTATTTCAAGTAATTTATGTCTATTTTAATTTGCAATTTATTAAATTCAAACACATCCAAAATTATGTCCCTTTCTTTAATTGATTATTATGTTATTTAATTATTAACTCAAATGACACCTCCAATTTAACTATATCTAATTGAATTTATCTAAAGTGTTGAACATTTTTAGATCAAATTTAGTAATTAACTCAAACAACTTTGCCAATTTAACTATATGTATATATAACTTTAAGTTATTTTTATTTTAACTAAAAGTACTGAAGTTACAACATACAAATTAAATGATATTTATGATTGTAAAATTTATGATTAAATATATCTCTTAGAATCCTTTTTGTCCCAATTTGAAAATAATTCTATATTATATAATACATTTTTTAAAATTTTAAGATGAAAATAGCAAGGAAAAATCAAAAAAATATCTTTATGAAAGAAGTATATTGGCGTGAAATTAAATATGATTTGTATTCCAATGTAAAAACTACAAAGAATGGAAACAATTATTTGAACACATAAACTATTATGTAGTAGTCAATTAAAATGATCTAAATAGTCTAATAATTTTACCATTAGCATATAGCAATTTCTATAGAGTTGTAGATCTCTTCCATTTCAAAAACACAAAACAATATTAGGTAGATAATCAAACATCTTTCATTTCTACAGTGACTTATTTATCCTAGAGGAACTAAGTATATAGTATATAAAGAAAACCAACAAACCCACAACTACCCCTATTTTGAAGGAGTATAGTTTTCTCCCCTTCCTAATCTCCCTAATATTGTCTAATTATTTTAAAGAGACCAAGGGTCATAACACAACTTTATTCAACCCACTAAATAGCTTGGTTAATGAAACTTGACAAAAGCAACAAAATAATTGCTACATTTGGCATTTCATGTGGAATGAAGAGTGGTGACAATAATCTACTTATAGTTTAATAAAACACTATTTTTATAAGAAGGCTTGACATTAGAAAGATAAGTGTTACTTATAGTTTAATAAAACACTATTATAGTTTTACCAACATATACTATTGTATGCTTGCATGGCTTCTTAGTTAATATATGGGGAGATAGAGATAGATGGGGAGAGAAAGAGAGAGAGATAGAGATATATGGGAAGAGAAAGAGAGATGGAGATATATGGGAAGAGAAAGGAAGAGAGGTGGAGATAGAGAGCCAATGGATAAGGGGGAGAGGGAGGGAGAGATGGTGAGAGATAGAGAGGGGGAGGGAGAGAAATGGATATAGATAGGTAGAGGAGGAGAGATAGATAAGATGGGGAGATAGGGAGAGATAGGTTGAAGAGGAAGAGAGAGAAGAGAGGTAGAGATAGGTTGAAGAGGAAGAGAGAGAAGAGAGGGAGATAGATAGGTAGAAAAGGGAGAGAAAGAATAGGGAGAGAGGGAGAGCGATATGTAGAAAGGGAGAGAGAGAGAAGAAGATAGGGGAGAGAGGGAGAGATAGCTCAATATATATAGAGGGAGAGGGAGAGACATAGAAAGGGGGTGATATAGAGAGATAGATCTAGGGGGATGGTGAAAGAGATAGAGATATCATGATAGAGGTAGAGAAAGATATGGATAGAAAGAGATAGACAGAGGAGTGAGAGGGAGAGAAAAAGATCAGAAATATAGATAGAGATATAGAGTAGGAGAGATGGAGGGAGAGATGGAGTGAATGAGAGAGAAAGGGGGGAGAGGGAGAGATAGCTCAATAGATAGAGGGGGGAAGAGGGAGTGACATAGATAGTGGGAGATATAGAGAGATAGAGAGCGACAGGGAGAGATATATCAATCACCCTCCCTATATCTCTATCTATTCATCCTTATCTATTTATCTCTCTACCTCTCTCTATCTCTTTGTCTCCCTTTCTATTTGTATGTTTCTCATTATCTCCCTCTCTCTATATATTTTCTTCCCTATATTTATCTTTTTCTCCTTAAGTGTGCAATGGGTACATTGAAGAGGTCTTAAAGGAGAATTATCATAGCTTTAATCAAATGGAATGCTACCTTTAGCATAACCCCCCAAGGACACATGCCATCCTTGGATTGTTGACATGAAACAACCAATCAAAATTTAGTTTCACTTTTCCCTCTCTCTTTTTTCCTTTGTATCTTATATTTCTCCCTCTCTCTCTCTCTCTCTAAGTTCATATCTTTCACTCATTCTCTATCTTTTTAGTTTCTATCTCTCTTTGTATTAGCTAATAGGCTACACATATTGTGAGATTTGGGCTTGAAACAAATCTCATGCCTGGAAACCACTATTGTGTCATTGGAAAACAAGTTTCAACTGCCATTTAATGGTAAACCATCTGTAGTGTAATGGTAAAATCCTCTAAAATATAAGGTAAAATCCTATATATACTATTATATAATAATAAATATAATTATATTATATATAATTTAATCTAATATTACTATTATATTAATTATATTATGTATTATATAAAAATATACTTATTGTTAATTATTAATTATAATAATTTTATATGTATTTAATAATTTTGTTAAAGAATATAATATATAATTATAATAATTCGAATAATTATATTATTTATTATGTAAAATACAACTAATATATACTTAACTATATTGTAGAATATTAAAACCTAGCTAAATGGCACCATAATTTTCAATTTAATTAACATACTCTAAAACCTAATGAAACCAGGTTGTAGCTCATCAAATTGGAGAAGTGAAAGGTCAATACCAGTGTCGAGGAAGAGTTTGGAGGAATGAAAATAAGGTCAATACCAGCACCGAGGAAGAGTTTGGAGTTAAAACAAGGTCAATACCAGCATCGACGAAGAGTTTGGAGGAGTGAAAACAAGGTCAATACTAGCGCGGAGGAAGAGTATGGAGTAACGAAAACAAGGTCAATACCAGGGCCGAGGACGAGGTTGAGAGCACTTAGGGAAAATTGATGACCAAGGGACAATGAGTACTTTAAGTTTGGCACCCCCATTCTCTTTAACCTGCAATTTTCATGCCTAGTTTCCAAAGATCTTCTCCTACATTGGAACCCCCATTCTCGTAAAATGGTATAAGATAAGACATAAAAAATAAAATAGCTTAGTCTTTCACATTTTTATCGACCAGCCTCAGGTCTTGGCAAAACTTCCATAATCTACCCACATCTTGGTTGTTGGTGGGAATATGTTATTCTTTGTTGTACAACCTACCTCTAATCTTATGTCCACAAAGTTGCTAAAAACATAAACAATAAGAAAAAATTTGAAGGTACAACTAAAAGGGGTTATTTCCTTTTGGCCTCCTCCACCTCTTATATTTCAACATAGCATGGAATTACACTTACATAACATGAACTTAAACAAATGAAATTTTATAGGGGCAAAGGAGCCCAAGTATATGCTAGGATAAACTAGATCTAATGAATGGAAATAGAGGCATACAATTCTTCTTTAATACCTCCACCACAAACGTATGAAAGGAAAGGTCTCCTCCCTTCTTGGTAGTGATAACCTCCTCCACACACAACCCTTAAAAATTATGAATAGAGGAATATAATCTTTGAAGAACTCAAAGTTGATTCTCTCCTACCTGATGCAATTAGTCATTTTATCCTTACAAACATTTATAGTGATTACTAGAGGCACATAGACCAATTCTTCATAATAGAAGAATTTGATCATACTTTTCCAATGATGGCATTATGAGAAAACCTTAGGTTAAATGAATAATTCCTAGCTAAGTTCTTTAAATCATGTCCAACTATATAAGAGAAGACCAATACTATGTGTACTTGGATACCATGGAGAAAGGCTCTTTGGGCTCTTTCATCAATCAAGGTATTGTTAAATTTTAACACCTAAAAGTGAGAATGAAGAATCTTTCCTAGGATGGTGGCCAATTATGCTTCTCAATACCTAGATTACAAAATCTTTGTCAATATCATTGCCACCACAATTAAACCTATTGCTTGAGATATAGTCATATAGGTAAACAAATTAGATTTCTTGATAGTACATACATTCTATACAATTCAATCCTTGCATCAAAGATTGTTGAATGGGCCCAACAAACTACTCATGATGCCCTTACTATTAAGTTAAAACTTTGACAAGGCATATGATTGCATCAAATGTCCTTTCATTTATAAAAGGCTCAAATGGATTTATTTTTAACCCTAAATTATTATCACAAATTCATCTCTTTGTTAAAGAGTGATTGCACAATAGTGTGTCCCACTTGTGGGATGAGGCAAAAAAATAATCCCAAAATTTCAAAATTACAAAATACCAGTTGAATGAAGAACCTTCATTTGAAGGTGATGTCGTCAAAAATGATGCCATGTCAAGACTTTCAAATAAAGGTATTTTTATTTTAAATATTTCATGTCCAAAATGCTTTATAAAAGGAACCTTTGTATGAAGGACCTTCAAATGAAGACCTTAATTCAAAGGTCCTTCATTAGAAGATCCTTCATATGAAAGTTCCTTTAGTGCCATCTCATTATATCTCTTAGAGTTGTTAGAGATATTTTTGTTTCAAAGTAGACATTGGACCATAAAATAGTGTCACCATGACTCTACCAAGATATCCATCAAATTGATAAAGCTAGACTTAACAACCACAAATTCACAAGAAAATTGCCCCTGTCAGCCTTAGGTCATCAATTCAATGCCAAGTTTCTTGCTTTAACAGACCCCTAAATGAAATGAACCTCTATCATACCATGTTGTACACCAATACACTGAGTTACAGTTCCAATATAGTGGGTGGATTGGTGGATGTCATTTCTATTTAGCCCTCAAACCCTTACACAAGCAAAACAGGGCAGTCCTTGTATTTGATTGTTTTCTCCCACAAAATAGTGATTTAGCACTTCAAAACAAATGAAAATGAAAGGCAACACATATATTTATCTACACCAATGATCTGGGAGCATTTCAAGCTTTTACGGATCCATACAACACAAAAAAACTTTAGAAAAATAGTAAAAACATAAAAAATTGCTTCAAGAACGTGGTATTTGATATGAAATTTTGGTATCAACTCCTCCAACAATTGCAACAATTACAATGGGATGGGAATACAAAATGATAGAAGTGGGATAATAAATGCATCGTTTGAAGCATCAAACCAATATGCAAAGAAAAAATAAAGTGCTAACCCCTTAAACTAAAATTTCTTTTAACTTTAAGTTTGTTGGGTAGCCAATTCTTTTAAGTTATCAAATCCTACCATCATACATAATCAAAATGTTGTTGTTTCAAATGATTATGAGCACTAAATTTCACTATTTGAAGATGTTGAAACCTTGTTTTTAGAGAACTAGAACATTGATGCAACCACTCATCCTACCTTAAAACATACCAAAAGTCTCCTAGCAATTAGACATAGGAAGATTTAAGATGACAAAAACATTTTTTATTTCCAAAGCATAAAATTATGATGACTTAACCAGGCCTAGTACACACTCCCTCCCCCATTAACCACTTAGACATATGGAAATTAAATGTAATTTTTTTGCTAAATTTAGTCATGTAGGTGTCAAATAAACCACTTGGTAGTGTTCCCTTTCAATTTTACTTACTTGAATGAAGAGAAAAGGTCCTTTGATTACAATTAGAGAATAAATTTGAGGCCTTGGTTGTGTAACTGGTGGACCATAGTCACATTTAACACTTGTTACAAAGTTTGGGAGTTAAAACGTTAAGTAGATTTGATTTGTGATGGACACATTTGGACGGTAGTAACAATAACTTGCAATCTATCAAGACTTGATTACCTTATAACCTGTCAAATTCTAGCGGTGAAATGATAGATTAATCATAATCTCACCTTGGGATCACATCATCATGAAAGAACTTCATCCAACATGTTTATGAGTGCAGGTACCACCAAATAGGTATTTGTCAAATCTATCTTCCTCGAGTGAGGGAAATTCAAGAAGAGAAGAGGAAAGTGAGACATGTAGTAGGTCTAAAAGAGGGAGATCAACTAGAGGTCAAAAAATTAGAAGAAAATTCCATAAACGCATGGAATTTTTTCTTGCTGAAGGGGGGTCATGTTCTTATGATGATGAGAGTATAGGCGACATCGAGGTGCCCTTGAGGTACAAACATCTACGAAAACAATGGGTACCCAAGGAACTTCCTCCAATAAACACTGATTTTTGTGTCAACAAGAGGATATATCACATAGCACCATCTTCATTACATGGTTTGGGCCTATTTGGCATGGACGGCATAAAGGTCTATTACGAAAAAGTTACTAAATTGATGGAGTATGTCAAACCCTATTACAGTTACAAAGATTGGATGCAGCTGGTTCGATATACACGAAGTATGCGTAGGTATGCATTGTCAGAAAATTATATACAGCTAAAATATAAGGATCAAAATAAAGGAGTGGCTATGTACATTGACGAAAGGCCAAAAGCATTAGGGAATATTGTAGGGTTTATAAATAGTACACGACGTGGGTCAACAAATAAGCAACCCAATTTTATATTCGAGGCATGTGAGGGAAACCATGTATTCGTATGCGCGATAAAATCAATAATTGCAGGGAAAGATTTGTTAATCGATTACAATTTGAATCTCTTAGATACAAACACAATTACTATGGGGTTGGTATGTACTATATACCATTTTACCCAACCTCCAGTTAATGACTCCAATATACCATTTTATTATTATGTTTTTTTTCGTAAGTCTATTGGTTTCATTTCAGTAATGTTTTTTATATTTAATTTTTGTCACAGTGGGACATTGATCATATGGGGAAGGCTTCGACCCAGACCTCAAATCGCGATGCATCTTTAGGCACTTCTACCTGACAGGTTTACCTCATTGTAATTGTACAAATTAGATACGAGCAAAATGTTTTATTATTATGTTTTTATCATGAGTTTATTGGGTTAATTTTGATAATGTTTTTAATATTCTTGTTGCAGTCAGTTGATCATGGAAAGGAACCAGCAGTAGAGGAGAGCATCCATAGGGAGGTGCAGTCACTATTATGTGATGATGACATTGCATATTCAACAAACCCTCTTGATATGATAAGGAAGACCCAAAAAAAATGCAATGAAGAAATCCTTCAGCTATTATTCATAGTGCCTCAAACAGATGAGATAAGAGAGAGGGTTAAAATATTGACTAAGAGAGCACAAAACTTGCAAGTAAGTTGTCATGAGGTCTTTAATTATAACATAAGTTCATTCATGGTTTTATATTTCGTACTCTTTTATGTCATGAACTAAAATATGTGTTGTTTTTACAGGATTTTTTGCGTCCTCATGATGTTGCTAGCCATTATCGGGGTACTGCATGTGCTACCCGAGGAGCAGGGGTTGGTACAAGTGTCCATCTTGATCTTCCTACGCGTACATCACATCATTCGACCCCATCATTCGTGCCTATATTGTCAACTGAAATGTCAACAACACATACCATGCAGACATCTGGTAGTGCACCCTCTAGCAGCGAACACATGCCAGAACATGCGTCAGGACATGTACCTAGGGATGCAAAGGCCACTAGTACTGGTGATGTTTTACTAGCATTTCCTGGATCTTCCTATATTACTAGTATGGGAACATTATCAGTGACATTTGTGGTGATCGAGGATTTCGTTCCCATAAAGATAGAGAAGGTGCCGGGTACTTTAAAATGTTTAAATTATTATTATATATAATCGAATTGAAATTTACTTATTGATCGCTCTTTTTCGACTAATGATCCCATGCTCATTTTGTAGGAAATGATTTTTTTTTATAAACATCTAAGTGATATTACATTGGAGCTATTCGGGCCCACCATACGTGCATGGTGGAATGCCCACAATCAAGATTTAAAAGATGAGATCATTAACCGTTTAGTTGTGTTGTTCAGTGATAAAACATTCAACCAAACCAAGGTCCTTAAAAAAGTTGGTACCTATCTAAAGTATGTGAGGGACAAATATAGGTCACATTTAGAGAAGAATAGAAAGTACGAACGTCCCCCATGATTCTGAAGGGGGAGTGGAAGGACCTGGTGTCAGATGGAAATGAGAAGGCTGAAAAGAAAAAAGGAAAGACACCATCGGGCCAAGGAAGGTATGTGATACTATCAACAATGTAATTATATACTAATTACTCTTTATTTTACATAATCTAACATATTTCAAAATTTTCATAAGCTGCCCGACACATTGAAGGCAACAAAGCAAAGACTAGAAAAACATGGGCAACACAAACTTGGCTCTGGTGGTTATATGAAATTAGTCGCACCAATTGTAAGTATCAATAAATGAAATATTGCATCCAAATAATAATTGCAAACAATTTTGGTTTTATCACATCATAGAAGAAAAAATAATGATCTTATGCAAAAATGCAAGGCTCTAAATTCAACAAAGTGCCCACAGAAGAGAACTTGAAGATTGCCTTCCAGCAAGGCTATGGAGCCATGGCTGAACACCTAAGAGTCTTGAATGGGCAAACACAATCTTCCACTGCATCTGACACACAAGTAAATAAACTCAATAAAGTTTATTTAAAATTGAATAGTTTTGCAATCTATTCAAAATTAATTTCCACCATAAAGTAATTATGTGCCTATTTGTTTTAAATAGACAAGCAATGATAATACTGCACATGATATTGGAATGCAGCCTGGCGATGGTGGAGCACAACCTACAGATGAAGGTCATGGTGTGCATCTCAGTACTGGATGCATTCATGTGCTATACAAAACGTAGTATGGATTAATACAATTAAACATCTTTAATTGCATTTGGTGTTAATTAATGTAACCTTTCATGTTTCAAATTTAGAGCATATAGAGCGTGATCAACATGTTGAGCATGATCAGGCTAGACAAGATCGGGAACATGATGTGGCCCCATCAGGTAAAGAGGACCACTCTAATGTTCTTTTAAACATATTTAATTGCAATTGGTGTATTAATTAATGTAACCTTTCGTGTTTCAACTCTAGATCAGGATTTAGAGGGTGTTCACCATGTTGAGCATGAGGCTATAAGACAAGATCAGGAAGATGATGTGGCCCCATCAAGTAAAGAGCACCACTCTAATGTTCTTTTAATTAATGAAATACTTGTAACAATAATAATAAAACATATCAATTTAACATTTCTTTGTTATTGCTGCAGATCCCCCTTGCAATGGCATCCACATCATGACTACACGACTAGGCATACATTAAGATCATGAGCAGAGCTCAAAACAACTGAAGGGGGGACAGATGATTTAGAAAACGATACTCCACTTCAGTTTTTTTTAGCTGCAAAAAAGAAACAAAAAAAGAGTGATTGTAATCATATTATGACAACCATATTTTTGATAATATGTAAAAACTGAAAGAATGAATGTTATATGTTAATGAATGAATGTGAATATGTTAATGAATGAATGTTATATGTTATTAATGGACGAATGAATGAATGTGAATATGTTAATGAATGAATGTTATATGTTATTAATGCAGGATGAATGAATGAATAATGTTATATGATCGGGTATGGGGAATTGAGAGTGATGTGAGGGGAGGGGTTGGGGGGCGGGATGGGCCAAATGAGCTTCCACCTTCATGTGGTTGGCCTTGTTAAGTAGAGAATATTAAACTATTTTCGAAACAAAGAGAAGCTCAATAAGGTAATGCACTTTTCAATATAAGAAATGCATTGTTTGAAGCATCAAACCAATATGCAAAGATGGAAGAAAGTGATAAATTTTCACTATGAACATTGTGTTGTGTGTGGATTTGGTAGAAAAGCTCTGTTTCTTTTGTTTTTAGTGGTGACATAACTCTAAAATTTGACTTTTGTGCATAATAGATTAGTGGAAAATTTGACAGCTTTGAAGGGTTTAGAGGCTCAATTGAGATAGATACACGGATATTTGGATCTTGTTGTTGATGGGAGGCTTCCACTTAACCATGAAATTTCGTACCATCTGCAAGTATGCAAAAATTTCTCTACTTACATTCATTCAACTTACTATAATATAATATCTGATAAAAATCTCTTTTTCATTATACTTAGATGGATTTTCATGCCCTGTTCCAAAACACATGTTTTAGAACAGGCAAGAAGGATGCTGACAAGGGTTAAGGAATTTGGCTTTACACGTGCCAATTTCATAGTTTACTTCATTCATCTAGAATATTGCCAATGCGTTTCGCAATTATTGGAATCATATCCTATAATTACAGAACTAGTAAAATTAAAATATGGAATTACATATCTTTCTATGAATTTTTGAAAGAAAATATCAAAATGGAGAAGTATTAACAAAATAATCTGCATAATTTCTAAGAGATCGGGGAATTTTTTCGCAGAATTATCTTGAATATATTTAAGACAAAAGTAAATTATAGAGATTGAAGCAGAATATTGGTAGTCTAAAATCACCAATCAACACATCTTATTAGTATCTCAATTCAAAAGAACTAGGTCCACTATCCATTAGCCAGTAAGACAAATAAAATCAATTCATAATATTATTTTGTTCTAATAGGGTTGACTGGTTGCTTGTTTCTTTTTGATTTTCACGAAGTCATCAATATACACTTGGTTTTCCCGCCTTCTCTTGCCTCGTGGCTAGAGAGTTTTTGCAGAAAGCATTAAAGTAACCTTCAAGATTAAAAATGGCAATGAGTACAAGGTCAATATAACTTAATGTTAATTGGGTATGATTTTATTTGTTCAAGACCAATTTAGATTCATTTTCTCCTCACACTACTTTTATTTACATTTATGTTTTGTTAATATCTATTTTCCTTTACATTCATATTCTTCTATACAAATTGTGTTTACAATAATGTTTTCCTTAATTTAATCTAGGGGAGAGGACCTAGTACCTGAGCATGTTTCAATAGTTGTGATAGTAGTGGTTTATATAATGCCCAACCCTAATTATTTGATTCTTCTTACTGATCCAATTAATACTTTCCAGTTACTATGATTGATTATAAGGATTTAATCTTTACTTGAAAGAACCAAATGACCACATCACACAAATACAACACATGTGTATCGACAAACTAATATATACTTGATATACCAATTTGAACAACAGTAAAGCATCAAAATGGAGACAATCAAATAATTGTATAATTCCATAGACAATTGATACCAAATACTAAGCCACAAATTCATATATTTTCATTAACTTCATCGAACTTCATGCATGCATGTGATTCTTTTTGATGAAAACATCATTACACGTCCTTTCAAAAATGTCTTATACATCAAATATCGTCTAGAGTCACCTCGATAATTATTTTGATCCATTTGTATCTTCATCGACAAGAGATAATGTATTGCTAGGATATTTTGTAGTTTCCCTGATGTGGTGAGTCTCCCCGATGATTATTCTTTCGATCTCAAGTATGTCACCAAGACTCCCGCCGTTGTAATCTTATCAGCGTGACATAGTGGGTTGGGTAGACATTCAGAACTTACTCTGATGGTATATGTCTTGCCGATATGCTTCCCTCATGCTTCATCGATGAGAGAAGATGAGTATCTCACTGATGAAACTTCATCGCTGAGACCACAAGCCAATCCTCCCGATATATCTTCTCAGACAATTTTGATTGTTGTAATAGTCTTGATCTTTCATCGATATGCCTACATTTGAACGAATAGTTTTTTTTTTAAATTACATTGTTTCGTCGAACTTTCGACAAACCTCCAAAAGCGTCTGAAGAATTTGCAATACGTCCGATGAACCTTTTGTCATAATGACTTGCCTATTTCGTCGCAATTTCAATGAAATTTTGTCATTGTTCTTTCGATCTTAAGTATGTTGCCAAGACTCTTGTCGATGTAATCTTATCGGTGTGACATAGCAGGTCGAGTAAACATTCAAACTTACTCCGATGGTATATGTTTTGTCAATATGCTTCCCTCGTGGTTCATCGATGAGACAAGATGAGTATCTCGCCGATGAAACTTTATCGCTGAGACCATAGGCCAGTCCTCCCGATATATCTTCTCGGGCAATTTTGATCATTGTAACAGTCTTGATCTTTCACTGATATTTGCAATACTTGTTTATTTCATCACAATTGTGATGAACTTCTGTTGTTGATCCGATGCTTTGGCAAAGGCATGCCACTTGTGTTCTGGCTACTGCTCATCACTATATCGACGAGAGTTTTGTCAATATTCCAATGCACACCAAGTCCCCTTTTATGTGGCGATAATCGATGAAGCTAACTCATGATTTTGACATTCTAAAGCTAGTTGAGAAAGCAACAAAAAATTAGCGACGAAAATTATTTCTGCGATTCGTCGGTATTCCGACAATAGATTATCGATATTCCAACAAAATTTCGTCATCAATTGGAGTCAAATACAGTGGTGTGACTACTTTACACTCAAAACTATGAAAATATTAAAAATGTTGTCTGTCAAGTTGTTGAAGCTGGTTGGTTGTTTGCTTGAGCTACTTGGTTGTGTGATTGATTTTGTTGCCTACTTGCTTGAGCTAGTTGCCTGCATGCTTGAGCTACTTGTCTGTCTACTTGAGTTGGTTGACTACTTGCTTGGCCTAGTTGCTTGCATGCTTGAGCCACCTTGGTTGCTACTTGCTTGAGCTACTTGCTTGTCTACTTGAGTTGGTCGCTTGCTTGCTTGAGCTACTTGCTTGCGTGCTTGAGACACTTGCTTGTCTACTTGAGTTGGTTGGTTGCTTGAGCTACTTACCTGCTTGGTTGAGCTACTTGCATGTGTGTTTGAGCTGGTTGCTTGCTTGGTTGAGCTACCTTCTTGCTTGGTTGAGCTACTTACCTATGTGCTTGAGTTGATTGCTTGCTTGGTTGAGCTACTTGCCTACTTGGTTGAACTGCTCAGTTGTCTGCTTTAATTTGTGATTCATGTGGAGCTCATCCTTGTGTTTGCTTTATGCTTTACACTATGAAAATTTTAATGTTGTCTATGGGGTTGGGAGGTACTAACAAATTAACTTATCTAAAACTAAATTATTATTAGTATTCAAATGCAATAATAAGAGTTGTGACTATTGAAGTAAAAAGGTGTGACTCCCTCAAAGTTCTGATACAAAAGGAGAGCATTTCAATGGGAGAATCCAATTAAGGATAGAACCTCAGTTAACCTTGCAAGAGACTTAAATTAGGCCCTCAAGAATAGGGAGGAGGTGTGAAAGGGCATGACTCCTAATATGAAAATATGTTTAAAATTGTGATTGCTCGAAGACAAGCAATCTTGGGCGGGGAGGACTGTCATGTCCCTTGAAAATGTAACACCAAATATGAAATATTAAAATACAAATAACAAAGTCAAATGAATATTAAAATATAAATATGTGTAATCACAATTCAAATATTATAATTATAGTTATCATAGATAACATTATGATTATAATATGAATATCATAGTATGAAACAGAATAATTAATATTAGTAATTATAAATATCATAATAATAAAGATAATATTCACAAGAATATAATTAATACAATTATCATAACGAATAGAACAATTAATCAATTGAAAATATAATAATAATAATAATAACATTAATAAAAACCAATACTATTATTTTTTTTGGTAAGTACTGTCAAGAGGACAACTCCCATATATTTGAATCAAGAAAAATGGAGAAAAATCATGCCCTAACTTTAGGGGTGCAATATAGAAGGACCCAAAATATGAGCAGTCCACACACTTCAATTCGGGCCAATTCAAATACGATGACATTAAAGGTCCAGAATACTCCAACAATGCTTCATTGCAAGTGGTTGTAGGAGAAAGAGGGAACCACAGTGGGAATCTAGTGGACGACAAGACCAACCTCCCAATGATGCCATAGGAACCAACCCCTCCAGAAACAGTCAAAACCCCAACCCAACAGAACTGAGAGAAACTAAGTTGGATCAGGGAGCTTCTCCCTCATCCAAGAAACGTCTGACTCAACCAAAATGACCAACTCATGTGGAATCGATGTGCCATCGAAGACATCTTCCTCACCAGCTTGTCACACCCCCAGATTGGCTAACCAATCAGTTGCGCAGTTCACCTCTCGAAACACATGTTTCAGAGAGACGCACTCAGTTATTTCTAAAGCATCCCAAAAGATCGACAACCACTTGTTAATCTTCCAGCATAGGGAAATTCTATTGGACACTGCATTAATACAGATTAACAAGACCCCCTCAATCTCAATCATTTTGAAGCCTTTAGCTAGACATAGTCTAAGCCCACGAGCCAAGGCTTCGAACTCTGCTTCATTATTGGTAGATCTCCCAATTTTCCTGGCTGCCACCCAGAGACACTTCCCATCTGCATTCCTTATGACATAGCCAGATCCAGATAAGCCCAGATTTCCTTTAGAAGATCCATCAAAATTTAGCTTGCAGAAACCAGCTGAAGGAGGGGACCACTTCTCCAGCCTTTTGTAAGACTTATTACTTTATGACAACACCCGCGGGGGAACCAGAGAAGGCCACATGCTCTGTAACCGTTTGTCCTAATCCATGAACATAGTAGCTTTGCTGAGATATTTGTTAGAATTCAGAACCTCAATAATATTGATCTCCAGTCTACTGATTACCTCCAAATCCGACAATGCAGAATCTTTGAATATGCACCTATTGTGCTCCTTCCAAATAATCCACATGAGGAGCGAGGGTGCCACTAACCAAGCCTCGGCCCATACATTCCTACTCTTCCACATAGGCCAGATCCTTAAGAAATGGAACAGATCAAAATGCCTAGGTGTCGACCATCCCAAAGCCCGCTTTAACTAGTCCCAACATTTAGCAGCGAGCAGGCAATTCAACAGTAAATGGTTTGTGGTCTCTATCTCATTCCTGCAAATTACACACATACTTGGTCCTTGGATCCCGTACACAGCCAACCTTTTTCCAGTGAGTATTTGTTTGTGCAAGGTCGTCCAAAGAAAGGACCCCGCCTTAGGTAAAATACACTTACTCCAACACAGCGCAACCGGCCAATTAACACTATTTAAACGTTCCCTCTGAATATCATAGCCTAACTTAACTAAGTACTCACCCGATCTGGAGCCACACCAAATTATTTCATCCTCCAGCTCAATCAACTCCACTCTTCGCTTGGCTAAGATGGGACGCAATGACTCATCCACAAAACCTGAAACCTCAAGAGAATCAATCTCTTTCCAAACAGTAGTGGCGCAACACTCTACCAAAACCACCCTGACATAATTCGCCACAAAAATGTCATGCTTTTAAATCGTATTTTCCACCCAAATAGTATCTTGCCAGTACTCCAGTATGGGAGGAAAACCATCCCACGAGTCATGCCAAAAATTGGCTCTCTTACCATTCCCAACCCGCTAAGTGAGATGATCGAAGATCAACGGCCGACTCTCACACATAAACTTCCATACGGGAGAACCCCCCACCGAATTTTCCACAGTCAAGATCCTTTCTAGATTCATGTTATCCAGATACTTTTTTTGGACAATTTCGCACCATTGCCGCTCGGGCTCCTTGTACAACTTCCAACATAACTTCGCTCCAAAGGCTCTATTTAGTTCATCCATTTTTCGCAGACCTGTGCCCCCAGAGTGTTTATCTAGGCATGTTGTATCCCAACCAATCAGAGGGATCCTCTTACTTTCCTTGGCCCCCTCCCATAAAAACAATTTCAGAAAACTTTCCAAACCTGAAATCACCTTGTGTGTAGATCTAAAGCATGACATCACGTAAATGGGCACTACCGATAGCACTGATTTAATCATCACTCTCTTGCCAGCCAGAGTCAGCCATCGATTTTTCCAAGCCTCAGCCTTCCTTCTACATCCATCCAATACATCCTACCAATGTGTAGATTGAACCAGCCCTTGAAACAATGGTGCACCGAGGTACTTGGAAGGGAAGTTCGCCACCGAGAAGCCGAGAAATCTTGCAATCCGCCTACGCAGGGGAGCCTTAGTATTAAAAAAGTAAATCTTTGACTTGTCCTTATTTAAGGACTGCCCCGAAGCGCCCACAAAGGTGTCCAAAGCATCTTTTATTACCCTTGCTTCATTTACAGTGGCTTCACCGAATATCATTGTATCATCTATGAACTGAGAGTGGGTCATTGGATCCAAACCTTCTGAAACAAAAATTCCAAAGCCCAACAGAACGAAGTCTCTTGATATGTCTTCCCAAGACCTCCACCATTATCACAAATAGAAAGGGTGACAAGGGGTCACCTTGTCTGAGACCATTGGTGGCCCCGAAAAAACCACATAAGGACCCATTAACTATCACCGAATAGCGTGGGGACGAAATGCACATCTCCACCAAATCTCGCCAATGTTGAGAGAAACCGAACCTGTACATGACCTCAAGAAGAAAACTCCAATCCACACGATCGTAAGCCTTGCTAACATCCAATTTAATTAACATACTCTTCATTCGCTCAGAGGTAATAGAGTGTATCGTTTCTACCGTAGTAATGATGTTGTCAATGATTTCCCTGCCGAGACTAAAACCATTTTGTTCTTCTGAAATAACACGACCCAACACAACTTTGAGTCTGTTCGCAAGTGCCTTAGACATTATCTTGTAAATTAAATTGCATAAGGAAATCGACCAAAAATCAGCAAAGGTTTTGCACACCATCTTCTTTGGTATCAGTGTGATAACCGTGTTATTCAAATCTTTGACAAATTTGTGTTTCTTCCGGAAGTTCTCCACCAGACGCCAGACATTAGTCCCCATGAAATGCCAACACTGTTGAAAAAACTTTTTCGTAAAACCATCGGGCCCAAGGGCTTTGTCTGGGTGTAGCCCGAAGGCCACCTTCCGGACCTCCTCAAGAGTGAACGACTCACAAAGGAAATTATTTTCCCCTTCCTCGATGCATCGAGGGATGCAATCCAAAATTTCCAAGTTGCTATTAGACGTGGGTAGCTTAGAAGCTGAGAGTAAAGCTTCAAAATGATGCACAACCTCGGCTTCAATACCAGAGCGATCACTGACAGTAGTCCCCTCTGAGCTTAATATAGAATCGATTATGTTTCGTTCCCTTCAAGCTTTCAAAGAACAGTGGAAGAAATTCGTATTGGCGTCTCCATCTTATAACCAAATCTCCCTCGCCTTATCTCTCCAAAACAACTCCGCTCTAGCTAGCAATTCAACATGTTTAGCTTTCAACTCCTTTTCTTTTTGAAACTTAATAGCGGTCATACCAAATCAGATAACCTGTTCACTGAGATCGGCTAGTTCTGCCTCGACCACCTCCTTTTCCTTAAATATATTTTTAAAGGCAACTTTGTTCCATTCTCTCAGCTTTTCTTTTATAAATGCCAATCTGCGGGTAAAACAAAAGCTAACTGTCCCATTAGATTGATCCCCAGCCCTCCACCAATTCTCTAACAGGGGAAGCAAAGCAGAGTCTCGCCGCCACATGGACTCAAACTTGAAGTAGCCCTTGCCAGGCTTATCACTTGAACCAATCACGAGATCCACAAGAAAATGATCAGATACCACCACCGGCAAAATGCTCGAAGAAAGTCTGAACTCATCACCTAACCAGCTGCGACCAACTAAAAATCTATCGATCCGTTCAACAATCCCCGTGAAACCAACTCTCCTATTGGTCCACGTGAACACACCATTCTTTGGAACACAATCAGACAACCCCAACACACGAACAAAATTCCGAAATTCAGCCATTACCTTATTTTATTTTACAAGGCCACCAGACTTTTCATTCAAGTCCAGGAGTGTGTTGAAATCACCGCCCAGAATAACTCAGTCACCATGCACCGAGGCACATCTAAACTTAATGTGCTACCAGACCATTGCTTTGTCCCTTGTACTGATCAGCCCATATACATTGAAGAGAGGAAAAACCCGATTAGATTGCTTGCAGCGAACAACATACTGCATCCAGTGGGCCATAGACTCCACTAATCCAACTTCAATTGAATTGGACGTCCACAAGACCCCAAGGCCACCTGCAGAACCCGAAGCATCCATGAAGCCCCGATACCATTTCTTATAGTACCTTATAAACTTCTCCCCCTCCACCGCACTGATTTTTGTTTCATGAAGGATAACCATGTCAGCAACTAATCTATCTAAGTGGCACTTCACTAAGCGCCTTTTGTCAGGGGCTGACAGACCCCTGACGTTCCAACTTTATGATTTTCATGGATTCCCTAGGGAGGCACTGGCTCCCTTGGTTTTCAAAAATTCCTTAATATTCAGCAGGCCCAACTCTGCCGCTCCTTCCTCCCCCTACCTTTTTTCATCTTGTCAAGAAGTTGATTGACTGATACCCCTTGGATCTACAATGTCCAACACATCCTACTCAAAGACGCCAACCTCCAAATCCGACACCCCCTAAGGAATGAAACAAAGATCCAACAAAACATCATCCTCCCAAGAGCCCACAAACTCGCACCTTAGGGGGGAAGAAGCCACGATGGCTTGTTGCGATGCAGCTAAATCCTTCGAGAGTCGAGGGACAACCAATTGGCCAACCTCACCCCGATCACCTTTTTTCGGGAAAACTTCGGAGACACCCTCAATTTCCGCTTGGCCGCTTCTTGTTCCTGGGAAGCCAACAACCTTAGCAAAAGAGTCGCAGTGAGCATCACTCCAATCCTTATCCCTCTTGGACTGTTCATTTAGGAGGGCGTTCACAGCATTATCAGGCCAACATGACCTCAGTGCATTCGCCACCTTATTATAAGCTTCCAACCTCCTAGAAGGCGAAACCAGAGATAGTTTCGGCCTCCAAACATTCTAAAACTTTGGATGCTTTTTACAGTCCGCCACCCCGTGATCTTTGCCCCTGCATCTCGAGCAAAAATATCTTTCCTCTTCAACCTCAACCTGCTGGATCCAATGTTCGCCGCCAACACACAAAAGAATTTGTTTTGGAATTTTCCTGACCGCAACAATTTTAATTCGGGCATAAATATAGGAATCGCCTTCTATAATCCCCATATCCGCATCCACCAAAGTCCCCAACGAATGACCAATCTTGACCAAACAATCCTCCGCCCAATACTCCATTGGCAAGTTGTATAATCGGATCCAGACAGGGGAGTTGTAAGGATCATGCCTAGCAGCATCAAAATTTTGGTTCCATTTTTTAATATATAACGGAGACTCACCAAACTTCCAAAGCCCTCCGAGAAGAATCTCCTCGCGCGCCTCCTCCGTTTGAAAAACCACTATGAAAAAACCTTTTGGCATAAATTTTAAATTTTCTGCCGCACTCCATTTCTCTGAGATCCAAGCCCTAATTCTGCTCCGATCTAAATGGGGGCCGCTCACCCTAGCAATAATTTCCAATTATTCAAACATCGCCACCTCTTCCACAGCTTCGGCGGACAAATCGATTGTCCTGAAATTCTTGTGGCAAGGGGTCGAGCAATCCACCTTACCCATTGTCGCTTCCTCATTCTCTTGACGCTCCTCACCCACTTCACCAGAAGCCACCCTCACACTCTCCGCCCTAGCAGGATTTCACATCTTTGCTCCTATAATCCTTTGTTGCCGCACCCAAAAAATTTAAAAAAAGAAAAAAACCAATACTATTATTAATAACTATGTCTTAGTTAATAAATTGAACAAATTAATATTATTGATTGTAAACATCATAATAGTAAAAATAATATAAAAACTAATATTATCTAAATATAATTATACCTTAGATAAATAAATAATTAAATCTAAAAGTATTGTTTCATAATGAGAAGATATACTAATCATTAGAAACAACCGCGATTAGTCAAAGGAGGGATAAATGAGCGATTAAGGAAGGGATATGATAGTTGCAAAAAGGTGGGTCCCTCAAGGAAGAATCACAATAATTGGATGGTCATGGTTGTTGGCCAAGCAAGATATAAAGGAAGAAAAATTCCAAACCAAATGGGAAGGAGGGGGTGGAATCGAATGATTGTGAATAAGACAAAAGGGAATAATAGGGAATGTATGTGAATAATCAGATAAGGAATAATAGCCAGTAGTAACAGTGGTACATGTTAATTATGTTTTATGTTCTTATTTAATATAATAATGATTATAGTTATATTTAACATAGGAATACTTATAGTTTATATAAAGGAGGTTCTTGATCAGAATTAATAATTATGATTCAGATTATGGTAGATAACATCAATAGTTTATATTTCAAGTTATGAATTATTATTGTGATAAATCTTTCATGTAGAATTATGTATCCAAATATACTTAGTGATTCTTACAATAGTCCACATCCATTCATGATAATATACGTTTCATGTTTAAGGATATATTTTTAAGTATTAAGTTAATAGTCTAATGTGCACATTGTTCTACCATGGTGGGAAAGAAGGATTACAGAGGGAATGCTGCAAAGGGGTCTCTACTATATACACCATCCAGGGGGGGAACAAGATGAGTCCATGAAGGGCCAAGGGGGTACTTTCCTTTGGGGTCAAAGGGTATTGCCCTTGGGTCTAGATTGATCACCGGAGTAACCATTGCAATTTCACCCTCCTACCATGGTGTAACTGGAGAGGAGGATTAATTATGGGGAGTGGAAAGCGTTTGGAAGGATGAGGGGATTCAGATCGTTCCTAGACTAACTCATATGAATGGCATGTACCACATGAGGTCAACGAGGTTGTCTCATATGAATGGCATGCACCACATGAGATTAAGGAGATAGCCTCATATGAATGGCATGCGCCACATGAGGCCATGAGAACTAAGACACCTCATCAACCATGCTCTTCCATGCTTCTCCTCATGGTGGGAACCTTGAGGAAAGGTGATAATCAGGATAGTAAATTTACCATGAAATTACTGATGTTGAAACATGATGTTTCTCTTGTTAGGTTATGGTTTCAATTGATATCTAACTTGTTTGAAGGATTAAAATCAATCAAGTTACTCTCTAGACCCTTAATTCACTTATGAAATTGATAACTTAAGTTATAATTAGTATAATCCCTACTAGGGACATTACACTATTTGTTGGCAAAAACTCTATCGTAAGCAACCTCTTGTTTACACTTTGTATGTTGTCCCTCAACAATTGGTTTATTAAGCCAACTTGGCACCTTGTATCCATGATTCTTGGCAAGATTTGAGAGCTCCAATTTTCTCTTCTCCTTATTAAATTGCATATCTACATTCTTATGTCCACATACATGACAAAAACCAACATTTCTACTCCTATTTACCTGTTCAATGGCCTATTGTATGGATTTACTTTCATCTTTGAATTCATTGTTTGCCAACTCTTCCTTTTTGTAGGCTTTCTTTCCTTCCTCTGCAACACTTTCTAAGGCATCATGAAATTATAGGGTATCTACATGGTTATGCTAGAAAACTTCAACACTATTCTCATCTTCATGTTTAATTAATTTGTAATGTACCTCTCCTTGGTGGACTATTGCAAAAAAAAATTGTATATACTCTTGGTAAATTGTTGCAATGTGTTTCCTCTTTTCCTCACCTTCATCTATTCCTATGGGTATTCTAATTGCCCATTTTCTTGTCAACTTCTAGGGCTTGTTCTTGAACCTCCTTATAAATTTCCTCATACCTACATACACATACTCAAACATAACATTATATAATAAAACAAGAGACCAACATGTCTCTATGAGTGCCTCTTTTGTGGATACTCTCCTCACTTCTTGATGTTCTTCTTCAAGTGCTTCTTTTTTCACTTCTTCCTCTCTCCATTCTTCCTTATTTTTCCTCATGTTCTCCAAAATGAGAACTTCCTTCACCTCTACTGGGTAATGTTGCTCACTTAGCAACTCTTTGCTATTGAAACCTATGTGGGTTTATCTCATACTTGTTTGCTCTTTTAAAGGTAGACATCCTTTACCATCTTCTTTTCTTAACAAGCAGCTTTACATTCCACTTCGACTTCTTTTTCAATTGTCAACCATATTCTTGGCTTCCTTCCTCTAGCTATTGTTTCACTACAAGCTCACACTTGTCTAGATCCCTTCTCAACTCTACCATTTCTCTGTCCCAATTTGAATCTTGCTTCTTCATATTCATTTTTATTTTTTCTTTCTTCTAGGGGCTTTCTTTCTTAGCATGTTTTTGCATATTTCTATCCTTTTCTCTTCTTGTCTTCTTGATATGTCACCTAAGGCTTCTCTCCTTTTCCTCATGCCTAGTCTTTTGGTACCCAGGTTCTTCTTGTTAACCTATCAAAACTTTAATGCACACACTTGTCCAAAATCCTATTACTTTGCCTTCCTAGACCATTTATGCTCTGATACCAAAATGATGACACACTTTACACACACATATACTCTGATACCAATTAACCAAAAATTCCCCTATCTGCAATCCAACAACAAATTCATTCAACAATTTCATTTGTCGACTAAAATCAATTTAACTACAATTCCAATTTTGTCGACATGGGATTCCATTGACATAAACTTCTAATGATATTCAAATTTAAAAGCACAATAAATTGGTTTCAATTTATGAATTTTCTCTCTACCTTATACAATATATGCATTTTAAAATTTCTTGGTTCCTCTATAGGCTTCTCTCATTGACTTGCCTACAATCTCGCATTTGTACTGATCCTCACTATTTTGCACATTTTCTTGAGCATCAGCCTCCAATCTACCCTATTTTGCACATTATTCCATCCTTCACACATATTCTATTTCTCCATCTACATATTCCTCCTCTTTTTCTCTGGTTGCTGCACTTTAATCCCTTTCCTTACTTGATTTCAAGAACCCTCACTTCTTTATTTTATTCCATTACCAATTTAGCTGCCTTTTATTGGCATGGCTCTTTGTGCATTCATAAACATCCTAATTTAAACCTCCCAATGTAAATTGACATTTTAAAGATCCCTTGAACAGATCAACATATTTGCTTGAAAATGTGACACCATTTCACAAATTGACTCTTCCATTTTTATCAAAATGACACATCTATTTACACATCGATGCTTTTGCACAAATCAATGCATTTGTCAAGGTAAACAAAAATGTGGACAATGATGCCTTTGTTTAGACACTCTGACACTTTTTCCAAATATCGACACATTTGTAGAGAAACAACCTAGCGCATTTGCTTGATAGTACGACACATTTGTGTGACAAATCAATGCATTTGCTTGACAATCTGACACATTTGCCTAATTTAAAAAATAATAGACAACTCGCAAACAAAACTAATTGTATTCTAGTTCTAAAACATCACATTGATCTTGAAATTGGTTCAAATTGAAACAGAACCAATCTTGGCTCACTTATAGCACTCATCAAACAACATACAAAGTTCATGTTCTTCAATATCTTGATCTTGTCAAAAATATCTTCTAGGTTTTCAATTAGGATCAACATCAAACAATCAACAATTGACATCAAAAGATCAACCATCAACACACATCAACTTGAAATTTTGGTACCAAATCTCTTAGACCAAGTTTTCCACAACATCAACTAGTTTAGATCTATGTTTAGAAATAATCTACTTTTAATCTTTTAGTTGGATTAGTACACATCTTTTTGGAAAAACTCACCTTGAGGTCACAAGTCTACTCTCAAGGTTTGCAAGTTCATAAACATCAACATCAAAACACATCATCCAAACTTAAGTCTAGATTATGGTAAAAAAATTGAGAGTTTCATATCATTCACCCATCCACAAGGTCATATGTCATTGGTCTGAAATCTATTAGAGGTTCTTTGTTAGAAAAATTTGAGGCAACCAAGGAATTTCAACAATATCATTCACATCACACAACTCCTAGTGTTGGTACAAATTTTATGGTTACAACAAGATCACAACACAAGAAAAAAATGGAAGAAAACCCTTGTGGTTCAAACATACCCATCACAACTAGTGCTAGTGAACCAATCTTTGGGACGCTCGATTTCAATCCTAGAGGTTTTTCCACTCCACCACATAATCCACCACCACCATCTCAAACATCACAAGACACAAGGGTTCAAATAAAAGACATTACAAACAATCCTCATGAGTTTATCGTAGAATAAATACTTGAAATGCAACAAGATCCACAAGTTCATCATCTCATAAGCATAATTTTGAATTTAAACCCTACTCCATACATGCTCACACTTGCACAAGGAGGAGAAAAACTCCTCTTTACTTTTGATGTGAACACATTTAGGGAACAACCATTGTCAAATGTTGCATCTATGGGTCCATCTTCTCAAAATGAACCTTTGGTCCATAACATCATCCAACCCATGCCACAAACATCTTGATCACATTTACCATGGATTCAACTAGTCTTACAAGTCAACATGGAAATCCCAAAAGTCAAGGAAATTATGCAAATGTGGGCATTGAAAATGCTAATACCAATGTGCCACCCACATTTCATGCTATTCCTAGTACACAACAACCTCAAAGTTCCCAACACATATCACAACAACCTCAAGGTATTCAACAATCTCAAGGTTCTTAACACATACTTCAACAACCCCAAGGTCCTCAAAGTCAAACTCAAGGTTATCAAATGTCACAACATCAATTATCACAAATTCAAGGAAATCCTCAACTAATGTCATCCCAACATCAATTGTCCCAAAATCAAGGAAATCCTCAACTAATGTCATACCAACATCGATTATCCCAAAATCAAGGAAATCCTCAACTAATGTCATCCCAACATAAATTGTCCCAAAATCAAGGAAATCCTCAAATAATGTCCCAACATCAATTATCACAAAACCAAGAAAATATTCAATCAATGTCCCAACATTATTTGACGCAAAATCAAGGTCCACAACAAGTACCTCAACATCAAGGGTCTCAAAACCAAATGGGTCCTCAACATCATGTTCCTTCACAACATCAAATCTTGCAAGGTCTCATATCACAACATCAAAAATCCCAACATCAAGGTCAAGTTTCCTCTCATCAAAATCAAAATATCTCAAATCAAAATCTGCAACATCATGTATCACAAAATCAAAACTTAATCCCGCAACATTAAAAATGCCAAGCTTATAAAGGTCAAAATCAAAACATCCCTTCATCACAACACACCTATAATACCATTTCACAAAATCAACACATTCTCCAAAATCAATACATCACACCAAATCAAAACATCGTTTCACCTCCACAACACACTATCCCGTCTCCTCGAAGACAACAAGCTATTGTGCAACAACAAGCCTTACAAACTCAAAAAGCACAACAAGCCTTATAAGTCAATGAGCCTTACAAGCTCAAAAATCCTCACAAGCACAACAAGCTTTACTAGCTCAACAACGATATACTCAACAATAATTGCTTGTTCAACAACAACAACAACAAGCCTTGCAATATAATCATCAACAAAAACAATATGCTAATTCTTAATAAAATATCACAAATCAACATTCATATGGAGCATATAACACACCACCACCTTCATCATCTCTAAATCAACAATATCACACTAATCCACAATTCACACCCTATAACACATACAACAACAACACACCATCATATTAGAATCTGACTTATAACTCATCCACCATTCCATAATTCAACACATATTCTCCACCATGGGACAACCCTACAGTCAACATATCTTTACAAATCAAGGCACTCTCATAGAAAATCTAGGATATTCAAACAGGGAAAACTAAAATTCATACACAATGCAAGATTTATGTCCTTACCCATTTGATCGCAATATCACAATGATACCATTCCCTCCAGGCTTTGAGATACCTAAATTTGATAAATACAAGGGGCATGGTAATCCAAAGGAGAACATTAGAGAATTATATGTTGCATGCATGGAAGTAGCATAGAATGATTCATATTTGATGCACCTATTCTCAAGAAGTTTGGTAGGCCAAGCTATAGAGTGGTTTTCACACCTACCTCCAGGAATCAAGACATTTCAAGAGATAATAGATACATTTTTAGCCCATTTCTCGTACAATATTGATGTAGACGTAAGCTTGGAGGAACTCTATACCCTTAAACAAAACAAGGGAGAAGCATTTATCCCTTTTACAATGATGGAGACATAGAGAAATCAAATGTAAATGGCCAATACTGGAAAAGCAACAAGTAGAAACCATTGTTGGAAATATGGAGCAATACAAATATACAAAGACAATCATCCATCGTCTAGTTCCAGTGACAAACCCCGTATATGGGCCAAAAATAAGAACATTACTAATGATGACGTAGTTGATGTAAAAGTTGTGAAAAATGCCCTACCAAAAGAAAACACACAAGAACAAAACACACAAACACCAAAAAATCAACAAACTATCAACAATGCCAACCCCCAAGAGGACCACCACCTAGGCAAAACAATTCCCCGGAATGACGTAAATATACACCCTTGGGGGAGCCTGTTGAAATGGTATTATAAAAGTTGATTTAGTCAAACCTCATCATGATTCCAGATTTAAAAAAACTATCAAGAACCTCAAGTCAAAACTTTGTGGTACAAAGATGAAGATCATTATGAATTTTACCAAACTAAGGGACACAAGACATCAAATTGCATGAAACTAAAGTATATGATCCAGTACCTTATTGATAACAAAGAGGTAAGTATTGACCAACAATCTAGGAATAAAGATCTTGGGATATGTAAGACCTCGATGCCTAATCAAAACAAGGGAAATGATAATGGAAAGGGAAAATATTACCACCAAGTTAGTCATGTCTATAACAATATTATAGGAGCATTTGATCATCACATATTTGTCGTCATGATAAAAGGACCTATTGTTGAGTGTGGAGTCACCACACGAAGAGGGAAAGTAACTATCCAAGAAGCCCCTTGCCAACCTAGAACCCCATCAAAGTCAAATCCCATAGATTATAGTCTCTCGGATCAACTGAAGAAAAAACTCATTCAAATTTTCATCTTAGAACTCTTGAAAATCTTTCCAACACATAGGGATATCCTAGAGAAATCCCTTTTTTCATCATCTGTACCTAATGACATTGATACTGATCAATCCAAGTTATGGTTGGACACATCACATCCACCCATCAACTTAAATTTTCTAAGAATGAACTCCTACCACAACCATCTCATAACCGCACTTTACAACCTTGAGGTCTACATCCACAAGAATAAAGTCAAAAGGGTCTTGGTAGATGGAGGTGATGGCCTAAATATTTATACTCTCCAATTAATAAATAACTTGGGATACTCTGAAGATGTAATTGAGAAATCAAAAGGTGTCACTATCAGAGCTTATGATGATAATGAATGGAGTTCAAAAGGGACTATCAAGATACCTATCCAAGTAGGACCAACTATTGGAGAAATAACTTTCCAAGTCCTTGATCTTGATTTACCTTATAAAATCCTTCATGGATGACCATGGATCCATGCTACACAAGCTATGGCATCAACCTATTACCAAAGTATCAAATTTCCATATGAGAATAGAGAGAACAATTCACAGTGATCATAAACCTTTTTTTCTATTGTAAAAACTTGGAGGAGAAGTATTACAAGGTGTCACAAATTGCCAAGAATGATGAAGTTCCAATACCCTCATCCTATGTAGATCCATCCACCCTAGCATCCACATCTAAATCTAAGGTATCAACATTGAAAAATATCTCTATCAGTGGAGATTATAATCTAAAAGACTCTTTTGTTGTGGGAGAACTTCCTCTTTCTCCTATATCTTATGGAAAACCTCAACATATTGACAAAGTAACAAAGGCAATCAGAATAACACCTACCACTTTCACAAAGTGGGGAGATTTAAACAAGGAAGTCATTGGTGAGGATACCACATCAAAGTGGTTGTATCAAGATCATAAAGAACATCCACTTCCCATGGATGATAACAACAAAGGTCTTTAGTGATGAAGAGCATAGGATATAACAAAAATGACAATCTTGGTCTAAATCATCATGGTTTGCGAGAACCTCTTGCTCTTGAGAAATTTCCTAAAAATCTTGGTCTTTGATTCACCACGAGTAAAGTGACCCTTCTTAGCAATGGTGCTTCTATTAAGGAAGTTGAATCTTCCTTTTGATTAAACACTTCACATAGAGATGGCATCGTTGAATTTCCCTTAAACATTACAAACTTATTTGAGGATACCTACATTTTCATGATCACCACCACATCCTTTGAATCTTCTAGCCAAATTACCGAACTAAAACTTGTTTATCCCCAACTCATTAACTAGGACCAACAAGGACCACCAATTCTTGATTCCTTTGAAAATGATGAGGCTATCTTCGAATTTATGGGGCTCCGAGACCGCATACCATTTGGAGATCATAAATAAATATTTGACATTGAGCTAGATACTCAAGCATACTATGGTGAAACGATTGAATCCCTTAGTCACAAAATTGAAAATTTGAAAATCATAACTCGATATTCAAGTGAAAACCACACTGTGGTACTTTATGATCTTAAAATAGTCAAAATAAAGGATGTATATGAGAGTGAAAATATTTTTGAGGTGCTCAAGGATGAAGGATTCAATCTTCCAAGTATTTCTATGGGTCAGGAAAAGTCAATAGTGCTTGTAGAGGCATCAAAACCAGTCAATGTAGGAACAAATGAGGCACCACATGTCACATTCGATGCTTCTTCGCTAGATGATGAAGAACATAACAACTTGGAAACATTAATAAGAGAGTTAAAAGGTAAATTTGCTTGGTCCTATGCAGACATGCCAGGGCTAGACACATCATTGGTTGTTCATCACCTCATAGTTCACCCTCAAGCAAAGTCGGTAGAGAAAAATATTGCAAAAAATATGTCTATAGACAACATTGTTGGTCAAGCTTGAGTTATAAAAGCATCTAGATGTAGGGCTCATTAGACCAATTGAATATCCTAAGTGGGTTTCCAACCTTGTTTGAGTTTCCAAACCCACTGGGGGCATCAAGATATGCATAGACTTCAAAGATTTGAATAAGGCATGTCCCAAAGATGACTTTCCCTTGCCAAACATAGATATCATTGTGGATTTGACACTTGGGCACAAAATTCTTTCGCTCATGGATGGATTCTTAGGATATAATCAAATAATGATAGCTAAGGAAGATAAACATAAGACAACATTCACATGCTCGTGGGGAACTCACTGCTGGAACATAATGCCTTTTGATCTTAAGGATGTTGGAGTGACATATCAAAGAGCAATGACCCTAATTTTTTATGACATGGTTCATAAGACTTTAGAGGATTATATGGATGACATCTTGGCTAAATCAATAACAAGGAAAGAGCATCTAGATGTTTTAGGAACAATTTTTGATAGACTTGAGAAATATGATTAGCTATAGTTCAACCTTAAGAAGTGTTTCTTTGGAGTCTCTACAGGTAAAATTTTGGGATACATTGTATTGCGAAGGGGAATTGGAGTGAAACCTACCAAAGTCAAAGTGATCATGGACATGCAACCACCACAAAACCTCAAGCAGCTCCAAAACCTACAAGGGAAACTTTAATCTATCAAGAGATTCATTGCACAACTAGCAGATAAGTGCCACCCATTTACCCATCCCCTTCACAAAGGTGTGGTCTACAAATGGGATCAACATTATGAGAAATTTTTTTAACAATAGAAATATTATCTAGCAAATCCACCTATCTTGATGCCACCAATAGTAGACAAACCATTGATACTCTACATGTTAGCTGACCCAATATACCTAGGTGCCCTCTTGGCTCAACATGATGAAACAGAAAAGGAGAGAGCTATATACTAAATTAGTAGAACCTTGGTTGGATATGAATTAAACTATTCATCCATTGAAAAATCTTGTTTAGCAGTGATGTTTGCTTCCCAAAAGCTTAGGCACTACATGCTCTCCCATCAAGTGAAACTCATCTCCAAGGTAGATTCACTCAAGTACTTATTATCAAAAGCTACTCTCATAGGTCATATGGTAAAATGGGTAATGATCCTTACCGACTTTGACATAGAATATGTTGATAGAAAAGCCATCAAGGGACAAGTCATTACGGATCAACTAGCAGAATCACCCATATATGTAGAGAATCCTTTGGTGTCAAAATTCCCTAATGAATCAATGTTCACCCTTAACATGATAGATCAATGGAATTTGTATTTTGATGGTTCCTACACATAGCATGGGTCAAAATTAAGAATTTTAATCATCACCCCACGAGGTGATTACATCCTTAAATCATGCAGGATAGCTTCTTTGTGTAAATAACATAGCTGAGTATGAGGCCCTCATCACATGGTTAAGAATTATGGTACAATGACAGATCTAAGAGCTAAAATTCTATGAATATTCTCAACTAATCATGAACCAGGTCAATGATGACTATCAAATTAAGGACGACAAATTGATTCCCTACAAGAAGATGGTTCGTAGTTTCATGGACTATTTAATTGATATAACATTTGAGTAGATACATAGATTCGACAACAAGGAAGTAGACACCATGTCTACCATTGGATCCTTGTTAGACATGCCTCATAATAGTTTCAAATGCGAGTTTCTTGTTGAGAAACTTCACATACTATCTTTCGACATACCCCAATCTAAATTTGTGTGTGAAATTGTTGGTCTCAGTTCCCCATGTTATCATGCTATATTAACTTACCTTCATAACGATATCCTCCCATTTGACCTTATCTCTAATCTAAAAAATAATTTTATTAGAAGAGCATCCTAATTTGTCCTTTTAGGCAATACCCTTTACCACTAAAGTCTCAAAGGAACATAATTGCGACATCTTAACTAGGAGGAAGCTTCAACTACTTTAAAACAAGTGCATGAAGGCATTTGTGGGTCACACTCAAGTGGCACAACCTTGGACAAGAAATTGTTGAGGACGGGATACTATTGGCCCACTATGGAACAAGAAGTAAATCAATTTGTGAACAAATGTTTGCAATGTCAATAGCATGGGGATCTCATCCATGTACCGACTCAAGACCTAGGCATATTAGTACACCTTGGCCTTTTTCACGGTGTGGACTCGACCTCATAGGAAAAATCACCCCACCTCATGCAACGGTCATAAGTTCATCATCATATCCATTAAGTACTTTACAAAGTGGATTGAAGCAATACGAATGACCTATATCATAGAAAATAAAATAGAAATTTTTATCTTGAATTACCTTATTTGTCGTTATGATGTTCCTCAAGCCCCTATCACAAATAATGGAACACCCTTTAAAAATTAGAATGTTTCTGAACTATGCCAACGATTCAACATCCAACATCACTTTTCCACTCCTTATTAACCCCAAGGAAATGGTCAAGCTGAGGCTTCTAATGAAACTATCCTAAAGATCCTCAAAATGACAATCAATGAATTTAATCGTGATTGGCACTTATAGTTGAACCCTGCCTTGTGGGCCTACCAAACACGTATTCACACACCTACAGGTGCTACACCCTACTCCTTAGTTTATAGAACTGAATCCATCCTACCTATTAAGGTCAAGCTCCCATCTCTAAGAGTACCATTGAAACATCTCATCACTAATGAAGAGTATAGAGTATCCACGTTGCACGAGCTAGATTTTTTTGATGAACATCACCTTGAAGCATTGAATCAACTACAGGCCTATCAGAATTGACTTAGAAGAAACTACAACATGAAATCAAAGGTCGGTGCTTCCGGGTGGGATACCTTGTCTTGAAAGAGAATATGAGAACCTATTGGATCAAAATAGTGAAGGGAAGTTTAAACATAACTAGTTAGGACCTTTCATTGTCACAACAAGCTATGGCTCCGGAGCTTATCAACTAGCCATCCTTGAAGGTGAACCCTTGTAGGAATCTATCAACAACACGCACCTAAAAAAATTGTATGCCTAGCCCTTGGACGGGTATTTCTAAAATCCAAAAATCCAAAATTTTTTAAAAGTAACAAAATCCAAAAAAATAGAAAAACGATCAAAATAGTAAAGAGAAAAATTGTCCTCTAGCGAAAACCACCTTGGTGGCGCTTTGGGGAAAGTACCTTGGTGAAAACTTGGAAAATAGGCGCCTTGCATAAATAAAGCACCATCATCCATCTACCATTGGCTCTTTGGCTTGTTTTGGCATTGTGCATCCATCTTCCATCCGTTTATTCTATTTACTCCTTCCATCCATCCATCTTCATACCATAGCTTGGTATTCAATAGGTATCTATCCCCATTAGTACTACTCGACACACTCTTATAATCAATTTTTCCTACCTATATCGAGGTAGTTTATCGCATCACACAGGGGGCATATTCCTATACCTACATCAGATCAGGTTCTTGTATGCTCCCTTAAGGTTATTCTTTCAAAATACAAAAGCATTCATAACATGTCAAAAATCCAAAAAACACAACATTTGTAAAGTTCAAAATCTCAAAAACATCCAAATATCTTGTAAATTTCAAAATCCCAAAAACATTAAAATATTTCAAAATCCAAAAACATCCAAATCAAGTCAAAACCCCTAAACGGGTCTAAAACATCAAAAAAGTCAAAAATACTTGTTGAACTATGTTTCCTCTACATGTGTACGTAGGCAAGGGCATCATCGATGCACCCTAGATACATAGGTTAGTCCTTTTGTGGTCTATAATAAGAAACTGACAATTCATCAATCTTGATACCTAACCAATAAATGGTCACTTGTTAGGAGTCAATCAATCTATGTTGTCTCTACGCATGTTACGTAGGCAAGGCATCATCAATGAGCCCTCAAGGAATTAGGTCAGTCCCCCCTTAGATCCTTCTCTTGGTCTAACCTTAGAAAATCCTAAACATTTGGAAAACTTGAAAATCAAAACATTTGAAAACCATTCAAAATCCCAAAACAACATCAAATATCTTCATAAATCCGAAACAACGTCAAATAATTTGAAAACTCGAGACATTCAAATGAATCATAAAACTTCCAAAAACAACCTTAAAATAGTTCAAAACATCAAAAACATTGGAATATCCCAAAAATAAAACCATCCATCCCATTTCTCTTTCAAGTGTAATAAACTTTCATCCCTAATAAATGATCGTCACCCTCACCTTTTGAAAACAAAAACAAAAACAAGTGCAACAATCAATGAAGTGCAAAAATCTTAAGTCTTGATTGTGGTAAAACATGTTGGTTAACATTTGTATCAATGACCTATCAAATAGTTAGAATTAATCAATCGATCAACACCCCATAACATGTCCTACGAATAGATCCTTCCTACAATAGACATCATCATTATAAATCACCTTAATCACATCCTTTGGCAAGATATATGAATAATATTGATTGTTTGTTCATTTTGATGATCTCTCAATGATGTAGAATCAAAATGATTTAGAGAGAAAGGAATGGGGCATTGATCATTGCCTTCGTTTGTTGTTCTTGTTGGATATTTTTGTAATATGACCTTGGAAAACACTTGCCTATGTGCAAGGATGATCTCAAGTAAAACAATGGCTAGGACAGATTAGTTTCTTCATACCTTTTGTGTGTTAGTCTCTTACTTCAATGGCTTTATTCTTTCACATGATCAAACAAGGTTTCCGTATGTCAACTATGAACAAGAATACTCCTATCTATTTGCAGAGTCAAATTCCACTGCATTAAATATAATGCCACCTTGGTCTTCAATACCTTGGTGCATCATGTCTATTTTCTATATCAAAAATAAGGAATTCTATGATGAATTTAGCCTAATCCTAGAAGCAAAGCAGTATCATATAAATCATAACATGTCCAATAAAGTCTTGAATAATCATAAATTTGTTGGATTTTTGAATCAATATCAATAATAAAGGCTAATCAATATCCATCTCATTCTTCTATCTTCTATCCACGCTAACATTTCCAACTTGATATCATGACATTCAACAGAAAACAATAATACATAAATGCATCCATCTTGCGTCCACAAACCATCAACATATATTTCATAACATGTAAGTCCTGCATAATCATCACATATCATGAGAAAAGATAAAAAAGAGATCACACATGTCACTATATTGCATACATCCTGCATACACAGATCCACATCATATCATAAACATAATCATACATATCCCATCATAAGCATAATAAAGGAAGTCATTATCATCATCATATAAGCATCTCATAAACATTTGAATCCATATCATATCCATAATGCACCCATACACACATATCATAAGCATAATCATACATGAGAAATCATAAGTATAAATGCCACATCCGGTCATCTCATATATATAAAAAATGAATGTCATGATACATATCAAAGAATGTGTGATATATCATCAATATACATACGAGGTTATAAAAATGAGCTAATGAATGGATATACATCATATAATAAAGTTATATAAAAAAAGTGTCTATATTTGGGGGCTATCCTCTACTCCCTTGGTCCTCTTGTTGAGGTGGTGGTTGTTGTTC
This sequence comes from Sequoiadendron giganteum, assembly GCA_007115665.2. Taxonomy (NCBI): domain Eukaryota; kingdom Viridiplantae; phylum Streptophyta; class Pinopsida; order Cupressales; family Cupressaceae; genus Sequoiadendron; species Sequoiadendron giganteum. The sequence continues at coordinate 603,089,502 of CM021106.1, read as the reverse complement.
CCCGATGGACCTCCTTTGACAGCTTAGCCTACTAAAGGCCCCCTATTGCTGCACTTGGTTCTCGAGCACTCCTATGTGAAAAATCTGATAGTCGCTGGTGTAGAGAGACTAAGGAGTGGTATAATGTCCTATAATATTGGGCCTCTACCATGGCCTACCCATAAAGTGTCACAAACATCATTGTCCCCTATCCTTGGGCGATGTTGGCCTCTAATTGCTGCCTCCAGGTAGTCTCTTGAGCTAACCACAACTCTAGCTAGTGTCGCTTCCACCTCTCTTGGTCTCACTCCTATCTATATCTATCCCACTCTTGGAAAGCGATGTCCCTCTTCTAAATCATCGTATCTCTCTCAACTATCCTTTGTTGGAGAAAAACCTGAGGATCGGGACCCCTCATAACCTATGTCGACACTTCTTGAGTTTATACCTACACTTGTGGCTACACTAGAGGTTGTACCTATGGTGGTTGTTGGGGAACTTGTCCCATCTGCTAAGGAACCTGTCCTCTACCTATCCTTAGCCTCTCTCTTGTCCTCCTCCATCGACCCGTGCTAGGCCTATTAGTTTGATGGGGTAGTGTTGTGCGAACCATGCATCATAAGCCAACATCGTGTTAGGATCATCTAGGCTACCTATGTAAGCCTAGGACAAGGGAGCCAACTATGAAAAATTAGCAATAACGACCTGTAGAACTGTTTGAGGTCCCCAAGATGTGATCTCCTAGAAGGTATGTGCATTAACACCTTTGTAATTAGGCCTCAGGGCATCTTATTGGTCCCTGAACTATCTAGCTACCCGATTAGGAAGGCATCTCTTAATAATGTGGATCTGACAACCCATTAGCCACTGTGTGTGTTGAGCATAAAATAAATGATCCTAATCGTTATCCCATGGTTGTGCTTGTAGCTATGGTCTCCATCTGAACACTGTCATATCATCAATGACCCTCCTCGAGTAAGCTATATCTATTGCTCTTGTGTGGTGGAGTGTGGTCATATTTAAATATTTGTACACCACTGGGTTCTCCTCATCAACATCCCTCAATGCAATAACCGATCTGAGCATGACAATGTGCTCCCAAGCCCAAATGTGTAATAGTGTAACTCATGTAGATAAGATTGCATCTCTCATGTACACCACCTGATGCATGTCATGGTATAGTGTAGCCAAAATGCATGAACCCTAGATGTATACGCAAATGTCCTCCATGATACCCTCCAGCACTACACCCCAACCGATGTTGAACCCTTTGTTGCGTCTGTCTAGAACCAATAATCCCATGATGAGTTCTGCAATCACTAGGGCCAAGTAATTAGCATGCCCATGGTGCCTCCGTAAGTCAATCTGTCAGCTCTTTACCTCCAGCTTGTCAACCCTCATACTCTGAACATGACATCCAGGCCGAGTTCTACATCATAAATCACTCTCGCACCATGGATGTGCACTCACAAGATGCATCACACATTCTCGAGTGTAATTGTTGCCTCGCCTGTCAGAAGGTGAAAAGAAGAAGTCTCAAAATGCCATCGCTCCATGTGCGCAATCATTATCGCTAAATGGGTCTTGATCTCTAACATGTAAAAAATGTGGTAAATTCTGATGGTGCCCAAGAACTTGTTGTCCTCATCCTCCGGCCTAACCATCCGTCCGAAGATCCTTGGTCTCCTCTCCTGTGAAAGTAGTGGATGAAAGACCTCTTACATGTACAACACACATAATGTCAATTTGCTAATTTAATTAAGAAAAAAATCTAAGGAACCCTAAAATGCAAGTGTACACCTTTATGACAAAGGCGCCGCTTTTTAATGTCACCAGTTGCGCTATTATTATCCAAATGTGTCGCCAAAATGTAATTATGCGGTGGTATTTCAAAAGCGTCGCTATTTAAGCAAAAGCACGGGTATGAGAGCATGCAATTGCATCAATGTTTTATTTGCAAAGGTGTGGGTGTATCTATAAAAGTGTTAGAGAATATTAAACCCCAATGCATATGCTTTGGAACGACGCTCTAGTGCAATTACGTCGCTTTATTTGGTAAATGTGTCACTGCTCATGACAAAAGTGTCGCTAAAATAGCGATGCATTTATTTGTCCTATTCTAGCCTACATTTTGCTACATTGAAAATCTTTTAACGAAAGTTTTTCAGGGTACATACCGGTGGTCCTACATCGGCTAGCCACTGGAACTCTTAGACTTGATCTGCACGATGTGTGGGAAGCGCATGATCAACCATTCTACTAGGTGCTCTGTAGGTTCTCTTGTGAAATCACTTTGAGTTCTCTCAAATCTCTCAACTCAAATTATGCAAATGAGCTTGAAAGTGACCCAAACTCATATATGCATGGAAAACGTATGGTTTTCATCCCAAATGCATTGCTAAACCTAGGGTTTTGGCCTAAATCTCCATTTTCTTGTTTTGCAGCTTGTCATGGACATTTTATCAATGTCCCGAGGCTTGTTCTTCGTCCTTTTTGTAGTCAAAATGATCCCATATATTTATCGCGAGCCCGATCTAAAAATCAATTTCCACTCGATTTCTTGAGGGGGCAACATACCAGCATTCATTCCTTCCACTAGGGCATAGTGGGGCATCTCGAAAAAGTCAAGAAATTTTTAATTTTTCATCCAAGCAACACTAGTTCTTTGTAGTAGCACAGTAGGTACCTTGCTTCAAAGAGGGGTAAAGTGTAGACACTTAAAATTGTCCCAATCAATATCACACACTTGATTTCAATTACTAACACCATTTCTATTCTGATTTGATCATTTTCATCCATTTAATTAAATAATGCCATTTGTTTAATTAAATTCACCATTTTTTTTCTATTAATCAAATAATTAATATTGTTAGGTTAGTTCACCCCTTTCATGCTAATTTTCATCCTATTTGATTAAATAATTCAAATGATTTAATTAAATTCCCTAAGTCCTCTCATTTGATTAAATCATCCTAATTGTTTAATTATCATAATTCCCACTTTGATTAAATGATTCTAATTCTTTAATTAAATCCCTAAATTCTCTCAACTTGCACGATTAAATAATTGACTAATATCTTCTAATTCCTGCAATCATTAAAAGAATGCCCTCATGGAATATTCCTCTAATTTTAATTCAAACATTTCCCTTCGCATGAAAATATCTTTGCACATGCTCCTAAAATCATGGGATTGCAATTGTCTCAAGCAATTGGAGTCGTTGATTAATTTCATTGATCCATGTCATTTCCTCTCATTGAATTGCATCCATTGATTAGCTAATTTGATCTTAGCCATTGATTCATCCAAAAAGCCTATAAATAGTTCTCATTTTTCTGAGAATTGTATTCACAAGCATTCAAACAACTGCACTATAGCCATTTTTCATTCCTTCTTGAGATCAATTCCACCATTTGTGTATCAATTACCCCATTTTAGATCAATTTTATCATTTGACCTTTGCAAATTCAACAATGGATTAGGCTTGCTAAGCATTCCACATCAATCCAACCCTAATCCCCCAATGGGATGAGGTTTGCAATCCTTTAATTAGATGTTCATTTGAATTGCATTTGTTATTTCATGTTTAATGACCTCTTAATTAGGATTTTGCAACAATTTCATATGGTTAAGTTAGATAATTTATTTGTGTACTTGGTATATTTCAATTGTTTTTGATCTTTCTAACTTTGCATGTTCACAACTCCATAATTTTCTTTTTCTCTTTTTTAATATTTTACTTCAATTTTTTTCCAAACTTTAACTAGACAAATTATTTTCAATATTATTAATATAAATTTAAAATGATTGCTTAAAAGTAAGCGAAAAAAAAAAAATTCATGGGGCTACCGCTCCACAAATAATTCCTAAATAAGTTAAACACTTGTTGCTAGCCAAAGTAAGTTAAGGGTGCAGTCCCATGAGGGTGCAAATGAGGTGGGGCTAGAAATTGCCCCACCAACTTAAGTTTTTTCTACCACTTGTGAGTTTTTAAATTCCCACCAATTAAATTTTATTTTATTTTATATATTTACTCTTTGAATTGAATATGCAAAACAATAAAATTAATGAGAGCACCAACTTCCATAAACCTAGAAGCTTAAATTACAATACAAATTTCATGGGACCACCCACTTTAAGATAACCCTAAAAAATCTTGAAAATTGCTCCACTAGCTTAAGCTTTTTTCTATCACTTGTCAATTATATGGAGCTTCTAAATTCTCACCAATTAATTTTTATTTTATTTAATATTTATTCACTTTGTTGAATAGAATATGCAAAATAATAAAATTCATGAGATCACTCACTTTAAAATACTCCTCAAAAATCTCAGCACACCCACTTTAAAATAATCCATAAATTAAAAACTTAAACTTCTAAGCTTAAATTACACTACAAAATTGATGAGGCCACTCACTTAAAATAATCCTAAAAAATCTCCTCAGCACTTACTAAATTTTTTTTAGGAAGCCCTCTCTAAACCTACCTATAAATACGAAATTTTCACTATCGAAGTGTCACTCTAGGAACATTTCTATTTTTAATCTACAACGTACACACTTACAACGACGGTAGATTCCCAAAAATATACACTCGGTCAAAAAAATCTCTTGTAACTGCTTCATTCCTTAATTCATCGGAAATTTCTCCAGGGATTAGATATGAGAAGCGTCTGTTTTACAATCAAAATTTTTAAAGTTCAATTCACCCGTGCAGCTTAAAACTGCTTGCTGCACTGGGCTTCTTCAGAGCTCGTTGGGCCTAATTTTTAAATCCATTGGTAAATTGATACTCAACAGCTATAATGGGAGGGGCTGGCATTGATGCAGAAGTTCATGAAGTTGAGGTGATCCATTCGTGGTCACAACCAAGGTCTCTGAGCACAAGCCTTATGTATTCATTTGCACAGGTAAGTAAAGACCTTATAACCTGCACTTAACTGTTTTCTTTTTACATCTGTTTTTTTTAATATGAGCTTGAGGTTCAGTTTGTTTATAATGGAGTTATATATCTTACGAAATTGTACTAGTTTGCCTCATAATCCGCGTAAGTTGTTTTTACCCCAATACTAAAGCTGCGACTCAGTTTGATTGTGATCAAGGTATAAATCTTATTTATCTGTTGTAATAAACTTACTTGTCTTGGGTGGTTATTTTTCTTGATTGGTAAATTCCTCCGGTGCTTAGATACTACTACTGGGGTATGGGACTTGCACCTGGGCTTGCCTTAATTGGACATACCCAGAATTGGATGAGTTGATTTACGCGATTTAACACGGGGATTTTAATAAGGATCTCCAATATGAAAGCCCTGATGATTTTTCTCTTGAGCTCATCCCGTGTGACTTGTCATGGATGGTTATTAAAAGGAATTATTGGTCAAGTTCTGAAGAGTAGATGATCATTCATCGCCATTTACTAGTAGAACACACATGGTGTATTTGATTTTATTTTTGCTATTGTCATTTTATTAAATTCACGGAATCTGGGCAGTTAATTTGAATTTAAGAGCTTAGGTCTTGCTGAATCCCAGTGGGTTTTGGTGTTGCTGGGGGTCGATTTTATTAATCATGGGCATGTCTAGGGAATTAGTTGGGGTTCAAGAACTGAGATAATCACGAGTTTCGATTGTAGATATTCGTGTTAGCAAACTACTACTAGTGGGTGGGTATTGAAGGAAGTTATAGGATGAGTTGTCTTTAGATTTTTCAATTACGATTCTGGTTTTATCAACATTTACCATCAGACACAAGTCTGCATTGTAATTGTATGCATTTTTCTAGATTTCTGTCTTAGGTTCATTTATGTCTCAGAATCTTTAAGTAGGACTTGCGCTAGCTTTAAAAATCTGAGCAATTTGTTTGAACTGAAGAATCTATATTTTGACTTTATCAACATTTACCATTGGACCAGAGCTGTTGTAGTTGTATTTATCTGTTCTGATTGAAAATTTCTGTTTTACGTTGTCATTTTGCAGAATCTGCATCCAGCGCTACTTAAAAAATTCCGAGCTATTTTTCTGAATATAAGAACTAGTCCATTTTGGTGTTATTGGTGTCAATTTATGAGGCAAGGACATGTTTAATAATGTAGTTGGATTCAAGAACTTAGATATTACTCGTTACCAAGGATGAGTTGATGATTCTAGTTGAATTGAGGAACTTACATAAAGCTTAGCTTCAATGGATTTTTGGTTTTACTGATGGTTGCTTTTAGAAATTGAAATTTAAGTTTATAGTTAGCAGTTTTCTTGAATTAAAATAATTAGATAGTACTGAGTTCTCATTGTTTCTGTTTTTACGGGGTTAATTTTTAGAAAACAGAGGACAAAATTGCTGGGAAGAGGGGGAGGAACTCTGGAGCTTGGTGAGGAGGATGAGCAATCATCCTCCATCGATGCTCTTGGAGCTGCACTATCTCCTGCAATTGAATTGGATTGGTTCTCTTCCTTGTCATGTGCCTCTCATTCTTTCTTTTCTTAGTGCCTTGGGGCTGGTTTGTGTTTGTTTTGCCATCTTTTGACTATATTTCTAACTATTTCGTGGCAATGATTGGTAGATGGTATTAGGCTGTTTTTATTGCCTTGCAGGGTTGGCAGGGTGTAATCTTCCTGTAGCATCCTTTCCCATCATTTTATTGAGCCTGATTTTTTTTGGTTTTTGAGATTGCATTGGAAGCAGTCGTAGTACTAAAATATCTCCCCTCTATTTGCCTCACTCAAGCTAGGGTTTAATGCATATTGAAGTCTTGTGGGTGGATGGCATGTGATTATCTAAATGGAATAGTCTGGAATTGAAACACCAAGAAATTTTAATAAGGGAAATTTGCAATGCCATGGAGTTAATAGTGGTGATAACAAAACAGAAAGTTGACATAACTTGGAAGGAGCCAAAAGGCCTAACAAAAGCACTTTGCTGGCTGAGGATTCTATTGTGGTTCTAGAGGAGGCCATTTTTGCTGTTAAATATTGTGATGGAAACAAAATCAACAACATCGTCGAAGAAGAAATATTGATGGTCGAGGAGATGAGCATGGTAAGGATTTTTCTTGCCCCATAATGCTTCTTATCAAGCCAAATAATGCTATGGAAAAAGTAGTTAGAAAGGATGAGGAAAGGCTTAAAAGCATTGCAATTTTTTTTGTATGTTTTGATGATGATGCATTACCATCCAAAAGGTTTTTTGATGATAGGGTTAATAATGTTTTGGGCAAAAGGATGGAGTTGTATGTATCTTTCTGCAAAATTTTGTAGCAAGGTCTATTTGTGGTCTTTTTAAAAAATTCTAAACAGGCAGAGATGAGTATTGAACAAAGGGAATTTTGGAACATGGTGAAATCAATTTTTAGAGTAGTTCCTTGGAACCCTAAGTTTTCCCTTTGCAAGGTTTTGATTCGATCTGTACCCAGATGGATTGAAATTAAAAATGTCCCTTGGCAACTTTGGGCCTTCATATCCCATCATAGTTCCACCGAGTTTCGAGGACGGGGACAGGGGGACAGCAGGGGACGGGTTTCGGGGGCGCGGGGCCTAAGTTTGGGGGTGGCGAGGGGACGGCGGGGGGACGACGGCGGGGGAGCGGTGCGCTGAAATACATATAGTACTTGAAAAATTAGTTATAAAAAGATGTATAGCTGTAAAAGCCTAAGGAATAAGTAAATTTTAGAGTTTAAACTTTAAACTTTAAAGTTAAACACATTGCAATGATTTCATTGATCTAGTGAACATTGAAACAATGAAAATCAAAATGAAAATATACTTGTAACTTAATAGACATTGTGTCTGGAACGAGAACTAGCTGTTTCATATTCATAATTTGAATTTCAAAATTTCATAGTCATGATTCATAATTACAATCAAGTATCAAGTTATCAACACAACAATGTTCAAACTTCAAACTTCAAAAACAAAATAGCAAATACCAAATAGCTAATGGCCTAATGCCTCTAATGATCTAATCATCTCCAACTCCAAGCTACATGCCAATCTCCTCATCATTGGAACCGTCGAATGAGGACCCCAAATGCTCAAGCTCATCTAAACCAATACCAACCAGCCTTGTCTGTGTAGCATCCTCATCTATCTGTGCTGGCTCTTCTGGCTCTACATCCCATCTGGCTGCTGGACTCTCCTTGTATGTAGTTGTGCTGCGATCAATGAGACGTAAGGCACTATGGACAGCCACAAGCTTCTCTGCCCTCCTAGAAGTAAGGCACTATGGAACCGTTGAATGAGGACCCCAAATGCTCAAGCTCATCTAAACCAATACCAACCAGCCCTGTCTGTGTAGCATCCTCATCTATCTGTGCTGGCTCTTCTGGCTCTACATCCCATCTGGCTGCTGGACTCTCCTTGTATGTAGTTGTGCTGCGATCAATGAGACGTAAGGCACTATGGACAGCCACAAGCTTCTCTGCCCTCCTAGAAGTGAGCCCTGCTCTCTTAACAGAGTGGATGAAGTTATAAGTGGACCAGTTCCTCTCAGAAGCAGAAGAGCTAGAAACCTGGGACAGAAAACGAATGGCTAGAGTAGTAATCAAAGATCTAGGCCCATGCATAGTCCACCACAATTTGGGGTCCTCCTGTGACAGTCTTCAAATCTACTTTGGCTGCCTCTGAATATCCCCAAAGAGTAGCAAATTTTTTCCACTCAGCACGAAGCAAGCTGGCCTCTAATTTATCATACATTTTGTCAATGGCCTTCATGAACCCTTCCTTCACCTCAACATCCTCTATAGGTGTCACTTTGCCAGGACGTGGCGCATACCACTTTGGGTTCAATGCGTAGGCAGCCATGTGTAAGGGAGTGTTGAGTTTCTCCCATCCATGCTCAATGATTGGATAAATATGCTTGGTGTAGAATTGCATTTTGGGTTCCTTCTCTTGCACTTTAGCCTTCATTTGATCAAGCATGGAATCAATGCATTCGTATACCTCTCCAAGGGAAGGTGCATTAGAATCCCCAAATCTAATAACTTTGAAGATTGGCTCAATGATGGAGACAATATATTTGGCATCAGCCCAAAAGACATCATTCTTCACCACCTCCTTAACCCTCAATCCCTGCTGTGTCTTTGATTCAGGCCATCTGTTCCATTTTGCTGTCATTACCATTAGTTGCAAAGGCTCTTGCAACTCAAGCATCCTCTCCAAGAGAATAAAGTATGATGCATACCGAGCCTCTACAGGCTTAAGGAATTGCTTCTTGGAGAAGGACCTGAAAAGTGCACGTGAATGATGATGGTTGCAGATAAACATCTGCACATCTCTAGCATCACTGATAATAGATTTGATCCAGCTAATTTTACCCATGTCCTTAAGTGCATTATTCATAGCATGCACACAACAAGGAGTCCAGAAAATATGTCTATAGGCTGTCTCAATCAACCTCCTTGTAGCTTTGCACACACGGGCCGCATCTGTCACTACCTGCACCACATTTTGTGGTCCAACCTCCTCTATAGCATCCTTGAGGATTTGAAACTGATAATGGGCATCCTTGCTATGCCCTGAACAATCAATAGCCGAAAGGAAATAAGGGCCTGCTACAGATGTGACGATGATATTGATGAGTGGATGATGCGTAATGTCCGTCCACCCATCCATGACTATGCTGCATCCACTTGTGACCCAGGTTCTCTTCATCTTCTCCATCAAAATATTAATCTTGGAATAGGTTTGATCCAAGATTGTTGTCCTCAATTTATTCTCCCCTGGTGGTACATATGACATATGATTGTCCTGCCCTTATTATCTTTGACACAACTTCCTTATAATAAGGAGAGCAAGCCACGTGGAATGGAATGCCATTGGCAAAGAATAATTTTCCAATGGCATCATCTGCCTCATCCTTTGCCTGCACATTGAATAAATTTGCTAAAGGTTTTAATGATGCCATCTTACGTTTCCCCCTAGGCTCTGCTGCACTTGAACTGAACGGATTTGGTGGCCTTTGACTTTGCAAAGGAGAAGTAGACATTGCTGAAAAATGATCACATAAACTCTTATGTGGCAATGTAGCAGATGTAGGCACTTCATCCTCATTACAACCCCATAATTTGAAAATTTCAGCCCTGTACTTCAAGTTACCTGCCACAACTTTGCATACATCTACACCTCTGCCTCGAATAAGAAGAAAGTGTGCATTAGTTCTTGTAATGCTGCCAAACCATGTAACCTCACACATGTGACACCTCCATAATGCCCCCCGCAGTTGTCCCAGGCTTTGTTGCTACCTTGGATGCAAATTGTTTTAAAGGTTTTTTTGGATCAAAGGGGCCGTTGGCCTATTCTTGAAGGATTTCTGAAGGGCAGCTATTATCTTTAGTGCCAATGGAACTTGTGGTAGTTTGAGTATTTGAGGCTGAGCCATGTTGTGAAACTTGTGCTTCAACTTCATCCATAGCCTCCCCTCCTGTTTGAAAGTCAGGATCATTTGATGAATCATTTTCACTTTGAATTCCTGGTTCATCATCATTTCTGTTGTGTGAACTCATTATGATGATGATGCTGCAAAAAGAATGTTAAATTTTTTAAAAATAAGCAGACCTACGATGTAAAACAAATAAATTAGACTTATATAATATAAACCGAAACTTAGAAACTTGAAAGAAATGAGAAACCATAAATGTGGTCTCATGGATTGCAATATTGCAAGATATGCATAAGAATTAAGAAATCAAAATGTGGTTTGTTTTCCAAAATGTGGAAGCGCAGGCAAGGCATGTGAACTGTTTGACTAAATGCATCAAGGCAAGGCATTTGAACTGTTTGACTGAATGCATCAAGGCAAGGCATTTGAATTGTTTGATTGAATGCATCAAGGCAAGGCACTTGAACTGTTTGACTGAATGCATTCAGTCAAACAGTTCAAATGCCTTGCCTTTCAATCAAACAGTTCAAATGCCTTGCCTTGATGCCTAAAAGCATCAGTCAAACAGTTCACATGCCTTGCCTTCAGTTAAACAGTTCAAATGCTTTGCCTTGATGCATTCAGTCACTGTCAAACAGTTCACATGCCTTGCCTGTGCTTCCACATTGCCAGCAAATAAAATATTTAAATAAATTAATAATTATAAATTTATTGAACTTTGAAGTTTTTAGTTTTTATTTCATTTTCAATTTTAAAAATTTTCTGGAATTTTTTTATTTGAGGCTGAGCAAATCCCTCAAAGGGATGCCAGCTCATGGAAGAGGCAACGATGCCACCTTCCATGAGCTGACATCCCTTTGAGGGATTCGATCAACAGGCGACAATGTCACCTTCCATGAGTTGACATCCCTTTGAGGGATTCGGTCAACAGTTCGCGTCGCCTCTTCCATGAGCTGGCATTCCTTTGAGGGATTCGCTCCCGTTGCCAAATGCCCTAGCCTAGTCGTGACTGAGAGACTCGAACAAGCATATAAAAAATGAAAATGCTAAATACCTGTTGAGTGTTGAATAATGACGCCCTTGGAAAATCCGAAAACCTTGATTTCTCCTCTGGTTCAGTTTGTAGTTTGCACATTCACTGTCAGGCAGTCTCCAGATGCTCGCACAGGCACGCATGGGTAGGGTAGAACCGTAGAAATGAGATAAAATCATAAAAGGTAAAAGTAAAACAAAAAAATTTAAGTTACATAATAGTTAAAACATTTGACTTTAATAGGGGACGTGGGAAACTCGAAGGCTTGGAGACGCCCAAAAGACTCTGAGACGCGAAGAAGACTCCCTGTGAAGGAAACGTCCAGGGGACGGCAGAGGGACAGGGAGACGGCGGGGGGATGGTGGGGGGACGTTTCCTTGACGCCCCTGCGTCTCAGAAATGTCCCCGTCTTCGAGATGACCACTTTTTTGAGGGGGACGCGTCCTCGTGGAACTATGTATCCCATGCTTTGAAATCCGTGGGGGAGGTTTTTCAGGTCAAGAATACTAGAAGAACTTTGCCCCAAATGAATGCTAGAATTTTGCTAGTAGTTAGTCTTGAGAACCCTATTCCTTATATTATTTGCTTCCAGATTGAAAATAAAAGTATCTAGTGCAAGGTCAACCAATTAGGTGGGCTTAGTGCCTGCTTTCTATTTAAGTGTGATGTGCACCAAAAACAATTGCCCAAGGATTGCTAAAAAACCAATTAGACTCGTAGATGGCAAAGGTGCCTAGGTTCATAGAGAAAACACTGTCAAGGCTAAAGAGTCTGAAACAAATCAAATTAATATTGAAGGGGTGGTAGAAATGGAAGAAAGTCCATGTAAGCAAATTGATCTGTTAGTAAACAATTGTAATAAAACTATTTTGAATGAACCTTCTTTGATTAACTTGAATTGTGATAGCTACGGCAATGGTGAAGTTCATAAAATAATCAGCCTAAAGATAAAATTGTGGGAGAAGGGATAGCTAACTCCTCTAGAGGTTCTTAGGAGCTGCAAATGTCGCAGGAAACTGAATCTGCCATACAAGTTGAACAAGGACAAATTTTTGTGGAGGCTCAAAAAGGCAATAGCCTCAAAAACTGATGGCTGACCTGAACAAAGGTCCTATTTCTAAAATTGAGTCTGAAGAGAAAAAGAAAGGTGGGATTGTCTTCAATGAAATTGTTGACAATTTTAAGAAAAGAAAAACTTTTGAGTCACCTTGTGGTAACTCTAAACTTGGGAAAAAGGGAAAAGTGGAAAAAGTAGGAAAGGTGCCAAGCTACTTTGAGAGGCTTTACAAAGGATCAATGATTCAAATCCCTCTTCCCACCGTACCCATTAAATCAAAATTTAAAGCATAAGCTGGAATGACAAGGGCCTTGAAGCCCTTGATAGAAGGTATAGTTTGGAGAGCTCTATGTAATTCTAAAAGGGATCTTGATTGCCTTTGTCTAGAAAGTTAAAACTTTTGGGTTTAATATGGCGTGTTGTCCGAGGTTTGCATGGAATGATGCTTATTTTTTCTACTCTAATCATGATAAAGGAAAGGGTGGGGTTGTTATTCTAATTGGTAATAATCTTTCCCCTCATATTAAAGACCTTGGCTGATCTCCTTGTAATAAATTTGTTTGGGTAATTGTGGAAAAGAATGAGGCAAAATTTGGTATTGCATCCCTCGATGCCTTCAATGATTGTAGGGAAAGGTGTGAGCTCTAGAGATGGATTTCTTCTAACCTATCAAGAGTTCCATGGATTATTGGGGGGACTATAATATGATTGAGCACGAAGAATACAAGGTTGGAGGTATTGTATTTTCATGGAAGGGTGAAAAATTGTTCTTCTAGTGAAAATTCAAAAGACTTCTCAATTTGATAGACCCCCTTGAAAAAAGTTAAAAAGACAGCAAGAGTATTTGGTTTACGTGGTGCAACAACCAAAAAGGGCAAAAAGAGTCTATTCTAGGCTTGATAGATTTCATTGGAATAAGCATTCTTTTCAGATATGTAATGAGGGGGGGCAATAACTGTGTGAAGTTCATCCCATTAACCATGTCCAATCACCATCTTGTTGAGATATTAGTCATATTTAATGGGACTACCAATGATTTCAAAAGATTCAAGAATGGCCTAAATAAGTTGAATGTTTCTTTACTCGTTAATAAAGATGGTTCTAATGGTGTTCAAACGATAAGAAATATCAGTAAATGTATTTTCCCTTCTAAGTTTGCTATCTCTTTCTAGAATAATTGTACCGATAGTTGGAAAACATTTCTTAGCACCATTGGTATGAAGGCCCTTGATGGGAGGAAAGCTGGCATTGAATTTGGAGAAAAGATGATTGAGTGTGAAGAGGCTTTGCAAAGAAATTTGTATGATACTGAGCTTCAAAATAGATTGGCTGAGGTTAAGCATAGATGTAAATGTCATCAAAGCTACATTGCCCAAGTTGCCAAGCTGAGTGCAAATATCAATTGGATAAAAGGAGGGGACAAAGGTTCTAAATGTTTTTTTAATATGTTGAGAACCAAATTTATTAGGGAAAAAATAGGACCAACAAAAATGAATGGGAACATCCTTAATAAATATGGATCTTTTCTCATCTGATTTGTAACAACATTAATTTGGAGGCTAGAGAAGTATGTAGGAAAGCTATCCCAAATAAAATTAGCATGGATGATGCCTTTCAGCTTGCTAAACGATTATTCTGTAGATGAAATTTGTACAGTTGTAAGATCTTTCAAGAATGGTAAATCACTAGGCTGGGATGGACTGCCCATTGAGTTTTACAAAAAGAATGTGGAATGGATTGTAATTGATATTTTACAAGTCTATGAGGAAGCTATTAAGGAAGTGTCTCTTGGGAGTGGAATTAATAGAGGAGTGATTAAACTTTTACCCAAAGAAGGGGATAAATGACTAATAAAAAATTGGAGGCTGATTATCCTTTTGATGAGTCATACACAGTGCTCCCCGGGGATGCATCCCCTACCTTTTTAGGGGACTCGGGAACACCTGAGAATCGTCCCTTCCTCATCTCCTATCAGGTTAAAAAAAAAAGAGGGACATCCTCAAAATGTTCCAAAAAGAGCAAGGGATGGTTAGTTGTCCTCGAGACAGCTAGGGGACTTCCAGAAGTCCACTACCCGTCCTGGGGACAGCTAACCATTCCCTATGGCACAACAACATTTCACTTTATTTTTTTGTTTGTAAAAAAACACATTTTTAAATTAAAAAAAGGGATGGGCGGGCTGACAAGGACTCCCCCACCCCTTTAAACAAAACCTAAACCTATTTCACTTATCAAAACAACGAAAAAGAAAAAAACGTTCTCATTTTGGCATTTGCAAACTTGAGGGGAAGAGCAGCAAGAGAAGAGCGGCAAGTGAAAGAGGAGAAAACAATAGTTGAAAGAGGAGACTAGGGCATCAAATCTACTCCATCAGAGGTAAGTTGTTCATTTATGATTTTATATTTATTTTTTCAATTTGTTTTCCATTTTTTCAAGTTTTTTCCAATTTTTTTACCACATAGGAAGAGCATTGTGAGTTTTTTTTTCTTTTATTTGAACTTGCAACTCTCTTTTCAATTCTTTTATAGTGAGGAGGTTGAGGTTCAAATGCATGAAAGAAGTAGATGTAGAAGTAGAACTCGTAGGAGTATGGTAGCCATTGGGGGTTCTTTAGGGAGTGGGAGTGTAGCAGGGCCATCAACTTCAAACCCATTTGAATGTCCTCTCGAAGCCCTCAAAACCTATGCAAAAGGCCCATTTAACTTGGAACCATATATTTTCTATGTTTTTGTCATTTTATAGTTGAAACTTGAGCCTTCAAGCATTTTGTTATAATTATTATATAATATGTATGCACATTGACAATAAAAGCATTTGAATTTCTTTAGTTTGTTTGTCAATTCTCATGTGAAATATCAATTCAAGTGTAATGTTATGTATTAATGTTCTACAATGTCTATGATGAATGCTTTATCAATGTTATGATACGAATATTTGAAATTTCTCTATATTTTTAAAAATTTCCCTATTTTTCAATAGCTGCCCCTTGCTGTCCCCTAAAAAATAGCCCAAATGTACCCCCGTATCGGAAACATCTCTCCATCCCTTGCTGTCCCCTAAAAAATGGCCCAAAAGTACCCCCGTACTGGAAACACGTCTCGACGTCCCCTGCCATCCCCGTCCCCGTCCCTAAAGCATTGGCTATTAGACTAAGAAGTTTTTCTTAAGATCATTTGTCCCATTTAGATAGGATTTATCAAAGGAAGATATAGTCTGGAGAATCTTATTCACAGCTGGGAAGGTTTGGATTGGGCTAGGAAATATTGTTAGAATATATGTATGGTCCTTCTAGACTTTGGAAAAGCTTATGAGCGGATTGAGGCTTTTTGTTTTGATGGTGCTCAAAGAAATTTTTTTCTTGACAAATTCTATGGGAAGGTGGGAGATCTCTTTAAGGATGCTTCAACTTAGGTGGAAATTAATAGTGAATTAACTAAGCTGTTTTTTTGCAAAGATCCATTAGGTAGCCAAATGGGTGTCCTCTTGCTGCCACCCTTTTTGTGATTACCTTTGAGGCATTGCATTACATTTTTAAAAGTATTGATGTGGTCCTCGTGTTAAGGGTCTTGTTTTGCTTGATAATAATGAGTTGCTAAATATCCAGTTTGCTGATAACACAACTTCGTTTCCTATTTTTGAAGAAAATAATTTTAACAATTTGCTGGGAAGGCTCAATATCTAGTTTTTGTCCTTGAGCTCCAAAGTATCTTCCAGTAAATTTGTTGTTCTCATTTTGGAGTTCAAGAAGGTTGGTTGGAATGCGGGGGGGGGCGGGGAAGACGGGCTAACATAACAATTAGATATTTAGGTATTCCTTTTGTTGTGGAACCCTTTCTGAAAGATAGATATGTTGGGTTGGATGTATTGTAAAATTGAAAAAAAAAAAAGACTAAGAGGTAGGAGCATTTATTATCCCTTGTTGGAAGAGTCTAGGTGTGCTGGAAGGTGTTGTATTTTTTTAGTAATCATTGTGGTTCAACTTGGCTTTTTGGTAGTTCTCAAGTAGAAAAATTATAAAAATGGTTAGATCCTTTTTGTGGTTTGATGGGAAGGGCGATGAAAAAAACATGTTGAAAAGAGGAATTGATGTTGTCTTTCTAAAAAGTTGAAGGGTATGGGGTTGAAGTATCTCAAAGTGCAAGGTATTGCCTTGGCTATTAAATGAATCCCATAGGATATGAAGGGATTTGAACCTTGTAAGATTTCAGTTTGAAACATCTGTCAAGCTTCCCCAAAGGAGAGCAAACTTTGGAAGGTCTTGCACCCTCATGACATCTTGTTTGCTATTTTTACTAAGTTATTGATCCTAGTATAAGTTTGGGTTTGGGTTGGGAGTTTCAGTTCATGGATTCAGTCAAATTTTTTTTGGGGTTGGTTTTGTCCATACAAAATCATATAAAAATTATATATATATTTACATCTAACAAGTTAATTTCAAAAATATACATATTTCTTAATATTTTTAATGTACAAAAATATTTATAAACCTTACACAATATTAATAAAATTAATGTATAATATAATAATAAATTAGAAATAAATAAAGTTTATATTTCACCATGGTATATAAACTACTTAAATATATAAAATTTAAATATTATTTCAAATTTGAAAACAAAAAAGTCAGCTACTAGCTGAGGAAAAATATCTCATCCCATGAGTTTCCAATTAGAAAACAAAATGATAACAAGAGTAAAAAATTGTCTACGTTGCCCACTACTTGAATCGGTGCTCACTATTATTGAAATGGAGTTGGCTAACTTAATCTACTCTTCTTTTGTCAAATTTTGCATGTGAATTTTTTTTTTATCATCAAGTGTTGCCTAAGGGGGTAGCTCCCATTGTATTAATATGAAAAAGGAGATTACGGTATTTCGTGCATGATATGCATTATCCCTTCACCATATACAAAGGCCCTCTCAATTTGAGAGGCAGAAAGAAGATCCCCATGCCTACTGATAAATGACCCAAAGTTGCTAAGATCCCTCTTCTTAATGCCAGCTTGGTACACCTCCAACGCCTTTGCAACCACACCTTTGATCCTCACAGCCGTGGCATTAAATATGCTAGTGATGTAACCAAATAGGGGTAGAATTGGCATCGAGTCCAGTTTGTACTAAATGATATCCTGAACCTCTGGATCAACCAGATGATGTACATAGGAAGCCGTCTATACTGAGCTGCCAAGACCCTGTGTGACATTTTCAACAAAGCGTTGCAAAACTGCACCATCATGAACATGGCCATTGACCCAACACTCCCTGCCAATTACTTTGATGACAACTTCTCTATCCTTGTCATCCTCAATGCAAAATAGCCTTCAAATTTGGTCTTCCAATGTCGCCCCAACTGGCGGTATCACAGCTCTCGGCGTTGCATTCTCTCGATTTTCATCTACCTCATCATCCTATGCCTTGGCACAAGCACACTCTACTTCAAATACTATGGTGTTTTCCATTGTCATTAGTCCACAAAGGGTAGACATGGGTATATAAAGACTTCAACCTGGCTTATGTGAGTCACGGGAGAACAGAAGGAGAGATATCCAATATGTAATCCCGAAGCAATCCAATGAGACAGCCATAATCCAGAGGCACCTAGCACGAGAGTACTTCACCTCCGAGTGCAGGATGAGCAAATAGGCCACATAGTTCATTTGAACACTACCGGGAAGACTCAACGTATAGGCAAAGTTGCACAAGTCTGTGTAGACGAATTGTCCAAATCCTTGCATACGACACTTTCCAATTCTGCCATGATGCAAAGTGGTCAGAGATAATTTGGTCTTCTCGCCTATCAATGGCCATGTTGGCCAGAAGATCCGCAACGCGGTTAGCCTCACAGTACACATGTCAAAGAGTAAAGGATTCCAACCTTACAATCTTTTGCCATATACTATCCACACGGTCCTATAGGTTCCACGAACTTATAGTCTTAGACTTGATCGCATTTATGGAGATTTGAGAGTCCCCCTCAATGTCTATGGAAGTGAGGCCTTTTGAGATGCATAAACTGAGACCATGATCTAGGGCCGCCAACTCGACCTCATTGTTTGTACCGTCAACAAGCTTCTTGGAGAGATCCCACACCGTTTCTCCATTCAAATTCCTTATAATGCAACCAATTCTCGACTTCTCGGGATTACCATGCGATGCCCCATCAAAGTTCAACTTCAGCCTGTCATGTGGAGGACACACCCATTTTTCATCCCTTCTTTTCTGCGATAGAGTAGTGGCAGGGTGGTGGAAATGCTTTAGAATTTTTAGGCCCTTCTAGTTCCCCATTAATGCTTCATCCCAATTGGTGTAGGGAGCGTTTGAGCTTTGTGTAGCATGTGCATTAATTAGTTTTGTTATACTTTCCACAATGGTGAAGAAGAGCCAATCAATACCTCGCTCCATCCCTTGAAAGATGCGCTGATTCCATTCTTTCCATATTTGCCACGTGAGAATTGAAGGCGCAATCCTCCAAATATATCTCCCTAGAAAGATCCCCTCTTCAAATTTGGTCAACTTTTTAAAAAGTTATATACATCATTTTGACGAGCAACTTGCCATTCCAACTTATTGCATAACTGATCCCAACATTTCGCAGCAACCACATAGTTGAGTAAAAGGTGATCCGCACTCTTGGCCGCAACCTTGCACATTGGACATTGGTTTGGCCCAAAAACACCAACCAAATGTAGACAATCCCCAGTGAGTATGCGTTTGTGCATTGCAGTCTAGAGGAAGGCCCCAGCCTTTGGTAAAACTGCCTTGTCCCAACAAATTCTGACAGGCCAATCCATGGATTCCCTTTGTAGATTCAAAAGTTTGTAACCTAGGTTGACTGAATAATTCCTAGACTTAGCACCGCACCAAATAATGCTATCCGGTTTAGGCTTTAGCAAAAATTTCCTTTGTTCCAGTTCAATCATTAGTACGTTTTTTGCTTGCTTGCTAACGCATAGATTGGCAATTTTCTGCTTACTCCATCCCATCTCCCCATTGGGATAAGTTTCCACCATGTCCGCAACATAAAGCTCCCCCAACTCATCTATTAATAGTTGAATTTTGCCAATTTATCCAACTCAAACAAAGGTTGATGGCCGTTCCATGAGTCGCACCAAAATTTTGCCTTCTTACCATCCCCGATGTGCCATGAAATGTGTTTAGTGATTACAGGGCGACACTGGCACATGAACTTCCATATGTGAGATCCTGGGCTAGAGTTGGTAATTGTGAAGATTCTTGTGAGGTCATCACTGTCTAGATACTTCTTTCTCATGATTTTTGCTCATAATGGGCCTGGCTTTGAATAAAGCCTCCACACAAGTTTGGCGCCCATCGCCTTATTCTGAAGATCTAAGTTTTCTATTGCAGCACCCCCATTATTTCTAACCTCTTGCGCAGTTCCAGCTTAGAAGCGACAAATTGTGGACATCATTGGAACCCTCCCAAGGGAAGTGTTTCATCATCTTGTTCAAATTCTGTTCTGCAGTTTTGGTTAACCTCAAACAAGACATTACACAAGTAGGGATTGCAACGAGCAAGACGTTGATCATTGTTAGTTTGCTCAAGAGAGACAACCATTTGCACTTCCAACTTATTGCTTTGGATCGACATTTTTCTATAACACTCTTCCAATGAGTAGACTTCATGGCTCCTTGAAAGATGGGGACCCCAAAGTATTTACATGGGAGTTGTCCAATATTGAAGTCAAAGAGGTTTGAGATTCTCCGCTGTGTTTGTCGATTGGTGTTGAAGAAGAAAATGGTAGATTTATCACTGTTTATCTTTTGGCTAGACTTTTGAGTGTATTCATCCAATGTTGCTTTGATTGTGTTAGCTTCGTGAAGGTTGGCCTCCCCACAAAGTATTGTGTCATCAGCGAATTGTTGATGTGAGAGCCGATCCATGCTTTCGGCAACACGGATACCTTTCCAATGGCCCCCTAGTTTGCTGGCCTTAATCATTCTACTTAGAGCATCTGCCATTATTATGAAGAGGAAAGGGGACAAATCATCACCTTGCCTGAGACCACACAAGGCAACAAAAAATCCTCATGGGGATTTGTTTGTCAGAATAGGAAACCTTACAATCAAGGTGCATTCAAAAATCCATTCAAGCCTCTCATTGCAAAATCCGAATGCTTCCAAAGTCTTCATAAGAAAATGCCAGCTAACCCCTGTCATAGACCTTACTGATATCCAACTTCTGGAGCATAGCTTTCTACCTACTAGACTGAATCAAATGGATTACCTCATTGGCAATAATAATGCCTTCCATTATTTCTCTACTAGGGATGAAACTGGGCTACTCCTCTGATATAATTGTGCCTAGTATAGCTTTTAACCTGTTTGTCATTGATTTGGAAATGATCTTATAAAGAGTGTTATACAAGGAAATTGGGCGAAAGTCCGTAAAGGTGGCAGCATTTTCCTTTTTCTTAATAAGTGCTATTTGTGTTGTTCACTTGCCTTAGCATTTTCCTTTTTTTCCTATAGTCTTCCATGATCTCCTAAACCTCATCCCCAATTACATCCCACAACTTTTGATAAACCAGGGTAGGGAAGCCATCCGGCCCTGGTGATTTGTCCGGGTGCAATTCAAAAGTCGCATTTCTTACTTCTTCCTTTGAAAATGGTGCCATCAGTTGTGCGTTAATTTCCTGTGAAACTAGGTTGGGGATCAACCGTAATATTGATTGCATATCCCTTGGTTCCGCATTATCTTCAGGTGCAAGCATCTCTCTAAAGTAATTTATCCTCTTCCTTGGTTAGCACAGTCCCATCAGTTAGTCCCATTAGTCTTAGCTATGCTCTCAACCGGATTTCTAATCCTGTGTAGTTTGGCAGTGTTGTGGAAGAAGCTTGTGTTGGAATCCCCTTCCTTTAGCCATAATTCCCTCGATTTGCACTTCCAAAAGGTCTCCTCCCTGGCCAAAATCTCATTGAGAGCCACCATTAGATTTTTCTCTTCATGAAATTTTGTATCCGTCATTCCATTTATAAGGATCTTCTTATTCAACTCTTCCATCTTTTGTTCCAAAAGAAGCCTCTCGTAGAAAATATCCCCAAAGACATTTTTGTTCCAGAATTTGAGCTTTTCTTTTAAAATCCCTAATTTCGCCATAAACTGAAAACTCTTTGTACCATGCGCCAGTTTGGCATCCTTCCACCATTTTGTCATAGTGGGGAGCGAATCATCATTGCGTAGCCACATTTTTTCAAATTTGAAGCTACATAGTGGCGGTCTTTTGTTTGTTTGAAAATGGAGACCGGATGGTGGTCCGATCCAGAATATGGCAATACTTTTGCCTCCCACACAAAATTTGAGGCCAGCCAACTAGTAGACAGGAGGAACTTGTCCAAGTGTTCTGCAATGTTGGCGAAGCCCGCCCTTCTGTTGTTCTAGGTAAACCAACCGATGCTAGTTTGGACATTTGTGAGTTCATTGCTTGTGATAAAATTTTGGAAACCTTTCATTGCAGCGGTTTCACTTGAGATTCCCCCAGATTTTTCCTTGTGCTCCATAATGGCATTAAAGTCGACACCAAAGAGGATGAGTTGATTCTATAGGTGATTTGCTTTATCACCAATGTCTTGCCATAGCTCGAGTTTGGCCTCTGTTCTAATAGGTCCATAAATATTAAAGAGCCAGAAAAGCAAATTTGAACTATAACACTGTACCTTGCATTGGATGTAATTGTCATTGGGGGAGCTTTCATAAATTGCATATTTTAGGGGATTCCACAGGCTTATTAGGCCACTAGAGCAACTCAATGAATTGGACTAGATGCCTTCCCACCATCTACATCGGGTGATAAAGGCTTTTGCTTCTTTCCCATTTAGTTTGGTTTCTTGCAGCATTACAATGTCAGCTTGGATGATGTCTAGATGACGCTTGAGCCAACATCCTTTGTTAGGGGCATTTAAGCCCCTAACGTTTCCAGGTAATTATCTTCATTGCTCACTCAGGGAGGGGATGCCTCCCTTTGATCTTAAAAGGTATTCCTTGATATTTGCTAGGCCCATCTCCTTCGCCTCCTCTTCTCTCTTCTGCTTGAAAGATTTCCTTCCTGTCTTTTTACTTCTACCATGGTTGAGCGATTGGTGTGCAGTTTGACTTATGCACCTTTGCTCCAAATATCTAATTCATCCTGAAGCCCTTCCTCCTTTGCATTAGAGCTTGCTAATGTGTCTCCATCATTTGCTATGAGATCATGTGCCTCCTCAACTCTAGGTGTCGTCACTTCAGCCTCCTCAACTATTTGGTTACATGGTTCGAAATGCAAAGGTGGAGATTTTTCTAATTGCTCACATCGCCCTTTGGTAGTATCATGTTTGTTGTTAGGGGTCACCACCGTTTTCTCACCAACACCATTTAGAATAGGCCTTGGTGTCATTTTTTGAGCTATGGGAGATTCCATCCCCAAATCCGCCTTCTTCGCAATTCGTTTAGGGCTAGGAGACCTCGAGATACTCTTTTCTGAGAGATCAAGCCAGAATCCCGACCATCAACAACCAACTCTTGATTGCTTTGTGTTCGCCCCTCTTTCCACCTTCTCTCATCATTATGTTTAGTCAGAGGTCCATCATGGTCATTCCAGGGAGAAGTAGTTGATAAGGACATCGAATGGCTATTGCCATTCCTCATGCAAGCCCTAGAAAAGTGCTCAAGGTTGCCACACTCTGCACAAAAATACTTCCAAGCTTCAACTTCTATATTGGTTGCTTCCATTTGCCACAACTAGATATAAGGTTGATCGACTCAGGTAAGGGCTTGATTGAGATTAGCCGAATCTTCGCAAAGTGAGCCGAATCATCTTCTCCCATGTCTATCCCCAAAACCACCCCAAGCTTTTAGCCAATATCCCACAAACATTCAGCAGTTCAGTATTCAAGCGGGAGATTATAAAGCCTGATCCAATATTCACCTTTCAATGGGGACATAGCTTTAGGGTTAAAATTACATGACCATTTTTCAGTATACACCAGTTTATCTCCTATCCACTAGGCAGCTTGGGACAACACCTCATTGCATTCTTGCTCACTTTCAAATTCAACCATAAAAAAGTTATTTGGAAGGAAGCTTAGCGCCAAAGCAGACTTTAGCGCCAAAGCAGACTTCCAGGATTCTGCCACCCAATCCTTAATTTCCTGTTTGGAGGGCTTCACACCAACAACATACTCGACAAGCGTCTTGTGACTAAGTTCCTCAGCTTCTTTTTCCACCGAACTAGATACATCAATCTCCATGCATTCAGATGTGCGCTCTAGAACTCGCCAAGAGCCGCTGTCTTCCCAGACATATCTCTTCTTTTTCTGTCTGAAGGATGCATTGTTCGGGTTAGGTGGTCTTTGGCTCCAACCATGCTTGTTCCGCAGAAATTTTGGACCACTGTTGTTGTGTCGCTTTTCCTTGTTTCCAATCCGAATGGCATTCACCCCTGTGAGGAATGGTACAGTCCTCTGATCTAGTTCATACCAATGATTCCCCTTCCAATCTTCCCTTCTAGATTCACGACATCTATCCTTTTCTGCATGTAGGCGTTTCTCCTTCCGCACCCTGCTCTAGTCTGCCTCAAGCGCACATTGGTAAATCTTCTCCATTGGCAAGTCCTGCTCGGCTTCCGCTGCCAAGCGTCCATCTCACACTTGCTCTTTGCCATTCGAGAACTGTTTAAATTCTGCATGTGAATTGAACCCTCCCTCACAGGCCTATTTTGCCATGGTCATATGAATAAATCTGCATAATTAGGAGGGCAACATGTAGTTGAGATGCATTCAAGTCAAAGTCAAATGTTTTAAACAATAAAAGTAAACCAAAAGAAATTTAAAAATCTATTACTTTCTGCTAGACTTTTTGTGGGTTCTGCAAAAACATTTGGGTTCATCTTGTGTAGGCGAAAGTGTGAACCTTGGCCGCACCCTTGTCCGCATCAGACTAGGATCTGGATCTACTCAGTTACAACAGTGAACTAGTAACATAGATTTTTTCTGTTAAGCCTGGTGGATCTTTCATTTTTGGTAGCATTTGGAGAGCTTAGGAGTCAGTTAAACATTTAGTTAGTGAGCACGAGGCTTTCTCTAGGATTTTGGGAACCTTTGTCAGTTATATGTTTACATGGTGGTGCCTTGATTTTAACGATAAACCATTAGCTCTCACTAGAAGTAGCTTTGCAAAAGGTTCAGATGCTAAAGCTTGTAAGGTGTTTGTTTATATTTTTAGAAATGGTAATCTACTTACATGGAATGACCTTCAAAACAAGCTTTAGATTCCTAATACTTGGAAGAAAACATTACTCCACATCAAGAAATCCTTGCATGGTGTCAATTTTTTTGTTCAATTGAATTTTAATACATGAATTTTAAGTAACATAAAGTGGGTGAATGATAGATCCTTAGTGCTGATTAAGAAAAGAGATATTTATAATATGTTGATCAAAACCCATGAGATCTTTGATACACTTAACCAATTATAGAACCTTTCCCTTTTTGTCAAAGATTGGTAGTCTATTCTTGGTTATTTATGGTTTAGATGGTTTGAACCTAAGAAAACTTGTTCTAGGTGGATTCTAATTTTTAAAATGACTGCTGTTGACTTTGTCCTCAATGATGTAGGATTCAGTCCTTTTGTGTGCCCTGTTTGTAATGTTGTTGAAATCGTTGAATATTTGTTTTTTGACTGCAAATTTGCTAAAAAGTGCTGCCCTATGTTTTTGGGGGATAAAATGAGATGGGGTGGTAGGAATAATATCTCATGGTGTGAAATTCTTTTTGGATTTGTGAAATGCTTTGATAAAGACCTTAACTGGTTGTGGCTTAATTTGTCTACTGAACTCTTATGGCACTTATGGAAGGCTATGAATGAAGAGGTATTCTAGGACAAAAGAAGGATCCTTCCTGACTCTTGCTGGGAGGTCACCTTCTATTTTGTTGTTTTATAGGTTACTATGACTTTGAAAATTTCAAAAAGTAAGATTTATAAGTTGCTGGACTGTGGCAAAGTAATGTTACACAAGAGTGACATTATTCAGGTGTCCTGGTATAGTGGTGGCCAGATATTGATAGAAATGGGGGATGGCAGGAGGAAAGTGACAAAGAAGATGCTCCATGGAGGGTGACCCTAATCCTGCTCGTGGTTTAACAACACCATACTTATTTCTGATATGACTGGCAACATCCATGTTAGATCTCAAGCTCCTTCGCAGCCAATCAGTTCTTTTGTTCCTGTGGTTGCTATTGCTCAAGACTTTACTGATCATTTTTCTGATGGTGTTACTATAGTTGAGGAGTCAATATAAAACTGCTTATGAAAGTTCTTTGATGATTGGTTTATGATGTAATGACATAATATATATTTTAAGTAACTGATACTTGGTACTACTACTTCTAGTTAGTGGTTTTGATAATGCTCCAGGTGTTTTTGTCTAAGCCATGGCTAGATCATCTTTGGTGCTAGTTTCTATTTGCTGCATCCAACAGACTGCTTTTTTGGCTGGTATGGCTTATATTGTGTAACCTGTATTCTTTGCTGACTATTATATTGTGTTACTGGTGGCTGATGTTGATAATTGAGAGTGTATTTTGGTGTTACTGGTAGCTGATGTTGATAATTGGGATTGTATTTAGCAATTCAATCCAAGAACATAGATAGTGTTGAGTTCCAATTGATTTTGATTCATCTGGGGGCTGATTTCATTAATCAGGGACATGTTTAACAATTTAGTTGAATCCTTTCTGTTATTGAATAGTTTGTAGAGTAATCTTGGCAAGGAAGTAGGAAATGATAATGGTTAGTCTTATTATTTGGTTCCTAAATAATTCTTATTGAAACTGTGTTAGTGATACTGATTATCATTATGAATTTTCTTTTTTTTTTCCTTAACTGAATTAAAGTGTTTAGATAAATATTGAGTTCCAATTGGTTGCTGAGATCCAAAGAGTTTTGATGCTCTGGGATCTGATTTTATTAACTAGGAGTATAGATTAATATAACTGAATTCAAGAATTCACATGATTCTGAAATCCAATTGCATTTTGGTTTTCATGTGGGCTTATTTTAACAATCAGGGGCAAATTTCAATTTGCAGAGGGATGATACTGAAGTTATTGATGAACCCCTTTATGCTCATTTTCTCGCTGAGACTGGGGTGAAAAGGCCATACAGGGAGGAACTGTTTTCCAAAATGGTAAGTTTCATTCATGATATTTTTTAATTGGCAAAATTTCAGCAATATATGTGTTTAGAAAATTGTTTATATGGGTGTATTACAGATCTTTTTTAATTCCTTTCTTTTAACTTGGTAAATCTCTGGAGAGGCTATGGGTTGACTTTAACATGGCATATGCTTAAGCTTGGACCACATTCATAAGATCCATAAACGTTGGTCACCCTTTAGTTTATCATGTATTTGTTACACCACAGCCTTGCGTTGTGTCCACTAGAGTAATGTGCTTCCGTATCACAGTGAGGAGATTTGAATCTGTCTGTCTTATGAGTTTTTCCCATTACCTTTGACTAGTGTCTAGCTTTAAAATACATATATTCCTTAGTTTTTGTAGTGGGAAGTTTTGCCAAGATATGTACTTGAAAAGAAATTCATCTCTAAATTTTTTCCCTGGTCCTAAACCTACAGAATTTTCAAATAATTTCTAATTTTTTTTTCTACTAAACTTTGACACTATGATGTCTCCAAGATATTGGAATAATACATTTGGTACTGTACATGGAGTCTCTAATCTATTTGATATAATATAGGAGGTTGCTTCTTTCTTTGTTTTTTTGGCTGAATTGTTTGATCATAGTTATTTATACTTTGTCAATATGACTTGAATTTCATTTTCAGGAAGCAGATGGGAACAAGGTGGTAAATGATATCATTTTTGGGCCTGGGAAAAAGAAATATCGTTATTGCAAGGTTTGTTTTTATTTTGCAGTGGCTTTTGTTACTCTGGTGCAAGAAAAGTTGCACATCTTTCCTTTTTTGTGTCATCATTTAAAATTTAAGTCATATATTGAAACAGCTTGAGAGCTGCCTCTGAAACGTTACTTTTTCTGAGTCACAAAACTTTGACAGCAAGTGTGCACTGCACATTGCACAGTATATTCCCTTATACATATTGATTGTCTAGACTCTAAACAATGAAAATATTACTTGAAGCAGACATTGCAAACATGAATAATAGACATGTCTTGGAATACCTTCGCCTTATGTATTTGGCTAGAGGTATCTTCTTCATCAACAAAATGAAATTCTACCATATTCTCTGCTGTTCATTCCTATGTTGCCTTGGAAAAGTCCACCAGCTCCTGAAAGTTCTCCTTCACTCTGTCCATTCTTTCCTCATTCCTTTGTATCTACGCATACCTCTATGCATGTCCCTCATTCCATGCATCCTGCATCACATACTGGGTTTTGAGAATCTCAGACATGTTCTCCCCATTCTTTATTGTGATCTTGATCAGGTTCAGAATGACCCCATAAAACTTTCTTACAGTGTTTGCCATGTATGAGAGTATTTCTTTCATCTCTGTTCTCATTTTGTTTTGCCAACTAAAACATTTCTTCTGGATTACGTGCTTGTAAAATTCTCCATAATGATAATGCTTCCTCTATTAAGAAGATTGAAATCCTTACCCACATCCAAACTTCACCTTTGGCTTCCATTTTGCAATCCACCCCCACCAAAATATACAGATTTTTTAAATGCAGGTTTTCTTTTTGGTTCCTTCTGTTGAAGTTCACTGTTAGACTTCAAATCAGGCACCTGAAAGTAAATGACTATCCTCAAATGTGAAAAGGGTTCTCCCCCTCGTGAACTTTTGGTTATGCTTTAGCCTTTTCCAGCAACTCCTGAATTATGTATTGTCATTGTTGTCCAAGGATGGTCGTTAATCAATCTCTTAAGTTCCTCATGAATGGAGGATTGCAATATCTTTAGGGCCATATTGATGTAATGCTGATTTCAAAGGTTTTAAACTCACTCCCTCAAATGCTATTTTATCTCTCACCCTGTTAAACTTTGTTTTAGCAGGACAGATTATTGTGCTAGACATCTTGAAACTCTAGGCTTTCCTTAATCAAATCTCGTGTCCTTTAATAATAATAAAAGTAGTTATCTGGCAACCAATTTAATAGCCAATAAATAATCTTCTCTATTACTTAAGAAGTAATTCTGAATGATACACACATCATTAGAACTTGAAGTTGAATTCAGGCTGGAAATTCAGCTACATTATTCATTGCATAGCCTCAGCCCTTTATCGTGGGTATTGATGGGAAGACATGAAGAAACATAGTTTTCTGCCTATTTTGGTGTAATTGCTGGTTTACAAAGGCGGCAAATTTGCTGCTGCTACAGTGAATTTGTCATCTACCAGGATGAATTTGCTGCAAGCATGTGATCACCCTATGGTGAAAGTGACAAAAATGTCATATGCAGTTGCACACGTCTAATGGCATTCTAAATCTCTCATTTTTCATCTTCCTCTTCTGCATGATTATTGTTTTGGCTTCAAAATGATATATATTTCTAAAAAAGCACATATTAATGTGTAAAAAAGTAAGAGGGGAGTCTTGTAGGTGATCTTAGGGAGCTGTAGTTGAGGTTTTTGTGTCAGAAACTTTTGTGAGTTTCTAAGACGAGACAGTGCATTTTTGAGAGAGTTGGTGTGATCTTTTGAGAGTTTCTCAGTATATGTCAACTCTGTAATCAGCCTAGAGGTGGTAGAGTGACTATTGTAGTCATTGGAGTGTTTGCTGTTAACTCTACTTGATTTATTACTACAGAGAAAACAGTAAAGTAGATACAAGGATATTATAGAACAACAATTCAGAAATATATGTCATTAGATTCATTCAAAATGCTTTTACAAAATGTTCCAGGAATCCATGCATGCGGTCCCCGATCATGTGTCCAATGAGAATTATATAAGATGGCCAATGGTGGTTGAGGACTATCAACCGTTGGCGACTGTCAATTGTTGGGAACTAATTTTGTCAATTACAAGAAAACTATTATGATTATTTACTTTGCCGATTACAATGAGACTTAGTAGGATTATTTATGGACTGCATGGAACACTTCCAAGTGGAATTTAGCAAATTCTATTTGAGTTTTTTACCCCACAAGGGTTTCTGCAGGGTATCTGCAGTCTTTATGGTGTCTTTACTCTTGATTTTGCTTTCGTTCATTTGGA
Organism: Sequoiadendron giganteum; assembly: GCA_007115665.2. NCBI lineage: Eukaryota > Viridiplantae > Streptophyta > Pinopsida > Cupressales > Cupressaceae > Sequoiadendron > Sequoiadendron giganteum. Next base: position 603,059,873 of record CM021106.1, on the reverse strand, counting down.
TAGCTTACATGTTTGGTTAGAGTGCTCTCATAGTGCTATAAAACTTAAAATCTGTGAGTTGATGACTAACTTAAGGACTATCCTTGGTAGTTTACAGATCAAATGGTATTAGAGCAAGACCATTCCTTTGGGAGTGGCTTGTTGTGAGTGTTTGCAGGTTCATGTCCACAACTAGGTTGGGTAGAAAGAATATACTACCTTTGCAAAGAGACATTGGATCTTGCAAGTGAAGAAAAGAGTTAGAAGCATGTCAAACGAAGGAGAGTATGAGTATACTGAAACAAGGTTCTCTAAAATGGTTGCTGACATAGCAAGCCCATCTCAATCCTGGTGGCTATGAGGAGCTTGATGGAGGCACTTATGGAAAGGTTGGATAAAGGCAAGGATTCAATGAAGGGAAGTCTATAGAGAGTGGGAAGAGTTTTCCAAGTAGACTCTTGTTTAAAGTAAAGGCAAGATTGAGGCATCACCATTCAAAGGGGACATGGATTTGGAGAAACTTGACGATTGGATCACTCAAATTGAGGTATATTTGAGTATGCACACTCTCACCTTGGATCAAAAGATCTCATCTGCTTGAATAAGGTTGGCAAAACATGCTTTGACTTGATTTCGGAGTCTCTTGGTTTCAATGGCCATGAAAAAGAATTATATAAATTATTTGGAGTAGTTTAAGCAATCAATTAGAAAACAATATGTATTATGTAATAAGGAAGAAAAGAGGATGGAATGACAATTTCTTATGCAAACAAAAGGCCAAAGTGTACAATTATATATGCTAGTGAATTCTATAAGAAAGCTATACAAATGGGTAAAGATATATTATAAGTGAAGAGCACACAGGAAATACTGAGAGGGGGAGGGGGTGGGGGGTGGAGGTGAATCAGTAGCTCAAAACTTTTATAATTTTAAACCTCATAAACCATATAAATCAGAAATCAGATCATTAATCAGCAACATAAAACACCATGAACAAGATGAACACCGTTTTTCACGTGGAAAACCCTTTCGGCAAAAAAACCATGGCAAGATATTTCTTTTATTATCACTAACGGGCACCGACCCAGATTACATAGATGAGCACCAACTCTCTTTCGAAGCACCAACTCCAGTCTTCAAATACAAATCTGCAAAACACTGTTTCAAGCAATGCCTTCACATGAACTGTGAGGCTCTTAAACACGTACACGTTGTCCAAAACTCAGGAAATGCAGAAACTATCTAAACTGAACAACAAACAATTCTCACTTCACAATACTCTTATAATATGCTCCAAAGATTCTTAGATTTACACTCACAAACATAATGCACCCTTCCTCATTCAAGTCTTCACATTTACTCAACAACATAGAAACACTCAGCACTCAGAACATAACTCCTGTAGGACATCTTCACAAACAGCGATGGGAACAAGTGATACATTCAACCCCTCAAGCTTACACTCAACAAATGTCTCAACTCCATTCTTCATAACATTGTGTATTAATCTCAAAAGCTCGCTGTAGAAAACCACCTCTAAGCACATTCGCCAAGTCTCATAAAGTAGCACAACATCCACGAAGAATAAATCAATGCATTTTTGTGTGTATAAATAACATTCAAATCCGTCCTTCCTTAAATCCTTTGTTCTCAAAAAAACGTACAGCTTCCCGAATTTCCTTTTTCGCACATGAAAATTCAAATCGAATACTCCCAAAAAATTAGCCACTCCAAAAAGATATAGCCTATTTTTACCGCTGCATAATCTCAAGCCCAAAATATCGCACAAAATAATGAAGGCACCACCACTGTAGGAGTAATTGTCGCCCAAAAAAAAACTGACAGCAATTTAAAAACCATACAACTCGTGTATTACTCTCGAATGAAATGAAATGAAAGATTTAATAACGTCCACGAGGCCACAACAGCCTATGGGACCCAGGAACAGCACAAGACTGCCACCGAAAAAGAGACCTTAAACAGTTTGAGTTCTTCGCTCGAGGTCAACTCTACGTCGGTGAATTTTGATGATGTAGTTTGCAGATTTGACCAACCTTTCCTCCTCAAATAGGGTATTTAAGTTATCAACTTGTAAGGTGTCTGCATAGTTGGCCCGAATGTCTTTATACGCTGAGCACTCCATAACAAAGTGCCATTCTGTCTCCACCAATCCCATGTCACAAAATTGACATATTCTTTTTTCCCACTCTTCTTTAGGAATCGACCATCTGCCTGTTTCACATCTAAGACGATGTGAGCTAGTTCGAAGCTGAGCTATCAACATCTTTGCTCTCCATTTAATATTTGCTCCTATATAGGCCTTTTTTTCATGGTCCCCCTTGAGGTTAAATTCTTTGATGTAGTAATCTTTCTTTTGTCCTGATTGTTTTGTCCATATAGCATTTTTGAATGAAAGCAACGATTATGCTGATACAAAGAAATCTCTATTCTTTGAACACGTCCTCATGATAAGATTTGTTGAAGGATATTACAAACATTTCATAGCTCGATAAAATATATGTTGAATTCTGAAGTCCAACATAGTCCTCACCAAGAGAGTATTAAAGCTGACTTCTAAAAGAAACACCTCATATTAAATATGCCATCACACACTAGAAGAAATGAGCCGCCACAATAAACCCAATATATGCTTCACCCAACGCCAGTAAAGACACCACGTCTCATTTTTGAAATATTTGAAGCTATACATCGAACATATGTCCAACAAGGATAATATTCAAGGTGTTTAGAAATTGCCAAAATAGGAGCTGTCCACAACAAAACAATCACTAGCAGAAGATTGTAATAAGACTATTAAAATCACAAGGATTTGATATAAATTGGCCGTCCCAAAATAAGCCAAGGAAATAATTGACCTCAAACAAATCTGACTTGGCTGGAGACGTTTCAAGTGAGACATAAAATTGCTGATTTGGCAATATGTTGACATTTGGCACATGTGTTGACAAGTAGGAAAGCAAATAGCTGATGCAGATAGACACCCAACCAGCTCAAGTAAGTAGTTAGGTAGCTGAAGCACACAACCAAGCAGGTGAAGTAGACAGGCAAGCACCTCAACCAAGCAACCAAGCAACTCAAACACTCAAGCAACCAACTCAAGTAGACAAGTAGACAACTCTGTTGATGTTATTGCAGCCGCGGGCCTCTACTTCCAAGCACGAATTCCTATGAAGACAAATAAATTAAATGTAGCCTATGGCTATTTAATTTATATGGCCGATATAGTTTATGAAGAGGCGCTTCATATACATTTAATAAAATAAAATGATTTTTATTATTTAATAAATAATATTTAATTCGGGCCGACTTCTAGAAGAGGCGCGATTCTTTTATGATTCACATCCCTTGTTTGGAGGCCGACCTCTTGTTTGGTGGAGTCGCATCCCTACATTGGCATATGTATAAATACAAGATGAAGATCATTCATTTAATAATCAAGTTCATTCAGCATAATTCGTGTGAAGAGAGGAAGTTCGATTTGAGCAACAGATCATCATTTGTAACAGTAGATCGATTTCAAGGAGTAACATATTCATTTGTATTTGGATCTAGGAGAGGTGCGAATTATTCTTTGTATCAAATCGGCATTGTGTTGTGCCTGAGTTGTAAGCAGATTTCTGCTCTTACTTCATCAATATATAAGAGACATATTTGCTGGGTTTTTCTCCCTCATGTTGGAGGGTTTTCCTAGGGTATCTGATTGTGTTTATTGTCTTAGGTGCTGCATTTTCTGATTGCTTTCAGTTTATATACATCGGATAATAAAAACTAACATGGTATCAAAGCGGGTCTAAGAAAAGATCAGATCAAATTTATATAAGCAGCGTTTTCCTCCATTTTGTTCTCATCTTTGATTGCATCTATTCTCATATGAAAATGGTGAACGGGCTCAAGGTCGAAGACAAACTTGAGGGTGCATCAAACTTCGCATCCTGGAAGTTTAGAGTGATGCTCGCTTTGGAGGAAAATGAGTTAGCTGAGTTCATGGAGAACGAAGTTCCTGAACCAACCGAAGAGAATGAGAAGCCTCAATGGAAGAGAAATAACACTAAGGCGAAAAAGATGTTGGTTGATTCCGTGAAAGATCACATTGTGCCAATCATCTCTAAGTTGCAAACTGCAAGAGATATGTTCAAGACCTTGGAGGAGATGTACGAAATCAACAACACATGTCGGGCTCTTGCATTAAAGCAGCAACTTCATTATATCAAGATGGTGAAAGGAGAATCCATCATCTCATACTTCATGAAGATCACCGAGTTGAGAGATTGGCTCTCTACCATTGGGCATATTGTTGATAGCAAGGATCTGACTATGTTGGCTCTCAATGGTCTTCCTAAATCTTGGGAGTCATACATTCAAGGAATCAGTGCGAGATCAAAACTTCCTAAGTTTGATTGATTGAGAGCAGATTGTATTCAAGAAGAATCAAGGTTGGCTGCAAGAGGCATTGGTCAAAACTCTACAAATGAAGACATTCATGTTCTTTCCGCTCAATCCTCGAAGAAGAAAGGAAAAGGAGGAAAAAAGGATACTTCAAGAGGAATAGAGATAAAGGGTCAGATGGTGCCCCTGCATTCAAGAAGAAGAGGGATCTATCTCGTGTTCAATGTTTTAGATGTGACAAGTTTTGTCACTATGCAAAGGACTACCCAACCAGGCCTAAGCAACATGCTTCATTTGTGGATGTGGATGAGATCTCTCCTCAAAAGGATTCAAGAGAATTCCTATTCTATTCTGCCTTATCAAGCAATGTACCAACAGATAGCAATACTTGGTTGATTGATAGTGGTGCCTCTCATCACATCACTGGGTTTAGAGAACATCTCTCAGATTTGGTGACGAGAGATTCAAGCGTTCCAAGTAATAATTGGAGATGATGCAAGTTACTCTATGAAAGGCGTCAGGACCTCCACCATTCACTTAGCTTCAGGAATCACCTTGCAATTGAGTGATGTACTATTTGTACTTGGCATCAAGAGGAACCTTGTTTCAATTTCAGCCTTAGAAGACAAGGGGTATCAAGTAACATTTTCTGAAGGAAAAGTTCTTGCATGGTCAAAGAACTCTAACATCAAGACAACCAGTGTGATTGGTGTTCGACAAGAATATCTCTACAGGCTCTCCACCCGTCCTCTACAAGCCTTGTTGCATGATGCTTCAAGTTCATGTGAGCTTTGGCATAGAAGATTTGCTCACATTCACTTCCGTGCTCTTCCAACCTTGGAGAAGATGGTCACTAGCATTCCCAAATTGAGCCAGGAGCATGAAGGTACTTGTTGAGGATGCGCATTGGGTAAGAACACTAAAAGACCCTTCCATAGTAGTGAAAGTAGATCTAAATGTATTCTAGATCTTGTTCATTCTGATTTGTGTGGTCCAATGTCTGTTACTTCTTTGAGTAGTTTCTTGTATTATGTAATTTTTATTGATGACTACTCTAGAAAGACTTGAATTTATTTCTTAAAGACTAAAGAATTTTAGGAAGTACTTGAAAGATTCAAGGAATTCAAAGCTCAAGTAGAAAACTTGTCCAGGAAAAGGATCAAAGTTTTGAGATCTGACAACGGAGGAGAATACATCTCTGGAAGCTTTCAAAACTTTTGTGTTGAAGTAGGAATTAAGAGGGAGTTTTGTGTTCCCTACAACCCTCAACAAAACGGTGGAGTTTTGGGCTGAAGCTTCCAGGACAGCTGTGTATGTTCTGAATAGAAGCCCTCATTGCATCTTGGAGGACATGACTCCTGAAGAAGCCTTCACAGGCGTAAAGCCTGAAGTCAGCCATTTGAGAATATTTGGTTGTCCTGTGTATGTTCATGTACCTAAAGACAAAAGGACAAAGTTGGAACCATCTGGCAAGAAGGGAATATTTGTGGGCTACAGTGAGACTTCAAAAGCCTACAGAGTTTACATTCCTGGTCAGAAGCTGATTGAGATTAGCAGGGATGTTGCATTTGAAGAAGATATTGCATTCAAGAGATCCAAAGGGCATCATATGGAGATAGACAATGAAGACCAAGAGTCTCCCCAGGATATGGAAATTGACCATACTCTTGAGATTCAGAGGGAGCCTTCTAATCCAAAAGAAGATGATGAACCAGTTGAGCCTTTGGAACCTATTGATGGACCTACCGACATTGTTATTGGTAGAAAGAAACCTCTATGGGCTAGGCGAACAATGCAAGAGGCAGAAAACTTTGCAGCTCCTAGAGGAAATTTCAGAGAAAGCAAAAGACCTCAGAAGTTTTCAAACTATGTTGCCTTGATGAGTCGAATGATTGAGTTTGAGCCTTCCAGTGTTGAGGAAGCTACAAGTCAGCAAGTATGGAAAGATGCTATGTCTGAGGAATATCACTCTATCCTCAGTAATGATGTTTGAGACATCGTACCTAGACTTGAAGGCAAATCTGTGGTATCTTCTAAGTGGCTCTTCAAGATCAAACATGCAACAGATGAGAGCATTGAGAAGTACATGGCTAGATTTGGGGCTAGAGGATTCTCTCAGAAAGAAAGGATAGACTATGAGGAAACCTTTGCCCCAGTTGCTCGTTATACATCCGTCAGGACCATCATTGCTCTTGCAACATCTAAGGGATGGAAGATACACCAGATGGATGTGAAGACAACATTTCTAAATGGTGTAATTGAGGAAGAGGTATATATTGAGCAACCTGATGGCTTTGAGGTTCATGGGAAGGCGTCTGATGTTTGCAGGCTGAAGAAGGCATTGTATGGCCTTAAGCAGGCTCCTCGTGCTTGGTACGAAAGAATTGATCAATACCTGATGAGTTTGGGTTTCTCTAAGAATGATGCTGATTCAAACCTTTACTTCAAGGTAATTGATGGCGAAGCATTGATCTTAGTTCTATATGTTGATGATCTAATTCTTACTGGAGAAGAACACCTCATTTTCAAATGTAAAAAGGAGCTAGCTTTTGAATTTGAAATGAAGGATCTTGGTCTCACGCACTACTTCCTTGGTCTAGAAGCATGGACGAAGCCGGATGAGATTATTTTGAGTCAAGGGAAGTATACCATTGACATTTTGAAGAGATTTGGTATGATGGATTGTAAATCCATGTCTACGCCTATGGAGACCAACTTTCAAAAGCTTAAGGAGGCTGCAACTAGTTCAGATCTGGTGGATCCTACTATGTACAGGCAGTTGATTGGATCATTGATGTATCTAGTCAATACTAGACCAGATATTTGCTATGTAGTGAGTGCACTTAGTTAGTTCATGTGTGAACCAAGGAAAATACACCTAGTTGCAGCAAAGCATATCCTGAGATACTTGCGTGGCACAATTGGGTATGGCTTGAGATATTCTTTTGGTGTGGACTTGAAGCTGCATGGTTATACTGATTCCGATTGGGCAGGGTGTGTCATTGATCGGAAGAGCACCTCTGGATGTTGTTTCAGTTTGGGGTTTGCTATGATCTCTTGGTGTAGCAAGAAGCAGTCTTCAGTGGCACTAAGCACCGCAGAGGCAGAGTATATTGCAGCATGTGTGGCATCTCGAGAAGCAGTGTGGCTTCGGAAGCTCCTTGCAGGATTGTTTGGACAACCATTGGAGCCCACTATCATTCATTTTGATAATCAAAGTTGTGTGAAGCTTTCTGTCAATCCAGTGTTTCATGACAGGACCAAGCATGTTGAGATTAAATACCACTATATTAGAGATATGGTATTGAGGAAAGCAATTAAGTTGAAATACATTAGCACTGATGAGCAGACGACAAACATTCTCGCGAAGCCCCTCTCGAGAGTAAAGTTTGTGTACTTCCGAGACAAGCTTGGTATTGTGGAGAATGAAGCCCTAGCTGAGAGGGAGTCTCAGCTTCAGTGATCTTCTATGATTTGCTTTAATGCATTTCTCTCTAAAAGAGAGATTTGAGGTGCAAGCCCTTGTTTCCACCCTCTGGGAGTAGCCAAGGTGGATGTCACGTGTGTGACTCCATGAGAACATCACGTGAGAGTCCGTGATGATTTCCTTGTACTTGAGTTTATTCACCCTCTGGGAGTATCTATCGTGAACGCTACGATGAGGTGACGACATCACGTTGAGTGATGGACACTTGTGCACATATACCATTCATGGGTGTAGCCATAATGGTTGCTATCACGATGAGGTGATATGCTATCACGATGAGTTGATATGCTCCTTTCCACACATGGGTGCAGCCATGGTGGTCGATATCACGATGAGGTGATATGCTCTTTTCCACATGGGAGTAGCCATGGTGGTTGACATGACGATGAGGTGATATGTCTTGTATAGCTGGAAGTATTCCTCCCTAGCCAAGAGGGAGTGTTTATGTTATTGCAGTCGCGGGCCTCTACTTCCAGGCACAAATTCCTATGAAGACAAATAAATTAAATGTAGCCTATGGCTATTTAATTTATATGGCCGATATAGTTTATGAAGAGGCACTTCATATACATGTAATAAAATAAAATGATTTTTATTATTTAATAAATAATATTTAATTGGGGCCGACTTCTAGAAGAGGCGCGATTCTTTTATGAGTCACATCGCTTGTTTGGAGGCCGACCTCTTGTTTGGTGGAGTTGCATCCCTTCATTGGCATATGTATAAATACAAGATGAAGATCATTCATTTAATAATCAAGTTTATTCAGCATAATTCATGTGAAGAGAGGAAGTTTGATCTGAGCAGCAGATCATCATTTGTAACAGCAGATCGATTTCAAGGAGTAACATATTCATTTGTATTTGCATCTAGGAGAGGTGCGAATTATTCTTTGTATCAAATCGGCATTGTGTTGTGCTTGAGTTGTAAGCAGATTTCTGCTCATACTTCATCAATATATAAGAGACATATTTGCTGGGTTTTTCTCCCTCATGTTGGAGGGTTTTCCCAGGGTATTTGATTGTGTTCATTGTCTTAAGTGCTGCATTTTCTGATTGCTTTCAGTTTATATACATCTGATAATAAAAAATAACAAGCTCAACCAAGCAAGAATGTCAAACACCTTGACATCAATGACAAAATATGTTCAACAATCTCTCCCTTTGTCATTGATGGCAACACCAATTGAAACAACAATCAACACTGCACCTGATAATACCTCTTGAAAAGTATAATGCTCTGAAACCAAAGCTGAAACCAATCTGCTGATATTAAACATGCTGCTCCCCCTATCTTATTTCTCCCCCTTTGACATCAATGACAAATTGAAACCAATGTCATGGCATAAAGAACAAATTTTCTGATAACATGACATTAAAATTTGAAAAAAACATCTTGAAAGGTAATGATGATTTGATGAATAATCAACAACTTTACAAGCTAAGAGGTACTCAAAAGCTCACACTGAAATTCATTTCCAGAAATCTAAAGCTCAAGAACGAAACTTACAAATCTGAACCAACCTACATAATTGAAAGGGGGCAGATAAAATATATCAATGAATACTCCCCCCAAGTCCAAACACCTTCTTAAAGATGGAGTGAAGTCATTTCTGACTTCTCTTTTTCAACTTTTCTTATTCCTCCAAACTTTCTTAACTTCTTTTGATTTGTCAACCTTCATGTTTTGCTTAGAGAAATCTGCTACACCACTTCTACAGACTCTTGTAGTATGACCAAATTTATTGCATTTGTAACATATAACATTAGACTTCATCCTAGGAGCAAAAACATTCCTATTTGTATGTCTGAAATTATTTCTTGCTTTAACTCTACAATTTGCAGCCTTGTGACCAAAATGATTGCAAGAAAAACAATATCCATAAAAGAAAGAATCATTAAACCTTGTCATGCGATCTTGTCTTAAATAAGGAGGTCTTCTGAAAGTGCTATTTCTGAATTTTGAAAGTGAATGCATTGAGCAGTCAGCACAACTCTTTTGCTGTTTTTCATTTTTAGATTTGGAACATTGACCTTTTTGAAACCCAACGCCACTCTTATCAGTAGACTGTTTTTGCGAGACTAAGAGATCATCCAAAGATAGAAAACATTTCTGATTTATACTTTCATGGTTCAACAATGTTGAAGATTTCTCAAACTTTTTGAGAGAAACAATCTCTACTTCAAGTTTCTCACAATTTACTTCTTTTAATTTGATCTGATTTTTCAAATCCTCTTGAATCTTCTTTGCCTCGTCATTCTGGATCTTCAAATCAACGATTTGCTTTTTAGCTTCTTCAATCTGATTTTTCTGATCAACCATCTCCTTCTCAGCTTCCTCAAGTGCTTGAGATGTCTTTGTTTTTGCATCATCCTCTTCTTGTAACAACAACTTCAAGTTTTGATTTTTCCTCCTAAGTTTCTTAATTTCACTTAAAGCACTAATTCGTTTTGCTTCAAAATCAACTTTAGCTTCTTCATCATATTGCTCATCATCTATATCTTCATCTTCATTCTTAGGTGAGTTTACTTCTTCAGCCATAAACAAAATTTCTTTTGCTGAAGACATATCACTACTGATGAACTATTATGATCATTTGAATAAAAACTTTTAGCAGATTTCTTATGCTTATTCTTCTTACCTTGATACTCCTTCTTGGAATGTTTTGATTTCTTCTCACAATCGCTGTCCTTGTTCTTCTCATAAGGGCATTTTGTTGCATAGTGTCCTATCTTACCATAGTTGAAGCATTTAAAAGGCAACTTGCCTTTGTATTTACTGGAACCCTTCTTTAACTTTCACATGAAAAATGCTTCTTTTGAATCAAAATCATCATCCGAACTGTCAGTTGATACTTGTTCCTTTGGTTTGCCTTTCTTTGATGCTTTGAAGGTTGACTCCTTCTTTGAAGAAGATTCAATATTCATTCTCATTTCATAAGCTGCCAATATACCATGAAGCTTATCAATTGACATTTGTCAAGGTCAGCTATCTCCTCTATAGCAGAAATGTTTGCATCAAACCTTAAAGGTAAAGACCTTAAGATCTTCTGAATAACAACTCTATCTCCAACCTTTTCACCAAGACCCTTAAGAGAGTTCACAACTTCATCTACCCTCAAAAAATAAGCAACCACATTCTCTTCCTCTTTCATTTTCAGATTCTCAAATTGCATCTAGTGAGTCTGAAGCTTGTCCTTTTTCACTTTTTCATCTCCTTTGTAGGCATTTTTAAGCCTATCCCACATTGCTTGTGCAGTATCACAGTGCATAACTTTCACAAATTCTAATTCTGACAATCCACACAAAATAGCATTCATAGCCTTTGCGTTGCATTCAAAAGCTTGCTTTTCATCAACAGTAGATGGAGGATTCTGAGGAGGTGTGTAACCAAACACAACGCTGTTCCAAACATCAAATCCCAGAGACATCAAGTATGCTCACATTCTAACACACCAAAAATCATAATTGCTACCATCAAATAGAGGAGCCCTATTCGTTGCTAGTCCTTCCAGAGCATTCATTTTGCGAACACACAGAAACAACCTTCAAGCTTTTAAGCTTTTGTAGAAGGTACTGGCAATGATACCAATTGAAGAGTACATAGGAAATATTGAGAGGGGGGTGTGAATGTGTAACACTCTACTTGTTCTATAGTTTAAAAAAAAATGCAAACCAACTTCCAGTTTCAGCTGAAGTTAACCAACTTGCTTTCATGCTAGGTTTCCTTTGCTATTTGAACGGAAACAAAATCAATGTTTAAATAATAGCATCATATTCAATTTCACAATTAACTCATAAATCTTCAGTTTCAGCTGAAAGGAAATGACCAACTGTTTTCAAGTAACTGAAAACACAAAGAGCATTAACTATCTTTTGGGTTTTCCTTTTTTAGTGCAAAGAACAAACAACTGTCTAAATATTCAACTGCAGATTTGTACATATAAACTATTAACCAATAGGAAATATCATTTATTGCAGCATTGATATTAAGCTTAAATTAGCAAAGGCATGTACTTGGAATAACGAGAAAGAGATTAAGAATACAATTTGACATCATCAACTTGCTGAATTGCTTGAACATCTTTATCGTTGAGAGAGAGAAATATCATCAGGGGCTTTACCGCCTAACCAAGACCTACTGGTCCCACGAGTTTCTTCAATTGAAGAAGCCGACCCTTCACAAGGGTAATCAACATGGATCAAATTATCATCATGCCATTCTGAGCCTGGTGTCAAGGACCTATACCACCTGATCAATCCTTCATTATGGGTAACTCCCAGCTCGAAAGATCACTCTGACCAGGGTATATCTGGTACTTGATAGCTGATAGATGCTTAATCTAGCATCATACCTTGGCCAAGGATTTAACATTATAATTACTGGCACTCCTGTGCCGTCAACACTCTCACCCTTGCTCTACATGATAATACTCAGATCTAGGTCTAATTCACAATGACAGGTTTGTTTACCATATTTCTCTTAATTCGAGGTTAAATCTTAACCACAGGGTTTTATATAGAAAAATATTAAATCGACAAAGAGGAATTTTCAAAACTTTAATATACATACTCCACATAGAGGACTCGGTTTGGTTGTGAAGGTAACCTAATTCCAATTCAGATAAGATAAGACAAAGATTAGAAGTGATCAGTTTAGTTCAAGGCGTCAATAGAGTAATTTCAATGAAGATTCAATTAAATATACAGGGTCGGCATTGACCAAGAATGAGCAAGTTTATCAAATTTACAGATTCAAGATGAGGTCTTTATTGGTATAAAATAATATAACATGAACTGCTCACATTATAATCTCCTCAAGCTAGAAAATGCATCGAAATAAACTTTTCCTCAGGCTGATTTCAAACAAGATTAAGATCTTTCAATAACAAAATTTTAATGCATTGAAGGCTTCTATTACGTGCCTGGATGGAATGGGTTTGAAGCTCGAAGGTGATACTTTGAATTTTTCTTTCAAGATACCAAACGATGCGATAGGGCAGCTTTGTCCATTGTACCAAAACAGAATTAGAGACGGCTACATAGGATACATATGCTTCCTAGGGACGAAACTCTAACGTAGAGACCAGCCCTTCCAACTAGTACGACCAAGAAATTAAATCCGGATCGCCACCCAGAAGAGATGCCGACAGAGGACAAGAATTTAAGAGAGAAATCAAGGTGTACACAAGACAGGAAATTACAGATGATATCGAAAGCAGATTTCCCAAATCAGGGGTACACCAAAAGTGCAAATATGTGGAAAAGAATGAAGTTCTTTTTGCTCGACTAAGAAAAGAGAGCTTTTGAGTTTTGCCCAATACAAAAAGAATGGAAGATTTCCTAAGCCAGAATGTCGTGATGAAGTGTCTAAGCTGGAAGAGGGAATTGAATGCTCGTTAAAAAGAAAGAGAGCTCTTCAACGTCGAGACTCCAAGATCTCCTTGCGCGTGCGTCCCATGAGCTCCTCCCTTGGACGTTTCTAAAGGAAAAAGGTAAGGTGGCAGAAAGTTACCACCTTTCCCACATTGACGCCTAGCTAAATTCCATTTAATTAAATTTAATAATCACCCAACGACCAGGAGTTTATTTATTAAATTTTATCCTAATTATCTTATGATGATAACACCTAAGGTGCATTCAAGAAGAAGTATATGACTCAAAGAGATACAAGATGAAGCACGTTTTAAATTGACTTACAAGGATAATTATTTAATTAATGAATTATGACCAAGGTTACGATTTAATTACATCCGTCTTACACCGGCTCATGATGAAATGATAATTTTTGATCCTCTGTTAACCACAACCTCTCCTTGATGATATTTCCCTTTCCCCTCAAGCGTTGACGATCCTGCAACCACTGGCAAGAATTATGGTTAGATCGTTCTCAGCGTATAATCTCATGAACACATTCATTTCCACATGAATAGGAAAACCACTCGCATAAATAAGAAAATCATTCTCGTTTGAAATTATGACATAAAAAACAATTATTCTTTCCACAATTTCAAAATCTCATGAAAAGCAGTTACTTGCAACTAACATAACGACCATAACTTCATTGTCATAAGCATGTCCATGATAAAGGGGATTTAACAGAATCAGTATTTCAAAACTTTTATAACTTTAAACCTCATAATCCATATAAATCATAAATCAGATCATTAATCACCAACATAAAACACCATGAACAAGATGAACACCGTTTTTCACGTGGAAAACCCTTTTGGGAAAAAAACCACTGCAAGATATTTATTTTATTATCACTAATGTGCAGCAACCCAAATTACATAGATGAGCACCAACCCACCAAGAGCACCAACTCTCTTTCGAAGCACCAACTCTGAAAACACCGAATCACCAACTCTAGTGGCTGAAGCACCAACTCCAATCTTCAAATACAAATTTGCAAAACATTGTTTCAAGCAATGCCTTCACATGAACTGTGAGGCTCTCAAACACATACACGTCTAAAACTCAGGAAATGAAGAAACTATCTTCACTAAACAACAAACAATTCTCACTTCACAATACTCTTATTGTTAGTTTTAGATCAGATTTAACAAAAAGCAGAAAAGAAAACATAGAACAATGAACACAAAATTTTATCCTAGGAAAACCCTCCTACTTGAGGGAGAAAAACCCAACAATTTATTCACTTATAACTCAGAAATAGAAGTGCGGAAATAGCACTCAGAATTAGGCCCTAGAGAGGCCGAATCTCTTACAATAGATTAACACTTAAAGATAGTGCAAATTACTTAGATACACAAAAATAACAACTCTTCTCCTTGAAGCGAATCTGCTCCTCTTGAATGTGAATCTACTGCTGAAGGAAATCAAAATTGGAATGGAACAAATTGATTGCTTAATGTGGAGACTCTATCTCCAATATATACCAAACTAGGCAAGCTCTCCTCTTGAGCCGACCTAGAAAACATATTATTTGTTTTATAATAGAAAGGCCGACTTGCCTTGAATAAAATATTCTTTAAGAAAAATACCTCCTACCGCTACAAAACACTAACACTTATAATATGCTCCAAAGATTCTCAGATTCACACTCACAAACAAAATGCACCCTTCCTCATTCAAGTCTTCACATTTACTCAACAACATAGAATCACTCAGCACTCAGCACAGAACTCCTGTAGGACATCTTCACAAACAACGATGGGAACAAATGATACATTCAACCCCTCAAGCTTACACTTAGCAAATGTCTCAACTCCATTCTTCAAAACATTATGTGTTTATCTCAAAAGGTCGCTGTTGAAAACCACCTCTAAGCACATTCGCCAAGTTTCATAAAGTAGCACAACATCCACGAAGAACAAATCAATGTATTTTTGTGTATTTAAATAACATTGAAAGCCGTCCTTCCTTAAATCCTCTGTTCTCAAAAAATGTGCAGCTTCCCCAATTTCCTTTTTCACATATGAAAATTCAAATCGAATACTCCCATATTATTAGCCACTTCAAAAAGATATAGCCTATTTTTATCGCTGCATAATCTCAAGCCCAAAATATTGCACAAAATAATGAAGGCACCATCGCTGAAGGAGTAATTGTGGCCCAGCAAAAATCTGACAGCCACGAATCCTGCAATTTAAAAACCATACAACTTGTGTATTACTCCCGAATGAAAGCAACGATTATGCTGACACAAAGAAATCTCTATTTGCTGAACACGTCATCATGATAAGATTCGCTGAAGGATATTACAAACATTTCATAGTCTGATAAAATATATGCTGAATTCTGAAGTCTAACATAGTCCACACCAAGAGAATATTAAAGTCGACTTCTCAAAGAAACGCCTCATATTAAATATGCCATCACACACTAGAAGAAATGAGCCGCCACAATAAACCTGATATATGCTTCACCCAACGCAATAAAGACACGACGTCTCTTTTTTGAAATATTTGAAGCTATACATCGAACATATGTCCAACAAGGATAATAGTCAAGGCGTTTAGAAATTGCCAAAATAGGAGCCGTCCACAACAAAACAATCACTGGCAGAAGATTGTAAGAAGACTATTAAAATCACAAGGATTTGTTATAATATTGGCCGCCCCAAAATTAGCCAAGGAAATAATTGACCTCAAACAAATCTGACTTGGCTGGAGATATTTCAACCGAGACATAAAATTGCTGATTTGGTAATATGTTGACATTTGGCACATGTGTTGACAAGTAGGAAAGCGAATAGTTGATGCAGATAGACACCTAGCTTAAGTAGACAGGCAAGCACCTCAACCAAGCAGCTCAAACATTCAAGCAACCAGCTCAAGTAGACAAGCAGACAGCTCAACCAAGCAACAACGTCAAACACCTTGACATGAATGACAAAATATGTCCAACAATAAGTACTAATAAAGTATATAAAAAGTCTTCATAATCATGTCCATAGCCTTTATTGCTTTCTAAACTTGTTGACATAGATGAAGTATGCTCACATGCTCATTATCTAGAGATAGATGGTAATACTTCCTCTCCCATGTCTAGAAAGAAATCTGCACGATGTTGTCATTGTGGAAAGGATGGTCATTTGGAGTCTTCATGTTGGAAACTACATCTACAAAAGATCCCTCACAAAAATGGTGAGAAGGGTAAAACTAAAATGAACTTTATGCCCTCTATGAATGAAGACAATGTTGCAAATGTTGTCATTGATGTCAAGAAGGAATTCGTTGTTTGAGATTGTTGCAAATATTGTCATTGATGTCAAAGGGAATAAATGAGATGGTTGGATGTCGTCATTAATGTCAAATGCATATAGGTGAGATCGTTGGCAAGATTGTGTCAAAGACGTGTGATCTATAAAGGCCGAAGGCCACTAATCGCTAAATGGAATCAAGAGACCAAGAAGACATACACAGGAAAAATAATGAGCTCATGCATTGACACAAGCGAAGAAAAAGCTATGCGCACTATTAAGGAGTGAAAGAAGAGATCAGATTTGAATGAAGATAAAGATAAGGCTAAGACAAGATTTATGAATGGTCAAGGCAACATTGCATTGATGCCAATCTCCTTAAGGTGGTTTCAAGTGCCATAATAATTTAATAGATATGCTTGTTGGCTGATTTCCTTGGAAGTGATTTAAAAATAAACTATGCTTGGCTGACCACAGTTTATTATTAGTTCAAAGGCATACAAATATATTTATATGAAATTAAAGTCTAAAATAGCAGTGGTGAAGATTAATAAAGACAACAATAAAGAATATAAAGCAAGTGATCATGATTAGTATAAGGCAGCAGTGATCTTTAAACAGATAAAGCAGCGATTATCTTTCAAAAAGAAAATTAGCGATTAGTATTAAATAATAAAGAAGCAGCGATTATTATTAAAGAGTGAGATTAACCTTAAAGGGCAGCGAATCTGCATTAGAAGGTAATCATTTTGTTATAGAAGGTAGCGATCATCCTTCTCAAAGGGAGCAACCCTATGAAAGGGCACAAAGGCAGGAATATAGTTTAGAGATTTCTTGAAGATAATAAACAGCATTTTAGAAGGCATTGATTATGATAAAGAGTGGATAATGAAAAGGTGATGACTTTTATAACGGTTCTCTCTCTTACAAGAGATGCATCCTTTCACTAGGTTATGAAGATATAAAAGATGATTGTGAATTGAGGAGAAGATGGTCTGTGAGAAATATAAAGAAATATCATATACATACACCATGTGTAGTGGGTGTTGAGTAGTAAGAGATATGAGAAGATAATTTAAGAAGAGGAATAGATGGAAGTGTGGAGCCTAAAAGATACATTCAAACACAAGGAAATTGATGAGGAGAGAAGAATAATTGTTTAAGGCAGATTTTGTGAAGTAGTTTATATGAATATCATTCATTGAAGATATATGAGATTAGGATTCTTACAAAAGAGATTGAATTGTCCATCATTTGTTGAAGAAGCAACATTGTAAAGGTGATATCATATTGGAGAGGTTGGTGCCTCACATGGAACGAGGTTGGTGCCTCATACCGAAGAGATTGGAGTCTCTTGCTGAGTTGGTGCTTAGTGACATGGACTGATGTCTCTAGTAGGTTGGTGCCTACAAATTAAAGATTAGTTGGTTAGTGCCTACAAATTTAAGAGATTGGTGTCTCTTATTGAGTTGGTGCTTAGTTGTGGGGATTGGTGTCTCCAATGGGTTGGAGCCTACAAATCAGATAAGAGGGGATTGGTGTCTCCTCTAGGTTGGTGCCTACGAAGATTGTAAAAGAGATTTATATAAAAACAACATTTTGCCGTGGTTTTCTCCCTTAAGGGTTTCCACGTAAATTCTAGTGTTCTTGTGTTCTTAATTGTTAAGATCTTGCATGGTTGTTATTGTTGTGGTTGATTAAGTTTAAATTGGTAAAAGTTTGCTTATACTGATTCACCCCCCTCTTTTAGTATAAGCGTGTGCTCATCACAATAAAGTCACTAAAAAGTTAAGAAATTGATGGAGATTCTAATGAGGATTCTAAGTTTGTTTGGATGCTAAAAGGATTGGTAAGTTAGCAAAAGAAGCATCGTGTAACATCAAGGTTAATGTAAAAGTGTTAAGTTGATGCTTTGTTTCATTCATGCTCGCGAGCTAACTTGGTTTCACAAGATTTGATGGATAAGCTTGGCCTCAAATTGTTCAACATCCGAAATCTTATAGGTTAGGTTGAATCAAAGAAGGTGCTGGTATGCTAATTAGTTAACAATGCAATTTAAGATTTTCAGTTGGAACTAACTTTGTTGATGAAACAGTGTTTGATGTTGCTCTTCTAGATATGTGTGGTATCATCTTAGGCAGTCCATTATGATCACAAGGCATGCTTGTCATGGTAGAGAGCAGCTTGAGAAGGTCTCGAATCTTCATGGGAGGATGCTTCCTTCAAAGAGAACTGTTGAGCAAGTTGCTCCAACTTCAAGAAATATACTTTCTTATCACACAAATGATTTGAAATATCCCCCTTAGTTTTTTTTTTTAGATTTTCAACACAAGAACTTCACCCGTTAATGTTAGCTTAATGAAAGATAAGTAAACTGGAATGCAACCCTCCACTTTCTAATCACCCAGATCCTAGAGTGGGCAAGGTGAGAGCATACGGTGTAAAGGGATCTGCTAGTTAAAGTGGAAAAGTTGGAAATACAATGATATTGGTGGCAAACCAACCAATATAGAAAATGAAAGTACTTAAGCGGCAAGCCAACCTTTTCCATTTTTTAGCGGGTTACAAGGAAAGTGAATGTAAAGTAAAATGCTTAGGTGGCAAGCCAACCTTTTCCACTTTTTAGTGGGTAACAAAAGAAAGAAACAAGGCGGCAAAGCCAACCTCAGTGAAAATACAATATACTGAATAAGAGCTGACTAGTACTACTAGAACAATGATTACAAATGATATCAAACATAGTATATCATATGAGAAATTCATACAACAATAAGCCCAAGTGATAGGAATTCATCTCTAAATAACATATTGACAAGGCATCATGTAAAATATGAAAATTTGACGAAGATACCAGGTTTGATATGAAGAAGCAGCAATCTGATTTTCTGATCAGCAAGCTTGAATCCCACTCATATGCTCGTAACTTGGTCAAATCACCTTCAAACAAATCCATAAAGAAAGCAAAGGATGCCTAGAGGTTAGGCGCGCAATCTCAAACAATAGAAACAGTTTAAACAACACTTATTATTCATGCACGCATTCCAATGCACTCCCAACCAAAGGGAAAAACTCCCAAGAAGGGCGACCAGCAACTAAAAATCAGATTCACCACCAAAAATCACGAGATTCTAGGCAAGGGGACCCCTAAAAGCAAGGAACCAACGAGCCATCACCCACAAAAAACGTTCAACTCCTCCGGAAGGTACGAGTATAAATGTGGTTTTGTTGTAGACAAAAGAGCTCCACCATAAAGCATCAAACAACAAAGAACACACCAAAATATGCCTGAAAAGACATCAAAGCCACACCAAACTAAAAACAAGAATGAAGCCATCACCATTGAATCGCAAATTGCAACCTTCGAATAAAGATGCACCAAATGATCAACTAGGAGTTCTCTTTCAAACCCGAAAGATAAGAGAATGTATACAAAATGCAAAGGTAGAGCATTGTATTTATAGATTTCCAACCCCAGGAATTGAAACTTCATTTCCCTCCAAAAAAGGATGCCCAAATAAGAGGAATAAAATAATACATATTAAACTTCATTGCTTGAGAATTGTTGTGTCCAGTTTACCTTAGGATAAATTATAACTTAAAACATTTCAATCTCCAAATTAGGCATCCAAAATGAGGTCCACTATTTAAACACAACTTAAAGTCATTACGCCTAGACATGGGGTCCAAAAGCAGTATTGGAATATAATATGACTTAAGTTATAAAACTTTCCTTTTCGAACTCCAAGAATGCTGGAGAAGCCATTGCCAAGCCTGCACTGCCAAAAATAGTAATTGTGTGTTGAACTATTGCCAAACCGCACTGCCAAAAATAACACTTACTAAAAATAGCATACTGCTAAAAATAGTGACTCCAAACTCCGTTAGAGCACAAATCGGGT
The DNA here is from genome assembly GCA_007115665.2 of Sequoiadendron giganteum. Lineage (NCBI taxonomy): Eukaryota > Viridiplantae > Streptophyta > Pinopsida > Cupressales > Cupressaceae > Sequoiadendron > Sequoiadendron giganteum. Next base: position 603,039,434 of record CM021106.1, on the reverse strand, counting down.
AGCCGTCGTAACTTACTAAAAACAGTAAGTCCAAAAACGCCTCTGATGAAAATGCATGTCATACCCTTTTGAAGCTTTCTGAAAACCCAAAAAGACCCAAAAGACAAACTGCCAAACTCTTGCATGCATCCCCATGAAACTTAGAAGGAAACCTCCTAGAAAATAGGAAACCCTAATTTTGCCTTCAACTAGCTTACGAGCCTTCAAAAATAGGCTAACGATCACTAGAAAGCGTAGGGCTAAAAATGGGAACATTACAGTCTACCCTTCCCAAAGATTGCTTGTCCTCAAGCAATGCCACCACAACTCCAAAAATCTAAGACTAATCCACGCAAAACAAAGTAGGATCCCAGGTTCCCATGTCCATCTTATGAAGGACCCACCATGCCGATGCTGCACCACTTTGATCAAATTAGTGAAATCATTGTGCCAAATTTGCACTATCCTCCCCTATAACCCCGAATTATTACCATCCACGAGTCTCAAGCTGAAAAACCTGGGAGGCCTGAAATCAATACCATGCAACATCTCCTGCCCAAACGACTCTGAGAAGTCCATATCTGCAATGCCATTGGCTATCACAATCCTAGGCAATAGGAAGGATAGTCTACTCAACTCAAAACCATACTCCTCAGCACATCTCCACCTGGTGTCTAATAGAGCCATGACTGCATATGTGACTCCCTCAAATCTTCTCGCCAAAAGGAAAGCCATTCCTCGCAAGAGATCAACAATCATAACATCGTAGTACCTTACACAACCATGAAGACTCTTGAAAAATCTGTCTATTCCAACTCCAAGAGTATCCGAAGGATGAACCAAAGCAAGTGGAGGTTCGCTGTCCCACTCATAGGTACAAGAAAATGTATAAGAATAGCCACTGGTTAGAGCTTGAACATTTCCCAAACATGGATTCTGATTGCGCCAACTCGGCATTCCTCTCATCTAAGACCATAAATCAGTCCTGCTAGGAGATTGTAAAGTCTGAAAACGTGTACACCAGCAGCCCACCAAACTTGAAACAATTGACTTAAGATCTGATTTTAGAAAAATCAACACCCAAGAAGATGAACAGCCACTGCAACACTGAAATTCATCATCCGAAATAACACATCTACTCATGTCCAAGGCTGGAAAAATCCTCTCAAGTGACACCAACACCACATAGAGCCATCCTTTGCTCAAAATATCTCTTCAATCCATTTGTTGACGAGTAAAAGGAACCTTCAAATTGCTGGTAAAGAAGGGACAGCACCATAAAATTTGAAAATTTGATCCTTGGCCCTCGAAAGGTCCTTCTTTACATATGCAATAAGCTCCATCAAACGATGTTGAGGTTTCCAAACATTGATACCCAACCAAGAATGATCTTCAACACACTAGGGAAAGCACACAACACATCTCCGAGTGCCACTCAAAACCAAATGCACACTTGGAAAATTAGTGACTTCTTTGGTGAATACCTGAAGCCTATCTATGAAAGCTTCAACAACAAAAGAGCCTAGAACAATCATTGTCTTCAAACCCAATTCCCAAGATGGACTAGTATGAACTAAAGCATCACTCAACCCAAGGAATGGATTGTCAAACATGTAAATATCCTGTGTTGGTCTTTCTTTCTCCCAAGCTTCATAGGTAACAAGTCCAAAATCTTCACTCCTTGCTGCTGTAATGAAACCTTCAGCAGCTACCAAACCATGTTTGAACAACACTTTGATGTCAAAGATGTTAAAGTCACCAAGATTCAACACTTCCCATATGGAGACTTTATCCTTTAACCCACTTATGCATTCACTAACGAGCAGCCTCAGAAGTTTACCCATCACAATTTGTGTCATCTCCTCATAGTTTGATATCAAATCATCAGTAAATTGGAAACCGTACTCAGTCTCATGCTTGGTCACTTCACCACATGTCTCATTGACCATCGCAAAGAGGAAATTGTCATAAGTTGCTTCTGCACCCACTTTAAAGAGAGGATTGCCAAGAACTTGGAAGTCATCCCTTTCCTCTTGCTCACTTTCATCTTGCTGATCCAAATCTGCACATGCAACTTCTGAATTTCTTGTGAAGCTTTCTAGATCAAACTCCTCTTGAAGACTATCAAGCTCACCAATTACTTGCTTGATTTCTTCAGCTCTTTGTTCATTCTCTTGCTTCCTGAAAAGTTTGCAATCAGCAAGCTGATCTTTTACCTCCTTTAGTGCCATCTGGGTATTTTCTAACATAATCTTTGTTGATTCGAGCTCAAGAGTAATCTTATCAAACTTTCTCTTTTCTTTGGAAGGCACGAATGGTCTTCTTTGCATTTTTGATGGCATAATCTCAATCTTCAATCAAGTGTATGAACTCTGATTTCATCGTCTCCAAAGAATCTCTAATAAGTTCATAAGAGTGACTCCATCCCTAACTCCTTTTCGTCTCTCATCCACCTGAGCCTTCCAGTAGAGTTCTTCAATCAAACTCTGTGTGTGATCAAATCGGGATAGAGCGTGCACTTCATTTTTAACGGACACCAAGAATTGACCTTTCCACCCATAAGCATGCAAGGATGGTGAACTGCTGATAGGCTGCAAGTAAAAATCAGAACTTTCATGCTTGTCCACAGTGACCCCTTGGCTCCCTTGGCTGTCCCTAGTCTCTTGTCCCTCATCGCCCACTTGAAGACATTGCTCAACATCAAGATGAGTATCAAACTCAACAAACTCTCTGAACCTTGGCTCATAATCAGCTCCATGAATTATAAAATCAGATCTATATTCAAGAACACCTTTAAACTCTTCATTATCAAGAGCCTTATGGTCGTTTAGCTTTACTTCCTCTTCACTGTCACACCTTGACCAAAGTTTAAGGCAGCCCCCGACTCAATCAAAGAGTCACTACTGATCCCTGTTTTGAAATTTTCAGTAGCAGCAAATTCTTCCTTAGTGGCTGCATCTGTCTCAGAGAGGTCATTATGGAGCTTTGCCTTACAAGCTTCCTTGCCCAAAACATTTTCTTCTCCAACGAAAATCTCATAGTTTGCATAGTGTTTTGAATTTTGGGCATCATCTGGGTCAAAGGGAAACTCATCCCAAACAGGTTCCTTGTCATACTTAGGTGCCATCACACCCGGATCCCAAGTGGTAAAGGGATGATTGTTTTGTTTCAAGGAAAGGTGCTCACTTTACTCCTCTTGGCGTGTTGTCTCTTTAAATAAGGCACTTCCCAACTCACTACTACTGATATTAACATAAATATCTCTCTCCAAAGGCGTAGTCGGGTAATCAAGCCCCAAACCACCCATGTCACCATTACCGTAATGAGGCAAGGAATTATCAATGCTAGCTGTTTTGAAAACTCTATCCTTTTTGCCTTCAATGAGCCCTTCATCTATAGATATATTACCGATCTCATCATTAGTAGCAACAAGAGGAGAATTATCCATCACCAAATCTTCAACATGGCTAGGTACGTACACATTTGAATCATCACAAACATCATCACTATGATAATGGTCATAAGCTGATTCAATGACACCACTCAAATTACCCTCAACATGCTCTTCATTAGTGAACTCATCACACTCCATAGCTCTACTAAAAGCTTCTGTGAAGTCATTAGTCTTAAATGGTTGAATCCGAATTAGGATTCAAGACTATTGTTTTGTTCTTTTTGCTAAACCGATCCTCATTATTACCAATCACGTGCAAGTCTAAGGGATTGTTTTGGGGCTCTACCACACACTCCTCATATGTCATGGTTTCTCCTTCAAACTCACGGTCATTTTGATATGACGTGCACCTTTCTTGTGCCATCTCCAAAACTTGTTGACTGAATTTTCTCTCCCACGTGCTTACTTGTGGGCTGCAAACCACAAACAGGCACTTCCTCTTCTTTCTCTAATTCTTCATCAACGACAAGTTCTGATTCTTCTTTCATTGTTTTTCTGATGTACTTGACAACACCCAATTTTCCAGGTTTCATTATCACAACACAATTCAAGGAGTCAAAAGAAACCGTGTTTTTTAAATCTATCTGTCATGCCTTGATATTCTTCAAATATTTGTGAAGCCTCTTGCTCATATTGCCTCTTGGTTTGTTCTGCAACTCTTTTGAAATCCATTGTGATAACTTTGAATTTTACTGTTCTTCCAACAGGCTGGCAAGAACTTGGGCTCTAATACCATTGAAATATCCCCCTTAGTTTTTTTTTGATTTTCAACACAAGGACTTCACCCGTTAACGTTAGCTGAATGAAAGATAAGCAAACTGGAATGCAAGCCTTCACTTTCTGATCATCTAGATCCCTGAGTGGGCAAGGTGAGAGCATATGGTGTAAGGGGATCTGTTAGCTAAACTAGAAAAGCTGGAAATACAATGATATTGGCAGCAAGCCGACCAATATAGAAAATGAAAGTACTTAGGCAACAAGCCAACCTTTTCCACTTTTCAGCAGGCTATAAGGAAAATGAATGTAAAGTTAAATACTTAGGCGGCAAGCAGTGTCTTCCACTTTTCAATGGGTAACAAAGGAAAGCAACAAGGCGGCAAGCCAGCCTCAATGAAAATACAATATACTGAAATAAGAGCTGAGTAGTACTACTAGAACAGCGATTACAAATGATATTAAACACAGTATATCATATGAGAAATTCATACAGCAATAAGCCCAAGTGATAGGAATTCATCTCTAAACAACATATTGACAAGGCATCATGTAAAATATGAAAATATGACAAAGATACCAGGTTTGGTATGAAGAAGCAGCAATCTGATTTTCTGATAAGCAAGCTTGAATCCCACTCATATGCTTGTAACTTGGTCAAATCACCTTTGAACGACTCCAAATAGAAAGCAAAGGATGCCTAGAGGCTAGACACCCAATCTCAAACAGCAAAAACAGTCCAAACAACACTTTTATTTATGCATGCATTCCAATGCACTCCCAGGCAAAGGGCACAACTCCCAAGGAGGGTGACCAACAACTAAAAATCAAATTCACCACCAAAAATCACAAGATTCTAGGCAAGGGGGCGCCCAAAAGCAAGGAATCCAACGAGCCATCACCCATAGAAAACATCCAACTCCTCCAGAAGGTACGAGTATGTTGTACCCAAACCAAATTTTTTGCTTCATTAAGGCATTTTGCTTAAAATGGTCTAAACCTTGTAAAAGTGGGGTTAAAACTCAGTTTTTGGGCAAATCAAGTATGGGCTTTTGGTCAATGTGATGCCAAGAAGATATTGGCAAAATTTGGAAATTTTGAAAATTAGGGTTTCTGGACCTCGTTTTTAGGTCAAAACCCTAAAAAATAGGAACTTGTCAAAATTGGCTGAAATTAATTTTGATTGGCTTATTTCACATCACGATCACAGTGCTGAAGTCGATTTCAATTAAAAGTTAGTTTAAGCCTGGTGGGTAGTTTTCACATTTTTAGGAGAAAAGTTAGGACCTCCGAGGTCATCAATGGCAGTTGGCCAGTACCAGGTGTCAAAATCTAAGCCTGGAACTCAAAGCAGAACGTTCTACAATGAAAAATGTTGAAAAATGTGCTTTTTGATGAAGGGGATTTTCAGATTGGCAAAAAGTGCTAAAATATTCTTAAGTCTGGGAACATTTTCACTATGTAACATAGTAGACACTTGCACAATCAATGTGCAAATCAACTTTACAGTGTCCGTACATGTGAGAATGATGAAGTATAGTCATACACACACCTCGGCAGTCGTAGTACTTTGATATGGTCAACCTCAGCAGTTAATACAGTGTTCACAAAGCACGAAATGGATGAAAATCATGAAGTTCAGAGCAAATCTGCGCCCTTGTAGCCTAGAGGCGCCCTTCATTTTGAAGGCCAAGATCTGAATGCATGTGCTTGCTATTGGTTTCAGTCTCTTCAGGATCAGTCTGGCTATTCAACGAGCTATCAAGTGGAGGCATACATAGTGCAAAATTCCGGTTATCAGTGTCAGATGCTGAGACTGTAGGCATGATACATGTCACAAAAAATTGCCAGTTGATGGTTTGAGTGCCCTTGCAGCTCAGGGGCGCCCTTGAATATGACTACCCAGATGGATGAGATTGCAGTTGAGGTCTTCCTGAGATCTTTTCCAGCTCAGTCCAGCTTTGCAACACACCCGTTCGCGAGACAATCCGACATTCCAAGTGATCGTGACAAAGGTTCCATTGAGTACGTAAAACAGAGGATGGTGAAACGTAGCTACACACAGCTGCATATTTGTAGGCTAGGGGCGCCCAGCCTTTAGGCCTGCCAGATGGGGTTATTTGCTTTCGCAGTCTTCACAAGACTTGTGTGCAATTACTCCAGCTATTCAACAAGTTCAACTGTCAGCCTCCGAGATTTGGCAAATGCTCGTACGTGCGAGGTCATGATGGTGATGTTGAAAAGTGAGAGTGATTGAAGACAACTAAGAAATGGCTAAGTATAGTGAATACCAATCTCCTTGAAAAAGGCGCCCTTCTCTTTGAGGCCTTAGAAGCAGTTTTCTGGCTTCGTCATCTCCAGAGACATCTCTTGTAAGTTTACTCAACTGTGCAGAGAGACAGTTGGCTCACGAATCGGAGCATTCCAGCTCCAGGTATCAGGGGTCAAAGAATGGTGTTCAGACGAAAGTCACACTTTTGTCGAAAAGGGTATTTGTGCCTTCACAGACCAGGGGAGCCCATCTTTTTGGGGTTCCTGATACAGTTTTCGGATACCTTACATATAGTCATTGGATGCAGAGTACTTCCAGTGACACAATGAATCTATTATTCAGTCAGTAGGGTTCATCATTCACCGTCAGCGGCAGTTTGAAGCATCAGAAGGCAATACAGAGAAATGGCTAAGTCTGGAATCAGTGCATCAATTTAGCAAAGGCGCCTAATTTTCCAAGGTGTCAGATGTTGATTTTAGCGGTTGCAGTTCTCAGCAGACATTTCATCCTTGTCATATAGGCTTCGCAGTGGATATCTCAGATTAGTCGCAGAATCATTCGGTCACTCGAAAATCAGAGCTGAACATGGTCAGATGTAACATTGTAGTCAGCTATAAAGTAGGAGATACTCAAAAATCTCATAACTCTTGCAAATGGACGCCTAGAAGGTCAAAATTTGGCTTTCTGGAATAAGTGAAGTTTACTGAGCACATCTAGATGCTATTTTTAGCGAAATGATTAAAATAATATTTTTGCATGCTGGGCATTAAAAAGTGACGAATTTCTTCAAAGAGCTAAATATGGCGCCTCTTTTTAATTTGCATGTTTTAGATTAAATGTTATTTTAGTCTGAGACTCAGAGTCAGTGGCAGTTCATCTGGTGAGAGGCCAATCAAATTCTTTCACAGTTAGGGTTTCAGCATGCATGCATGATGGTACGACTTTGTCTATTTAACACAAGTACAGATTCAGATTCAGCATTAGATTCAAGACAGAGTGGCGATTTTGAATGAAGAAGACAAAAAATAATTAAAAATAATAAAGTCTTTTTCTCTTCTAGATTTCTTCCATTTTTCATCTAGATTCTCTCACACGTTCGAAGAACAGGCAAATTTTGGCGAAACATAATAACTGGGTTGATTTAGAATGATCTCCTCGGCAAAACCCATGTGCTAGAATTTTTCAGGAAAATTTGTTCCAGAACATCAGTTCTCGAAGCTTTAATTTTCTCAACCGAAATTCCTTTGCATAGCTGAGTAGAGGTCGAAGTTTTACATTTTTGATGTTTCGGGTTGTCTTAGAATCACTTTCTGGACAAAACCCATATCTCAGAATTTTCAGTAAAAACTAAAAATTCACTTCCGACTAGCTAATTTTAGCCTCAGCAGGCTATTTTTAGCTTTCCAGAAAAGTTGTCAGAATATAGCCGTGTTCACAGTCAACAGGTGAGTTCTTTAGAATGGAGTTCACATAGCTCGATTTCAAGACCAAGTCAGTTTTGACTCATGACTTCATCGGAACAGTTGATTCGAATCTACATAAGGTGCTTCCAGAAGCAGTTTTGAATCCACTCAAGATTAGAGATTCGATAATCAAGAACATTCAGCAGTCCGGGTTACTTGAGGCCGCTTCCATACCTATCTCAGTTCATTGCGTAGAGTTTGTAAAAGACATTAAGCATTATAACTCTGCTGCACGAGAGATACAGTCAGTAGATGGGCGTGTCATATGCAGTCTCAAAACCCTTGACATCGAGTGAAGTTTGGGTATTCCTCAACATCTAGATGGGTTGGTCATTTCCATGAATCATGCGAGCAAGCATTCAATGTTGAATTGGATAAGTGTCAAAGCGTGAAAAACGTGAAGCGTGAAAAACGTAGAAGAAATAGTGGCCATCACTTCAGTTACAGAGTTGCCAGAGTTACCGGTCAGTGAAGCGCCAGTTTAAGCATGCAGAGGTTTCTAGGTTTGCTTGAGTTGTTGACAAGTAGTGAATTGACAGTTGAGACATGTGACGACATTCAAATGATGATGCAGTCAATAACCTCGTGGATGGGTTAATTGCTCGAGATCAAGGCCAGTAAACTTCAGTTCAGGGCATCCCACCTTTTCCAAGATAGACATTAGACACAGTAGTTAAACTTGATGCCTCTTTCCGAGTTAACTCGTTGTTACACATTGCATGCCATGTCTTTCTTGGAAACATCTACATACACTTGGAGTTTCTTTTAGGTTTTTTGCGTTAACTGATGATAGTATTCCAGTTAACTTGTTTTCAACAAGGACGTGCATGCTTGCACATTGTCCATTTAGATTAGATGTTTCAGTTAACTGATGGTAGCTTGCCAGTTAACTGTTTAGTTTCATTCAATTAGGTTTAGAGAATAAGATCTTGCATGTACTGCAGGACTGTAGTTGACTCAAGGTGATTTTAGGGTTGCTTATACCTTGATGTCTATAAATAAGAGCATTCAACTCATTTGTAAATAACTTTTGCTTGATAGCATACATGCTGCGCCTACGTTGCCTGTAGTATTGCTATTATTATATCTGTTCAAGAAACTTTTGCAGGAGAGATTAATATATGCTGTGCCCACCTTGCCTGTAATATTGACTTTTTTGTATCTGTTCATGAGCATTTGTTTTGATAATGAATTGTTATGCCACTCGGGTTCCATGCAATTATTATGGTGAATGCTTGCCTTAGTTAGATATAGTGGCTAGTTTGATCATAGATTGTATGCGTGTCTTGTCTATGGAATTTGCTGTCCTAGTTGGCTATCTTTTGTGTTTTGTTATCAATAAGCCTATTCGAATTGAGCAAATAGTTGTGCCCACTTTGCCTTCATGTTGAGAATTTGTACTCAAAGCTTATCGTATGATGTGTATGATAATAAGCTTATTCAGCTGAGCGAATAGTTGTGCCCACCTTGCCTTCACGTTGCGAATCTGTACCCAACTCATCGTATAAAAACCATTCCTGCTCCATTTCCTCACGCTCTGTTTTCTTGAGGAAATTGGATAGATTTAAAAAAGTTAGCTTAGTTGTAGTTAGATGATCTGCGAAACTAGAAAATCCTTAGCTGCAACGTTCTAGGTTTTCTTAACCTTGTGCCTCTACTAGCTGAGAACAAAAAGATAGGATTTAGTTTACTTTTCTTTTTCATGCATTCCAGCACAACGAGGGAGCTTCCCCTCCTAATTTGAAGAGCACTCATTACGTAGTGTGCATAGCTGTCTGTACAAACTTACACTCCAGAGGTGTTAGTTCTTACGCCAACAGAGTATAAACGTGGTTTTGCAATAGACAAAAGAGCTCCACTAAAAAGTATCAAGCAACAAAGGACACACCAAAAGATGCCTCAAAAGACATCAAAGCCACGACGAACTGAAAACAAGAATGAAGCCATCACCATTGAAGCTCAAATTGCAACCTCTGAATGAAGATGTACCAAACGATCAGCTAGGAGTTATCTTTCAAACCCAAAATTGATGGAAAGCTAGGAGGTATTCTGACCCCGAAGCAAGAGTTTGAATAAAATTCAGCAACACTTCGTTATGATAAGAGAATGGATACCAAATGAAGAGGCAGAGCACTGTATTTATAGATTTCCAACCCTAGGAATTCAAACTTCATTTCCCTCCAAAAAGGGACGCCAAATAATCGGAATAAAACAATACATGGCAAACTTCATTGCTTGAGAATTGTGGCGTCCACTTTACCTTAGGATAAATTATAACTTAAAACATTTCAATCTCCAAATTAGGCGTCCAAAATGAGGTACACCATTTAAACATAACTTAAAGTCATTACGCCTAGACATGGGGTCCGAAAGCAATATTGAAGTATAATATGATTTAAGTTATAAAACTTTCCTTTTCAAACTCCAAGAATGTTGGAGAAGCCACTGCCAAGCTTGCACTACCAAAAATAGTAACTATGTGCTGAACTACTGCCAAACTGCATTGCCAAAAATAACACTTACTAAAAATAGCATACTGCTAAAATAGGAAGTGACTCCAAATTCCGTTTGAGCACAAACCGGGCAGCCATCATAACTTACTAAAAATAGTAAGTCCAAAAATGTTCTTCGATGAAAATGCATGTCATACCCTTTTGAAGCTCTCTGAAAACCCAGAAAGACCTAGAAGACAAATTGCCAAACTCTTGCATGCATCCTTTTGACGGGTGTTTTATGACCGCACCAACACAGAATAAAGTTTCCAACGGATACTCTATCCTCTCTTGATCAAAGTGTCCCGCATGCTAAGATTGCATGAAAGATCATGCGTTCAACTCCAAGGTTCCTTATGCAAGGGGATAGCCTCAGTTGGTTTGATGTGAATATGCTGGGTATTCCAAGGGGACTTACGCAATTGTTCAACTTGTGAAGCAATTGAGACGCTAGTGATTTGACGATGATGCTCTGATTCCTAGATTAACCGGGAAAATGCTGAATTTAAAAGCAACAAGGGTAGGGATTCTATAGTCTACTCCTAAAGGTGGAACATGAGGATCAACTTTAACAAGCTTCGAACCAGACTTTGTTTCGCCTCCCTTCGGACAACTTCTACAAAATTGGTGCAATCTTCAAAGGATGAGAAATGTGTTCAAATTATAACACAACATGCACATACCATCACAACGATGCATATGGACATATGAATCACAATCGAAGTTAAGTGCCAATATTCCAGCTGACCACGCAGGGTGAACTCACCGTCAGCGAGCTTGCTAGTGGTATGGATGAAAGAAGACTTGCTCAAATCAAACGTCGCACTCCACAACTAACAACTATTTGCATAAAATAAAATCTACTTTACTCTATCTACTTTGAATTGGAAAGATGAAAGGGCCTCGCTAGCTGCTCATAACAAAAGAAGAAATCACCAAGCAATGAAACTCTTTGTATTATGAAAAGTGTTAACAACAACCGTTTACAAAACTTTCAAAGGGAAAGTTTTCTTTCCTCTCCAGTCTAAGCTAACTTCTAACTATTCACTAAATGTCTTCTCTACTCTCAAGCTCAACTCTATCTCTGATTTTTGTCTAACTCTAATATTACAAATGAGGGGGGATGCCCCTTTTATATCAAGCCCAGTCCAGTGGATGACTTAGATTCAAATACAATGGAGGGCTCAAATTGAGCCACATATGCCCTGATTAGGGTTTCTGCCCTAAAAACCGCCACTGAGAGGAGTGGGGCAATGAATGCACTGGAGATTCTCCACTCCCCTGCAAGAACCACTATCAACAATCAATGCACATCATCCCCTTCCAGAAGATCATCATCCAAAAGGGTGTTTCCTTTCTCTTTTTCCCTGGCTGCAAAATCAATGAACCTGGTCAACACAACCTCAACTTCCTGATTTGAAATGGGAGGGATATGATCCAATTGAAATTCCAACATTGTAATTGTTTGCCCATGCTGAGCACAAGATTTCTTCTAGACAATTAGAGCATCCTGGGTATTTTGAATAATGTTGGAGAAGGTGGATGTGTTCTCGAAATCATCTTGGACAAAGGCCTGCTTCATCATATTTGCATTTTAAAATATTAAATCAATCACTTCTTCATAAGTGATTTCATTTCATCTGGCTAAGGAATTTAATTTCACTCTGCAAAATTATTCTAGTTATCTAGCTCAATTCACAAGCCGAAGCAAGTTTTGTAAAATCATTCATTTCGTTTGCCTTAGAGAAATTTTAATTTCGCCTAGGAAATTCATTAAGCGGGTGCCAGGCAAAAATCTCTGTTAAAACAACACAATCAAGGTGTGGAACGAGTTTATATCATCTCCAGTGGGAAATGTCCAATATCGAGAAGAAATTTCCCTTATGAACTCATTGTTTTCATGTGTATCCGGACGAAGGGGTACGTTTAATTTTTATTATTTTGAGAAAAATAATAAAATTTGCTAGGGTCTGCTTATTTTTATTCTGGATGCATTCCACACCCGCAATCTTCATTTTTCCTGCCTTGGCAGTTTCCTTGATTTGCTTGAAGAAATTCCTTCTTGTTCATGGGCGCATTTCATCTTACCTTTGGAAATTTCTAACTTCATCATCTCCTCTAGGCATATTGCTCACCTTTACTTTGGAAAATGAATTAGAATTTTTTTAATTTTAATTCACCCATGAAGGGCGTACTTCACCAATCATGCTTTCACTTTAATCCCCCTTAGGCATTTCCACACCTAGACTTGCTTTACTTCCCGTTTGCAATTTAAAAAAAGGAGGCCCCTTTACCTTGGGCACATTTCACCCCATGAGGCGGAATTTCTTTACACCTTGTTGCTTAGGCACATTTGAGGGGGTGTGTAGGAATTTCCTAACACTTAGAAACTTTTTCTTAAAACCACGCCTCCTTGTCTACATCTTGGGCACATCTAGCATGTGAAGGAGGAAGCTTTGAACGCATTTAGAGGGGTGGGAAGGAATTCCCATGCCTTAGAACATTTTTGCTGTGCCTTTACTCCTTGTGGGCGCATTTCATGTGTGCTAGAGGAACTTGAGGGCTCATTTCACCCTATGGGGGGGAATTTCTTGTACCTTGGGTGCATTTCTCCTAGTGAACTTTCATTTTCAACCTTTGAAGGCGCATTTCACCCATGCCACTTCCATATGAGGGCACTTTTGAGGGTGTGTGAGGGAAATTACGTGCCTTAGAATATTTTCTCTTGCCTTCCTCACTTGTGGGTGCATTTCACCCATGCTCAAGGAACTTGCATCTATCTAGGGCACATATAGCATATGGTGAGGGAACTTGAGGGTGCATTTCACCCTATAAGGGGGAATTTCTCATACTTAGCAATTTTATCAATACCTTCTCATTCCCTGGGCGCATTTGAGGTAGGGTGAAGGAATTCTCCCATACTTTGAAAATTCCATCAAGCTTTCTGCATAAGGGCGCATTTCTCATATCCTCATGCCAGTTTTCATCTATAAATTTCCAACGCTTTAGCCGTGCCTTGCCCTTCTATTTTTAGTAAATCTAGAGAAGTGTGGATCCTCATGCATTTTTCATCTGTTCCGAGCTGGAGTAAGTGTGATTATGCTTCTCATGACCTTGCTACCTTGTTTATACTCGTTGTCCACACTGGTATGCTATTTTTAGCCATGGAGTGACTTACTAAAAATAGTAAGTATTCCGATTTCGTTCAAATTTTGCTGGTAGGCATCCTGAAAGATGCTGATCATGATGGTGTACTTTGTTTTGACAACTTTTGTGTTTCATCCCCCTATTTTAGGCATATAAGTGGAAACCCTAATTTTGACTTGCCTGTGTTTCAGACGACTTTTGTCTGACTTGGTTCCTGTTGCATGTTGTCCTGCTTGTGAAGCTGAAGTGCGGGGAGCTGCTCAGAGTGTACCTGCTAAAAATAGTAAGTGCTTGGAAAGTGGCCAACCGACTGCTAGATGAGTTTGCATGTTAAACTGCCCGTGGGATCTCAAAACACCCAGAAAAACTCAGAAAATTGGTCAACATGCGGGCACTGGCTAAAAATAGTAATTCCCTGAAACGTGATCCATTCTGTTTGCATGTCATATCACTGCGAAGCCCTCGCAAAACCCATGAGGAATATCCTGACATGCACTGAAAAGCTCTGCATGCAAACCCTAAAAATAGCCTTTGAAGGCTGTACTACTAAAAGTCATCATCTTGATTTGCATGTTGTATCATTGCAGAGGTTTTGAAAAACCCATAAATATTCCCCAGACATGCATTGAAGAATCATATGTGTAAACCCTAAAAATGGCTCTTGAAATCGGAACTGCTAAAAATAGCAATTTGTCAGAATTTGTTCAAATTTTACGTGCAAGCACCTTGAAGTTACCTGGATGTGCTGAAGCAGTCAGAATCCCAAAATCCTAGGGAAAGGACCTCCAAATCAGGCACTTACTAAAAATAGTAAGTCGTCAAATTTCAGTGAAAATTCGGTGGGATCCTGTCTTGAGCCTCCTAACTTCACTGCCGCACTTAGATTTTACTTTGATAACCTTATTTGACCTCAAACAAGCCCGAAGGATGAAAAACCCTAATTTCACAGACTTAGCCAATGTTTCAGCATAGGTCAAACGACGGGACACCCCCGAAAGGACAAAAGACCAAAGAGCAATAGAACCCAAGCCAAAAAACTAGAATGGAGCAAAAAAATTAGGGGGTCCCCATCAAAAATGGGGTGATGTTTGAAAAGGTCACAACACATCCCCAAAAAACTGAAAAGGAAACCTCCTAGAAAATAGGAAACCCTAATTTTGCCTCCAACTAGCTTACACACCTCTGAAAATAGGCTAGTGGTCACTCGAAAGTGTAGGCCTAAAAATGGGAACATTACATGATTGGGTATAGAGGTGTTCCAAAATTTGGTTTGTGTTTTTATTGTGATTTTGAAGGTGTGATCTGAAAATGGGAATTTGGTTGCTCATTGATATTTTTTGGGACAATGGACTAGTTCTTTGATGTTGGAGAATAATTAGGGAGGAATTGAACATCCTTGTGTAAGCTTCATATTATATGGGAAAATTGAAGAAAAATGGGAAAGTATCATTTTTTGAAAGGGATGGTGATGATTTTATATACATGACAGTTACATTTATTTGCCAACTTCATCTAGGTCAATTGAATATTACTTTGTGGTTGTCCTTGTCAAGCTTAGCAAGCTTGATGAACCAAAATTCACTATTTAAGGGTGTGAGTGTGAGAAAACTTGGTTGCTTCCAAATTCTTCATGATGGTCAAGGCTATCCTTACGGATGGATCATATCATGATGTGGACTTTGGTATAATAGCATTCCAACTTATATTTGTGGTGCTTTCTTGGGAAAACCGAGGATCATTTGGGAGATGTTATTAATGATGTCAATTCAAGGCATGGTCAGATCCACAATTTCAGCGATGAATCAAAAGTATATGAATGGTTGTTGATGCATTGATCACATTAGTAGAGTATGCTTTGTGGTGTGATCAAATTTTGTGCATCTCATACAATGCAAATTGCTAGTTTCTATGTGAACAACTCGGCATAACCCATAATTCAAGGTTACAAGTTCCTAATTATCTCTTTGTAAAAGTGACTAATGTCACTTATTGTAACAAAAAGTTAGAAAGTGAACTCTATTTCTGGAAAAGTGATGTAAAATGTAACCAAACAAGGTTATTATTTTCAAAGCCATTGTATTTCAAAAAGATGGTTAGAAAGTAGTTATGGGGTAGTTACAGGTAGTTATTGAAGGATGCCTATAAATACAAGGCTATTTCAAATGTAGGGAGGACTTTTATAGAGGGGAAACTTTGGAGAAATTTTGGCAAAAACTTCTTGATGACTTTTGAGATTTACACATTGTACAAGAAGGGTTTATGAAATTGTATAATTTCATAAAGATAATAAAAAATACTTTTAGCTTGTATGTTTTGAATGTATTTTCAAGTTATTATTACTGGTTTTTTGTATGTCAAATTGGCAATCCCTTTATGTCTTGGTGGAGATCATTTGTTATCCATTTAAGTGCTTATTAATCTATGCAATCGATGTAATGAAGCACAAACATGCTTTGGTATCTCAGTTTGAATGTGTTAGAATTACGGTTCTCTTCATATGTTGAGATTTGTAACCCTTCTTTTATTGTCATTGCATATTGAAATATACATTATGGTGAAAACCCCCTTGTAATGGTTGTCAATCATGAAGTTCTATTTGGTATTTGTTTTTCTACCAGTATGGTCTTTGATATTTAGCTTTCTTTAGTTTTCTTCCTTTTCTCCTTTATGTACTTTCAGGTTAAAAGTAGACAAAAATCCTAAAAACCCCTATCATACGAGGGAGTTGCCCCTCACAAACATAGAGGAAGATTGCCATTTCACAGGCAATCTCTCCAACTGTCGGTGCGTTATTGTCACTTTCCATTGGGTGAGTCAAAGTATTATTTCAAGTGCCAATCCGCTTACCAACATGTTTACAGCTCCACTTCTGTGACATTTGATCCAAGATGAGACTGCTTGACACCATCTTCAATCCCTGGTTCTTTGATGCTTGGAGGTTTGGGTGCTTAGTCTTTGTCAATCAGTGTCAGTAAATGTGACAAGAGTGCAGGCTATTGTGTTTTAATGTCTTAATCATTTCAAGTGAATAACCCCTAGTATATTGTTGAAGGTAAGTTTGGAGCCCAGGCTCTATGCCTTGAGTATAACTTCAGGCTTACCCACTACCTTCACAGGCTTTTATTTTCAGATGATACCAATTTTGAACCTAAAAGGTGTCCTTACTTAGCAACTTTATTACTTTGAAGAGCTTGCTTGTCACTCTACTTAGGGTTTGATGGGGCATAGATCATGTGGGAACCTTCAGGTCAATTTTTTTTTAGTCAACAAACATTTCCGTAGATTGTTTTTGTGTTAATATTTCTTAGACTATTCTACTCATCTATTTCCAATAGAAGTTGAAATACATAATGTTATTCAGGGAAATTTTTATTGCAGATCACTTAGAAGATTTGTTTCTATTGTCAACCTTCCAAACCCAAGTTAGCTTTCAAGAGTGTAACATCTTAAAGATCTCAGATGGCATAAATGTTTCATCCAGCATATCTGCAATGGAATTTTTCTCGCATGGTCTTAGATTGCCACTTGGCCAAGTCAAAGTTTGGTGTTACAACCCAAAATGGATCATCATATCCTTGGAAGGATAGGATTTGAAAACTATACTGTCTTAAGGATGTGAAGGCTGAGGATCATTTCAGTTTTAAAGCTTCAATCTGAGAAATGTTGTAAGAATGTCTTTACAAAGTTTCTAGCAGATCTCTATCTATTTTTCCACTAGTCATACAAGAAATGCTTTACTTTGTTTTTTGGAGAGATGATGACCTTCAGTTGTTAAGCACAATCTTACTAGTCTGAGTCTATCATGTTTTTGTCCATTTGGGTTTATTAGGAATGGCAAGCACTCGATGTACTCCAAATATTGGAACATGAAAATAAATATTACAAATTCCTACTTGATCCAAAGAGAGAAGCAATGCAAGTAAACTAGATCCTCAACAATTTAAATAGATTAATGGCTATAAAGTATAAACACAAGATATACCTTATGAAAACCCTTGAATAGGAATTTAAAAAAAAAAGTCAATCTCCAGATTAGCCTATTCCTCAGGTTCCCCTAGGCTAATGTGGTTTGGTTAGGGGACTCCGTAGTTCTTGGAGACCGTGTTGTTCAGCCATTTGGCATTTTCCTTGTGTGGCGGTTAGTTCGGGATTATAGAGTTTCTTTCTGGCACTTTTTGGAGCATTTTTCGGGCACTTGCTTTTAATAATTATTTGGTGTTTTTTATTGGCATGGGGGATTTATTTTAAATAATGTTAATTTTATAAATTAAATTAAAATATTTAGCTTAGTGTTATTTTTAATATTTTTAAAGCGACTTTATAAAATGGCATCTAGGAGATATAAGGGACTATTTAAAAGTTAAATTTAAGTTGTTTTGAAAAGTGGATGTCTACATGGGAGACATAAGGGGGATTTGTTAAAATAAATTAAATGTTTATTCCCCCAAGTTGGGGTTGGAGTTTTGGAGGAGAAAATAAAAAGTTTGAGAGCTCATTTTGGAAACTTATGCTTGGAAAATTTATGAGAATCACTACAGGCTGAACAACGTTCTTCCATAACTTTGTAAGGACGAAAACCCTTGCGGAGATCATCCATTTTGAAAGTGCAAGATCTTTCCTGGTGTATATTACAGGTGATTTCATTTAGGAATCACAGACGAGCTACATTGTTTCAGATTTTGGTGAACTTGCCTAGGTTTTCAAGACAGATTTTAAATGGCAGATTGAAGAGGTTGAGCAAATTTGAAGACCAAAAATACAAGTTTATCCATCTATTTTGCTGGCCGCACCATTCTCGAGGCAGGCCGTACTACCCTAGGAGGGGTGTGGGAGCTGGAGGTTGAATCACTCAAGTTTTGGGCAGAATATTGCTAGAGTTTGTGGCGCCTAGGGTTGGAGAAGACTCAGCAAACAACTTGGTAGTGAACAACAGCATTTTGAAGGA
This sequence comes from Sequoiadendron giganteum, assembly GCA_007115665.2. Classification (NCBI taxonomy): domain Eukaryota; kingdom Viridiplantae; phylum Streptophyta; class Pinopsida; order Cupressales; family Cupressaceae; genus Sequoiadendron; species Sequoiadendron giganteum. The sequence goes on along the minus strand of CM021106.1, from coordinate 603,020,968 downwards.
GATTGTAAGCTTTCATTGAGTTCCAGGGTTGCTGGTCATAGTCTAGTTTCAGTCTATTTCTGAACAACAGTAAATGGGTATGTCTGTGACTCTGAAATGCAACTTTAAGAGTGTTATAGTTGTTGTGTGGATGTAAAAACCTTTGTTTAATGGCTGCAATACTTCTGTAATAAATCTGAAATATATTACAGTTTGTGGCCATTCCTAAATAGTTGAGTTTTCAGTTCTTTATATTGCGAAAATTCACGTTTGCAAAAACTCAAACTGCAAACAAACCAAAAACAAAAAAAAGTAGGATGCATATTACATCTTTGAAAAGAGTTACAATACACTCTTTGAGTTACCTTGCTTAAATGGAGATTTGTAATCAGAGGAATTCTAGCAACATATCCCTAGTAAAACTTACCATACTGTTTCCATCCCAAGCCCTCAATATAGGCCAAGGAGATGAATGAAACCTCCAATGGTTCACCAAAACTATAGGCTCAAAAACATGAGCCAAGTCTTGGTCCAACTAGTCCAAGTTGGACCCATGCAACTCCTCCAAGTGTAACTCCTAGAATAGAAAGTGACTTGTCATTTGACCATTTGTCCGCCAACAACAAGAAGGGTCTGAGTAAGTCCTAAGTGCTTCATGTGAGTGCAATAGTTGGCCTTATACGCCTCTTACAATTGGTTAAAAATTCTAGCCAAAATTTAAACTTTTTGCGTTGAGTCAACAAGCATCGCCATGTGTTAAATACCTATGTTGACCTTGTCTTAGTTGTAAGCAATAGTGTTGCATGTTTTCCACACTAGTTGTTGTAGTAATTCATCCTAGAAGATGTCACATTTGATCAAGTTTGTGCAAGTTAATTGCATCAAACTTTGAATTTGTGTGTTAGTTTAAGTGTTCAAGGAAAAGATCATTCATCATTTCGTTTAGTGCCTTGGAAGTAGTTTCACAATTTAATTGCGATTCACGGTGTACGACCAAAAATCAAGAAAATAAACATGAATCATAAACAACAACCACGAAAACCATTAGATTCAAGCAAACTAATTCCGATCTATCAATGAAGAATGAATAAATGCAAGAAACATGAAAGATCAATCAAACGATATACCTTCTCTCACATCAAACATTGAATCAGCTCCATTGTCCTTTCCAATTTTGCTTTGTAAGCTATTGTTGCTCTCAGATTTGCATGTTTGCACAATTACAATAAGCTCAAATGAATATGATAGCCAAATATCGAAGATTCGTGGTTAGCCTTCAAATGAGAATGAAGATTGATTTTATAGAAAATGCCAGGTTTGATGGACGGTCAAGATTTGAGGAAGAACTGAAAAGGTCAATGGCAGAGAATTGATGAGAGGATTTGATGGTCAGTTAAGTGGTTGCATGATTTTAGTTAATTGATTGCATGATTCAGTTAAGAGAACTGATTGAGATGTTAACTTAGACTAAGTGATAGTGGATTGAATTGATTGTTTAGAGAACTCGAAGTGAGTGGGAGTGAAGTGGATTTGATTGATGAGTTGACTAATTAGAATGATTAGAGAACTGAGAGTAAGTCTTAGTCAACAATTGAAGTGGAATTTGCATAAGCTTTTAATAATTAAATAAGTTCAATTATTATTTGAACGTGCAAGATTGGATTCAATAAATAAAATAGACGATTTTATTAATTTTGGAAGAAGATAATGTTGAGAGATTAATGGATAATTAAATATTTGAAATAATTATTTAATTTAGGAAAGGGATAATGGATAATTAATTAAATAATTATAATTTATTTAATTAATTTAGAGGAATAAGGATCATTAGTGATGTAATAGTAAGGTGAATTAATCAAGGGAGAATAATAGTAAGGTGAATTAATTAAATAATATATTATTTAATTAATAATAGAATATGAAATTGGTAATAATTAAATAATTGATAATTATTTAATCATTTGGGTAAGACAAGAAGTAGTGTAAAAAATTCGCTTGCAGGTTAGGACAATTTTCAATGTCTACATTTTGCCCCTCTTTGAGACAATGTGATTTTAGCGTTGTTTCAAAGAAAATTCAAGAAAATTTTGCTCAGAACGTGCTCCAGTGTGCCTTGATGACAACGGGATAGTGTGGTGCCCCCTTGGGAAATTTGGTGAAAATTTCAAAAAATTGGCCAAATTTATCAACAAGCAGATTTAATGTGTTTAGATGTGATGATTGCGAAAAATTATAATTGCAGGGCAATTAGGTCAACAATTGTAGTGGTAGGGTGACATGGTCAGTGCATATAGTGCAAAATAGGGGTCCATTAGGGTATTGGAGCTCTATATATACGCCCTTTGTGGCAAATAATCCTCATTTGTGCATATTGCTTATAAGATTTGGAGAGAGTAGTGAGATTGAGGAGACCTGGTGGGAAGCTATGGTGAGAATTTCAGAGAGTAGCCATTGAGGAGTGCGAGTGCTGTGGAGCTATGGATGATCAGTAGGCGCAGGCGACGCGGTATGTACCCTATCTCGGTTTTTAAATTGTCTTTTGCACGTAGATTTAGGGCTCAAAAATAGAGCTACGGATGCGGTGCATAATTCTGCGCCGCATTCGTCGTCGTGAATGACACATTTGTAGGGTTGCGCGCTGCAATTGTAAATGCGCGATGCATCTGTCTCGTAGTGCCACAAGTGTTTTGCCCACTGCAATCGTTTTTAGTAACGCAATTGTTTTAGTGCGGTGCATATGTCGAATAAAGTGACAACTATTTCTCGATGCCGCAATTGAATTGCGTGACGCATGCTACTAATCTGACGCATTTGACTGTCAAAGTTAAAAATGCATTTTGTGGTAAAAGTTTAAGGTTTTAATTGGTCAAATAGGATTTGCTAGAGGGTATGATTAACCTAATGTGTTGGTTGAACGCAGAGATTGCTTCCCTTGTATACGCGCGAGAGTCAGCTGATTTCTATGGCGTTGCGACATCACTTGGATATGGGCGAGCGTGCCGTTTTGCATGTACTCAACTAGTACTATATCACCTTCATGCCCAAGATTAGGGCTAATAGGGGAGTGATTATAGCATTGGCAGAGTAGTGGTACTTGGAGACTAGCTTGTTCCATGTATTGACGGGTGAGGCGACGCTGACCTTGGAGGATGTATGGCGTATCCTTCGCATCTTGATTCATGGCGAAAGGGTTGTATACAATTCTGATTTTGGTTTGGTAACTATGATCAGATGTTTTGAGACCGAGGATTTAGGCATTGAGGAGTACAAGATCCGGTGGGACACACTAGTAGATTGTTATGAGAGGCTGGTTGTAGTTATCTGCAGTGTCATAGTTGGTGTTTTGGTTCTTGATCGATGTGGGCATGGCTTCCCAGTCAGATGGGGACGGAGGCTAGAGGGCATGATGGGAGAGGGCACAATATATGCTTGGGGCCCATGTGTTCTTGCGGTGCTCTACTTTCAACTTCATGATTTAGCCTACAGGGGAGCATGTTCCATTGGTTGTGGTGTTACATTGCTGCATGTGTGGGTGTGGGAGCATATTGCTATTGCTCGATCGATGAGTTCCAGAGATCTAGCTGTCGGACTTCCATATGTCTATATCTACGATGGTGTTTTCACACAAAGCCATGTCAGCGATGTGAGTTATTGGCGTCTGCTATTACTTGTCCTTTTATTGCTTTTCGATCAACAAATTCAATGTCGAATTTGTTCAAAATCATCACCCATTTTGCCAATCTACCTATGAGAGTTGCTTTATTGAGCAGATACTCTAAAGGATCTATCTTTTCTATGAGCTTGGTTTGAAGATTTAACAACAATGTCAGAGCTTTTGTGTGGCAAAGACAACAACAAGACATGCACACTCAATAGGAGGGTAATTGAGTTCATATCCCACAAGTGTATGACTGATGTAGTATTTAGCTCTCTCTTTTCCTTCTTCATCATTCTATGCTAAGAGAGCTCCCAATGTTGATGACATAGCTGATATGTATAGAATTAGCGGTTTTCGGTCAATAGGTGGCATTAAGAGCGGTGGCGATAATAGGTAATCCTTGAGTTGTTGAAAGGTCTGCTGACAATGATTGGTCCATTTGAATGTAACATCCTTGCAAAGCAAGTGTTGAAGAGGATGGCATTTGTCTGCTAACTAGGCAATGAATCTGCGAGTGGGCTATAGTGTTCCTTGTAGACTACACAATTGAGTCAAATTAGATGGTGGTGGCATATCGATGATTGATTTCAGCTTCGTAGGATCTACTTCAATACCTCTGTGGGAAGCAATATCTCTAAGGAGTTTTCCAGAAATTACTCCAAAGACACTTTTTTGGATTCAATTTGACTTTGTATTGTTCCAACCTAGTGAAAATTCTGTCAAGCACATCTAGATGACTTTCTCTTGTGAAAGATTTTGCTAATAAGTCATCAACATAGTCTTCCATAAGGGTATGCATCATATCATGGAAGATTGTAGTCATAGCCCTCTGATAAGTTGCTCCAACATTCTTAAGGCCAAAGGGTAGGACGTTCCAGCAATAGGTACTTGTTGTGACCTTTTCACACATCACCCCATCCAAGATGGGGACCCCCTAATTTTTGCTCCATTCTGGTCTTTTGGCTTTGGTTCTCTCTATCTTTGATCTTTTGTCCTTCCGGGGACGTCTCGTAATTTGACCTAGGTTGAAATGTTAGCTGAGTCTGTGAAATTAGGGTTTCTATCCTTCAGGCTTGTTTGAGGTCAAATGGAGTTATCAAGGTAAAATCTGAGTGCAGTAGTACAGTCAGGAGGCTCAAGGCAGGATCCCACTGAAATCTGACAACTTACTATTTTTAGTAAGTACCTAATGTGAGGTCTATTCCTCAGGATTTCAGGGTTCTGACTACGTCAGCACAACTAGGCAACTTCAAGGTGCCTACATATGAAATTTGAACAGATTCAGACAATTGGCTATTTTTAGCAGTTCAGCCTTTGGAGGCTATTTTTAGGGTTTAAACATACGATTCTCCAATACATGATTGGAGAATAGATTTGGGTTTTTCAAGACCTTCGCGATGGTATAACATGCAAACGGAGATGGTGACTTTCAACGGTACAGCCTTCAGAGGCTATTTTTAGGGTTTGCATGCAGAGTTTTTCAGCGCATGTCCGGATATTCCTCATGGGTTTTGCGAGAGCTTGCAATGGTGTGACATGCAAATGGAATGAGTCAGTTTTCAGGGACTTACTATTTTTAGCCAGTGCCCGCATAGCTATAAATAGCACATACTGTGCCAAAGACGAGTGTGAACAGGACACTCACAGCATCAAGAACAATTGGAGCAAATTTTGGGGCAAACGGAGCTACAAAGATTGATCAATTCTAGGGTTTGCTAAAAATATAAATGCCTAAAAATAGCATACCAGGGTGGACAAAAGGTATAAACAAGGTGGCAAAGTCAATGGAAGCACAACCATGCCTGCTCCAACTCAGAACAGATGAAATGCAAGGAAACCCTAATTTCTCCGAATTTGCTAAAAATAGAAAGCCAAGGCGTGGCTAGGGCATTGGAAATTCATAAGTAATAAATGGCATGAAGACACATGAAAGGCGTCCAGAAGGGGTGAGGAGGTTAAAAAATTCTCAAAGTGTTGAAATTCCTCCAGCATGGGTCAAATGCGCCTGAGGTATGAGAAAATGTTGAAAATATTCTAAGTGTGAAGTGGAAAATTCCTCCTCATAGGGTGAAATGCGCCCACTAATTCCTTCACCCTATGCTGAAATGCGCCCAAGGGAGGTGAAAGATCATGAAGGGCGTGGGAAATTCCTCCTACCCATGGCAAATGCGCCTAAGGTGGCCACATGAGGTAAAAATGTTGGAAGGTAAGAGATAAAATGCGCTAAGGCAAGGAAAATTCCTCTTCATCCCCCTATTTGCGCCCACATGTGGAAGTTGACTAGGCTAAATGCGCCCAAGAATGGAATTAGCATGGGTGATTTGCGCCCAAGGCAAGAGGCATCTAAAATGCGCCAAGGGAAGGAAAGCCTAGAGATGGAAAATACTCTAAGTGTGGGTGGAATTCTTTCTCCCCCCCCCTAAATGCGCCCAAAGGTGGAAGTTGGCTACCTCAAATGTGCCCAAGAGTGGAAATTGACTAGGGGAAATGCGCCATGAAATTCCTCTAGCACACATCAAATGCGCCCAAGGTGTTTTCCCCTCGACATGTTATATGCGCCTAAGGCAATGGCAAAGGTAAAGGAGCGGTGATTTTGAAATATGCTAAGGGTAAGAGAAAAATTCCTCCACCATATGTGATATGCGCCCTTGTGAGGTAAGATAAAGTGTAAGCTTCTAGAGGCGAAAGTGCCTAAGGGATAAAGGTAAAAAAATTGATGCATGAGATCAAATGTGCCCTTCATGGGTGATTTAAAATTAATTTGTCTAAGGCATATCACAAGGAAAAATAGAAATACGCCTAAGGCAGGGATAAAGTTGGAGATCTTCAAGAACAAGTGTGAAGTATGCCCAGAGCCAGTTAGGATTTCTTCTAGTAAAATCGCATAGGGTGCCAAGGCAGAGAAAATTGAAGATTGCAGGGGTGGAAGACGTCCAGAGTGAAAATGAATAAACCTTAGCAATTTTATTATTTTTTCAAAATAATAAAATTAAATGTACCCCTTCATCCGGATACACATGAGAACGACGAGTTCTGAAGGGGGTTTTCTTCTGGGTATTGAACGTTTGCAATTCGGAGATGATTTAAACTTACTCCACACCTCGCTCATGTCGTTTTGACAGAGAATTTTGCCCGGTGCCCATTTTGATGAATTTCTTCAAAAAATTTCTCTAAGGCAAATGTGGAGAAAATGTCTTTGCGAAGTGTTTTTGTTTGAAGAATCAAACTGGATGAATGGAGTAATTTTGCCAAAGCCGAAAATGACTTAGCCAGATGAATTAAAATTGTTCAAAGAAGTAATTGATTTAATATATTAAAGAAGCAAATATGATGAAGCAGGGCTGTGCAGGAGTGATGGAATTTCGAAATTCTAGAAGCTCAAGATTCTGATGCTCTGGGTGACAAGTGTTGCAACTGGCCAAGGAGGGAAAGTGGAATTTGAAAATGTGCTAAGTATAGCCTCTACTAGATTTCGGCCTGGCTATAAGATTTTACACTCTTTTCATTCTTCTCATAGATTGCTAAGTGCAAAACATTCTCTGAGGCTGAAGTACGCATTTGTGAAGAGAATTCTCAAGTTGCTGAGGAATTCGAGACTGTGAAGAAACTTGAAGTTGCTGAGAGGTGCGAGTTTGCAAGAGGTTGAATTGACAGAGGCGTGGCTTTGCAAAATTTGAAGGTTGAAGCTGCTGAAGCACAAATTCCCAAATTCCCAGTCACAAGTTGCTGAAGAAATCCAAATTTAAGCAGAAGCTTGAGTTGTTGAGAGGTACGATTTTGAGGAGAAGCTTCTCAAATTGCTGAAGTGCAACTTGAAGTTAAAAGAGTGAAGTTGCTGAGAAGTACGAAATTGCATGCAAAGATCTCAAATTGCTGAGTGCTGAAGTACGAATTCACAAAACTGCTGTGAAGTACGAATTCAAGAAGAGCAAAGAGTTGCTAAAAGTGCGAAATTAGGAAGAAAGTGCGAACTTGAAAAGGAAGTTTCAAACCTGCTGAGGGCGAATTGCTGCAAACATTTCCGAGCATCTGACATTGTGTTGTTGCAAGTAGAGAAACTTCTAAAACAGTTGAAGTAAACAGTTGAGAATGGCTGAATCAAGCAGAAGAGCTGCAGGCAGAGGGAACCACGCTGAATCCGCAAAGGCAAACACATCGAGACAAGTAGTGACCAAGAAATTGAGCAAGTCCTTCTTGCCAGAATCAAAATTCTCTTCAAATTCTTTGCATCATCGTAAACTGTTATAATGATCCTTTTTGATGTATCAATACATGCTTCAAAATATCCCAATGTGGTGACCAATTTCAAAGTACAAATGTTTAGGCCTGCTCCGCCATCTATCAAAACTCGTCTAATTTTGTGTTTGTTAATGAAGACTTCAAGATGGAGGGCATCATTATGGTGAGGCTTTTTTGAAGAGATATCATGCTTTGTGAATGTAACATGGTGTGTGGTAGCTAGATGCCCTACCATGGCCTGAAATTGCTTAACATTTAGTTCAGTAGGAACCGAGGAATCCTGTAAAGCTTTATCTAAGATAGCCTTGTGCTCAAGGAATATATGTAGTAGTTCAAGAATAGACATTTCAGCAGGTGTCTTCCCTGAATGATCGAAAAGGTTATATTAGTGTGTTTATTGAGATTTAGAAGTGGCCCCTTGGAGAGTCACTTTGGATCTGTGAGTGGTAATCACACACTCAACATTCTTGTTCTTAATGGTTATGATAGAAATGTTATTATCAGTCTGGTGGATACGGTTAATTGTATTCGGCTTGGTCTTTGGTATTTGTCCTTGAACTGGAGGCTTTTCTCTGTCCATGATTTTGTAGAGGATCTTTGAATATGGTATGGTCAGTATTAGAGGATCCCAATGGATTATCAATCATCACATCTCTTTGCTCTATGAGGTCTTGAATAACATTCTTGAGTTTAAAGCACGTAGAGGTTTTATGCCCTTTGGTCCTATGATACTCACAGAAGTCATTGTCGTTCCTCCAAGACGGTTTGAAAGGTCTTGGCTCATAATGTCTTATTTCAGGAAGTTGGATAACGTTGGATTGCAACAACTTCTTTAAAGATGATTCAATGGGTTCCCCTAAGGGTGTGTACTTCCTTTGTGGATTCATAGTAGTCCTTGGAGGACCTCTTTGTGCATTGTTTTGAACAACGTTTGTTGATTGTTTGTGATTTTGTGCTTGGTTAGTGTTGTTTGGTGTTTGCATGGAAGGTCCTTTAAGACTAACAATAGGTTGAGCCTTGTTTATCACATTTGCATCTACCACCCCATCGTTTGTGACATTCTTGTTTCGTGACCAGAGTTTGTTTTTATCATTTGAAGTGCTTGGGCTGTTATTATCTTTAAAAAATTTCACTAGCCCTTTTGCAAGGAAGGCTTTTCCAATAGATAGACCTGTTGTGACCTTTTCACACATCACCCCATCCAAGATGGGGACCCCCTAATTTTTGCTCCATTCTGGTCTTTTGGCTTTGGTTCTCTCTGTCTCTAATCTTTTGTCCTTCTGGGGATGTCCCGTCTTTTGACTTGGATTGAAATGATTGCCAAGTCTACGAAATTAGGGTTACTATCCTTCAGGCTCGTTTAAGGTCCAATTAAGTTATTCAAGATAAAATCTAAGTGCAGCAGTACAGTCAAGAGGCTCAAGGCAGGATCCCACTGAAAACCCATTGAAATCTGACAACTTACTATTATTAGTAAGTACCTAATTTACGGTCTTTTCCTCAGGATTTCGGGATTCTAATCGCTCCAACACATTCAGGTAGCTTCGGAGTGCCTACACATGAAATTTGAAAAGATTCAAACAACTAGCTATTTTTAGCAGTTCAGCCTTCGGAGGCCATTTTCAGGATTTAAACGTACGATTCTCCAATGCATGATTGGAGAATGGATCTGGTTTTTCAAGACCTTCGCGATGGTATAACATGCAAATCGAGATGGTGACTTTCAGAGTTCAGCCTTCAAAGGCTATTTTTAGGGTTTGCATGCAGAGATTTTCAGTGCATGTCCGGACATTCCATATGGGTTTTGCGAGAGCTTCGCAGTGGTATGACATGCAAGTGGAATGAGTCAGTTCTCAAGGACTTACTATTTTTAACTAGTGCCAGCATGTTGACCAATTTTCTGGGTTTTTCTGGGTTTTTTGAGATCCCACGGGCACTGTGACATGCAAACTCATCCGACATCAAATGGGCCACTTTCCAGACACTTACTATAAATAGCAGCTTCAGCCTAGCGGTTGCCCAACACTTCAGTCCAGCAAGCAGAGTGACAAACAGTAGAAATCAAGAGGATCGGGAGCAGTTTGGAGCGCATGCAAGTCAGATTAGGGTTTCCCATGCTATGTCTAAAAATAGATGGAACAAAATACAGAGATGTCAAAACGAAGCACGCCACCGGGATCAACATCTCTCAGGCTGCCTACTGGCAAAATTTGAGCACGATCTGAATACTTACTATTTTTAGTAAGTCATCTCATGGCTATAAATAGCAGGTCTGTACCCAAGGCAGGTGTGAACAGATCACTTACAACATCATGAACAGGTGAAGCGAATTTCAAAGCAAACGGAGATACGGAAATTGATCAATTTTAGGGTTTGCTAAAAATAGCATACACTGTGCTAGAGAGGATATAAACGAGGTAGCAAGGCCAAATGTAGGCACAACCACGCCTGCTCCAGCTCAGAATGGGATGAAATGCGAGGAAACCCTAATTTCTCCAAGTTTGCTAAAAAAAGAAAGCCAAGGCATGGCTAGGGCATTGTAAACTTATAAGTGATGACTGGCATAGAGATATATCAAATATGCCTGAGGTATGGAGAAAATGTTCTAAGTGTGGAATTTCCTTCACACACCCTAAAATGCGCCTTCAAAGATAAAATGGAAGTGGCACATGCTAAATGCGCCCAAGATTTCCCTGAGCAAGGGTCAAATGCGCCCACATGAGGCAAAGACATGGCAGAAACCACTAAGGCATGGAAATTCCTCGAGGCCCCCTCAAATGCGCCCAAGGATGGAAGCAACATAGGCTAAATGTGCCCAGAGGAGGTGAAAGGTCACTAGATGATGGCGCTTTCCTTCACATAGTTGAAATGCGCCCAAGACAAGAAGCCCACCATGTGAAATGCGCTCAAGGAAGGTGAAGAGTCACCATGGGCGTGGGAATTCCTTCACCACCCCTCGAATGCGCCCTCAAGTTCCTCCTCCCCATAGCAAAGACGCCCAAGGTGGCAAGGTAAAGGGTAAAACGTGATAAGTGTTGAGGAAATGCGCTAGACTTGGGGAAATTCCTCTCCACACCCTCAAAGGCGCCCAAAGGTGGAGGTTGACTAGGCCAAATGCGCCCTAGAGTGGAGATCTCATGTGTGAAATGCGCCCAAGGTGGCAAGGTAAAAGGAAAACGTTGAAGAGCATGGTAAATGCGCTCAAAGGATTGAGTAAATTCCCTCACACATGGTGAAATGCGCTCCAAGTTTCCCCCATGACATGCTATATGCGCCAAGGGTAAAGGTAAGGCAAAGGGGGACATGATTTTAAGAAAAGGAAAATTGCTAAAGTGTGATGAAGAAAGTCTAGGCGTGGAATTGCCTAAGGGATAAAATGGAAGCTCACATGTTCAAATGCGCCCTTCAAGGGTAAGGTGATAAAATTTAAATTTAAAATAATTCCCTAAGGCATTTTCTAAGGAGAAAATGAAAAATACGCCTACAGGTGATGCTAAAATTTCTAGAGAGAAAATTCTTCAGAGGGAAAATTCTTCAAGAAGAAATCAACGAGAAATTGCCAAGGCAGAGAAACTGGAGATTGCAGATGTGAAAAACGTCCAGAGTGAAGAGAAATAAACCTTAGCCATTTTATTATTTTTAAATAATAAAAATTAAAAGTACCCCTTCATCCGGATACACATGAAAACAACAAGTTCTGAGAAGAATTTTCTTCTGGGTATTGGACGTTTTCGATTGCGAGATGGTTTAAACTTGTTCCATACCTTGCTCACATCGTTTTGGTGGATATTTTTGCCCGGTGTCTATTTTGATAAAATTCCTAAGGCAAATTTGAGGAATTTCTCTAAGCCAAACAAGTAAAATGAATGAGATGTTGCGCTGGAAGATTGAACTAGATAATTTTTGCCAAGGCTAAGATAACGTTAAATGACTTAGCCAAATGAATTCGAAATTGTCCAACAGAGTGAGTGATTTAATATTTTAAAGGATCAAATATGATGAGGCAGGCCTGTGTAGAAATGATGAAATTCATAATTCTAGAAGCTTGAGATTCTGATGCTTCGAATGACAAGTGTTACAACTGGAAAAGAGAGGGAAAGTGGAATTCGAAAATGTGCTAAGTATAGCCTCTGCTGGATTTCGACCTGGCTATAATATTCTGAGTCCTCTTCATTCTCCTCACAAGTTGCGGAATGCAGAGCATTTTCTGAAGTTGAAGTACGAGTTTGCAGAGAAATAAAATATTCTCAAGCTGTTGGAAGAGTTCTAATTTGTGAAGGAAGCTGAGTAGCAAATTTAAAGTGGCTGAGACTGCTGAAGTACGAAGTTGCTGAGACGTGGCTAAGAAAGTTTGAAGTTGCTGAAGCACGATTTTCTTTTTGAAGAAGTCTCATATTGCTGATTGCTGAGCGGTGCGAACTTCTTAGTTTCCAGTGGCTGAAAGTGAAAGACACGTTTGGACTTGCTGAGGCTGCATATGTTGAAAGTGCGAATTTGTGAGGAGAGGTCCCAAGTTGCTGAGAAATCTGAAGTTGCTGAAGTTCGAATTTGAAGAGTCAAATTTGTTGAAGTTGCTGAATGTGAAGTACATTTTGGAGGAGAAGTACGCATTTAAGAGAAGTTGCATAACTACAGAAATTTCACAGAAACCTCTAAAAATACTGAAGTGAACAAGAGTGTTGAGGTTTGCAGCTGAAAGTGAAAAAGTGTTGCAGCCTTTTTATTTAAAAATCTGTTGACACCCTCAACGGTGATTATTTTATTATTTTAAAATCTTGTTTTCTAACTATCTTGCCTTTTTGCAAAATGGCTGAATCAAGCAGAAGAGTTGTAGGCAGAAACAACCACATCGAATCAAGGCAAGCAGTGATCAAGAAGTTGAGCAAATCTTTCTTGCCGGAATCAAAATTTTCATCAAAATTGGGCAAGCTGGCTGACACAAACTTGGGCTCGTTCAACCTGGAGGCATTCAGAAGAAGGATAATGGGGACTGGAGGCCATCACCCATCAGTGACTTCACACAATATTGTTAGGAGCGGATTGTATGCAGCTGCCAGTTTTCCGCCAGCTATCCGGTGTCCAAAACTCATCATGGAATGCGCCCACCATTACAACACAGAGCAGAGAACGATCACTTCGCCAGATGGCAAGATTTTGGCCAACCTGACACCTGAAGCAATCCGGGAAGCGTTCGGGATTCCAGTGCATGAGAAGATGATCTATAAAACAAAAGAAAGGGCTGAAAGAATGTATTCATCCACAACGGACCGATGTGCTGATTTGATAAACACCAGGTGGATGATCAAGCCCAAGCCAACTTGTACAAAACTACCCAAACATATAATCTCAGAGGATTTGAGACAAGAGTTTGGTGATCTGATTATGATGTTGAGCAGAGTTAGAGGATGCCCCCAAGCGTTCATCTTTGAACCTTGGATGTTCTACTATGTCAGCTTGGTACTAGAGGGCAAAGATCACATGGATTGGGCACTGTTGATCAGTGATAGCATACACGAGCAGCTCCGTGGTGTGAGGAGAACGAAAACATTCTACATGGGCTCTTATATTGTCTATATGTTGGCTCGCATGACAAAGTATAGGGGGATCTCTTACAAGGAACCAATTGGTTGTGGTTCCCATCAATTTAAAATACATGAGGCTTGTCCACAATTGCATTTGACAAGCACAACTAACTACAAAAGGGTCAATGACGCCTTCACTATGCATATTACGAGGACCTTGCAGCAAAGAACCCACCAGAGAATATCCAGGGAAGCACAAGAGATGATTGAGAAATTCGGATGTTGGTTTATCCAATTTCCAAAGTTCACCTACATAAGGCTGCAAGGATTCTCTTCCTATCCTTATAGATTACCCCGGTATCCCACCAACAGAATAGTGATGCTGGAAGTATCTAGGCAACTTATTGCCTACGATAAGATTCAAAAGAAGAAGAACAAAGGTGGACTCGGATTCCCAATTACCATGGGGAATTCAGATGAAATCTGCCCATCGCTGCAAGCAGCTAGGGAGGCAGAAAATGAGCTCCAATTCATCCATCTTTCCTACCATACCAGCAGGCACCACTACGGTCCCCACAGGAATATCAGATGGATATTGTCAGAAGAGTTTAGGCAGAAAGCACAGATTGAAGACTTTTGGGCCAGTGCAGTGGATGAGATCGAGATTAGGAGGAGAATGTTCTCTCGGATACCGTTGGTAATGATCAGAGAGTGCGAGATTGTCCCAGTGCCGGATTAGATCGAAGAAGACATAAACGTTGTACAGGCTGACTACGAGACAGTGAGGGATATGCATCTACCACTCCCAGATTGGTCGGAGCCAGAGATCACCGACTTGGATACTCTCTGTATCCCAGTCTTAACATTTACACGAAGTTGGGTAGAGAGGCACGTTAGCCGACTTAACGGACGATCAATTCCCCTTACCTATAATTTGATGGGAGATCACAGATCGTTAGCAGTTAGCCAGAGAAGGCAGGTGGACCAAACTCCAGAGCCAAGAGGAAAAGAGCCAGTTCGACCTGAGCCTTTGGTAGTTGAGGAGTCCTTGCATACACCATCTAGGACGCATTCTCCGAGTATGCAGGAGGTATCACTATTTTCTGATCAGAGGGAGAGATTGGATGTAGCGCAGATAGTGCAAGTGGCAAGCCAGCCACCTCGTAGAGAATCAGTGGGCCAGAGCATCAACGTGCCCCGAGAAGATAATCAGCAAGAAAATCAGCAAGAGACAGATGAGGGGACAGCCACGGATACTCAGTTTCAAGAGGAACTTGAGGCAGCTCTCGAGGATGATGCTACTTCCGATCAGGATGCCCAGAGCTCAGGAGACATCGAGCCTATTGATAATGATGAGCCTCGTTGAAGCAAAGGCAGAAATGAAGTTCACGAGCTAGAGGCCGAGGTGGAGCAGCCTTTTGTTATATCAGACATGCGGCAAGAGGTGCCAGAATGGCTAAGGGATAGGATGAGGCGTGATCCTGTAGATGAGACTGATCCCGCAGCTGAGATGGAGGAATTGTTACAGAGGATCAGCGCACCTCCAATGAAGAAAAAGGCTAGGAAGTTCTCCAAAATATCCACGGATGAGGATGGATCTCGAACTTTACATATGGCAGTGTCTCGGGTAGAGTGTGATCGGGATGAGGCCGTTCCCGAAAATGATGTTGTTACAACTATGGAACTCGACCGCCCTACTGGAGCACAAGTAGTAGAGGAGTGCAATAATTCCTATCGAGCACTCAAGGATAGATCGTCCTATGTTGAGGGCAAATACAAGAAATTGAAGGTAGAGCACAAGACATTGATTGGATACGTACAACACTTGTCCCGTCCTTGTGGGCAAGAGAATCCGACAATTGAGCTTCCAGCTGAATTTTCCAAGGAGTCAATCAGTGGGTTAGAAGATTTGAAGAGAATGGCACAACAGGTAGACAAATGGGTTGCCGGCGTCTGTGTCGAAATGAAAAAGTTTATGGAGGATCTTGCACATGCCTATGGGCAAGCCTCCGATATTATGGCGAGGATGGATGCAGTTAACCATGCTTTGGGTGAGGCGCGTATCTATCAGACGAGAGTTGTTCTTCGTTTGGGGGCTTTGATGAGCACACCTCTACAGGTTTTGGTTGAGGGAGGTGTAATTCAGCAGGGGGATAGATACGACTTCGCCGGATGGTACTCTTCAGTAGTCACAGGCTGGGGATTCTACGATGCATCACAAACAGATTCTGTCAGGGTCAGAAAGGCCATGACGAACATCTTAGATGGAATTCTCAACACATTGGAGGCAATCTTTGCCAGGAGGTTGACTTCTGAAGAGGTAACTTTAGATGGATTCAAGAACAGATTAACCCCATTCTTTTATGAGGTGAAGACCTTCACACAGGATGATTTCGAGAAAATTGCTACGTTCTCCAATATCATATAGAACACCCAGGACGCCCTTGTTGCCTGGAAGAAATCTTGTGCTTGGCATGGGCAAACGGTTACAGTTTTAGAATTTCAGTTGGATCACATTCCTCCCATTTCGGATCAGGAAGTTGAGGCAGTATTGGCCAGGTTCATCAGATTTGCAGCCAACGAGAAGGAGAAAGGAAACGGCCTTCTGGACGATGACCTTCTGGAAGGAGACGACATGCATTGATGGCGGATAGTGGTTCATTGATGAGGAGTGGAGGGCGCATTCATTGCCCCACTCCTCTCAGTGGCGGTTTTTAGGGCTAAAATCCTAATCAGGGCTTAGGTGGCTCAATCTGAGCCTTCCATTGTATTTCAATCTAAGCCGTCCACTGAACTGGGCTAGATATAAAAGGGGTATCCCCCCTCATTTGTATTATTAGATATCAGAGTTAGACAAAAATCAGAGATAGAGTTGAGCTAGATAGAAGTTAAAGTAGAGCTAGGAGTTAGCTTAGTTTGGAAAGGAAAGAAAGACTTTCCCTTTGAAAGTTTTTGCAAAAGATTGTTGTGTAAGACTCTCACAATATAAGGATTTCGTTGATTGGTGACTTCATTTTGCATTGTGGGCAGTTGACGAGATCTTTTCGTCTTTTCAATTCGAATAGAGTAGAGTAAAGTTAGATTTTGTTTTCATGCAAGTAGTGTTAATTGTGGAATGTGACGTTGGTTTGAGCATATCTTCCTGTATCCATAGCACTAGCGGGCTTGCTGACAGTAAGTCTACCCCTGCGTGGTCAACTGGAATCTCAGCACCTAACTTCTGTTGTGATTTGTGTTCCCACTTGCTTCTTTGTGAAGGGGTACGCATGTTGAATCTCAATTTGAACATCCTATCCATCCTTTGAAGATTGCACCAACTTTGTCAGAGTTATCCGAAGGGGAGACAAAACAAAGTTTTGTTTGAAGATTGTTAAAGCTAGCCCTTGCATTCCACCCTTAGAGATAGATAGTAG
Source organism: Sequoiadendron giganteum (assembly GCA_007115665.2). NCBI lineage: Eukaryota > Viridiplantae > Streptophyta > Pinopsida > Cupressales > Cupressaceae > Sequoiadendron > Sequoiadendron giganteum. The sequence goes on along the minus strand of CM021106.1, from coordinate 603,004,157 downwards.
AATTCCTATCCCTACCTCTTTTAAATTTAGTATTTCCCGGTCCGTTCAAATACCAGAGCATCATAGCCCAAAACCTTTCATCTGCTTGAGTAAAGAAATCGAACAATTATGTAAGTCCCCTTGGAATACCCAGCATATTCACATCAACCAACTGAGTCTATTCGCAATAAAAGGAACCTTGGTGTTGAACGTGTTGTGACCTTTTTCACACATCACCCCATCAAGATGGGGACCCCCTAATTTTTGCTCCATTCTGGTCTTTTGGCTTTGGTTCGCTCTCTCTCTGGTCTCTGGTCCTTCCGGGGATTGTCCCGTCGTTTGACCCGGGTTGAAATATTGGTCAAGTCTGTGTAATTAGGGTTTTCATCCTTCAGGCTTATTTAAGGTCAGACTGAGTTATAAAATTGAAATCTAAGCTTAGAGCAGCAGTCAGAAGACTTCCAGCAGAGTCCCCCTAAATTTTCACTGTATTCTGGCAACTTACTATTTTTAGTAAGTATTCAACTTGGGACTATTTTATTGAGATTTTGGAATTCTGTCAGTTCCACTGCATCCGAGTGACATCAAGCTGTCTACACGTAAATTTTGAGCCAGATCAGACGACTTACTATTTTTGGCATTTCAGCTTTAAGAGCCAAATTAGGGTTTCTACATGCTGGAGAATCCTTCTGGGTTTTCCAAAACCTTCGCAGTGATGTAACATGCAAACCGAGACAACCACTTTCAGAGTTCAGCCTTCGGAGGCTATTTTAGGGTTCGCATGCAGTGTTTTTCAACGCATGTCGGGTTTTTCTTCATGGGTTTTTCGAGAGCTTCGCAACGGTGTGACTTGCAAGCAGAGAAGATCGAGTTTTGAGGACTTACTATTTTTAGCCAGTACATGCATGCAGACCAGTTTTCTGGGTTTTTCTGGGGTTTTTGAGATCCCGCAGGCAATATGACATGCAAAACCATCCGGCAGTGGATGAGTCACTTTTCAGACAGTTTCTATTTTTAGCAGGTACACTCCGGCAGCCGCCCAACACTCCAGTCCAGCAAGCAGAACGACATGCAGAAGGAACGAAGTCAAACGGAGACCGCTCGGGATACATGCAAATCAAATTAGGGTTTCCACTTTTATAGGGGGTAAAATCCAAAAATAGCCGAAACAAAGTACCCCACCCATGTCAGCACACTTCAAGGTACCTGCTGGCAAAATTTGAGCAAAGTCGGGGAACTTACTATTTTTAGTAAGTCAGGGCACGGCTATAAATAGCAGGTCTGCACCCGAGGTTGGCATCCGAGTAACACTCAAGCTATCAAGATCAAGCGTTGCAACTTTCAGGCAAAACGGAGCTACTAAAGTCAGAAAGTCAAACTTACTATAAATAGCAGGTGGCTATAAATAGCAGGTCAGGGCAGAGGACTGACAAAACAGGTTCACAAGGCAGAGAATATCATCCGATGAAATTTTCAGGCAAAACGGAGCCTTAGAGGTTGAAAATCAAGGGATTTGCTAAAAATAGCACAACTTGCTAAAAATAGAATGCAAGAGCAGGAACAGGCAGAGGCTTGAAAAACGCCTAAGGCAAAAATGAAAGCTCACATGTTGAAATGCGCCCATCTCAAGGCAGAGGCTTGAAAAAGTTTCTAAGGCAAAAAAAACAAAAGCTCACCTAGTAAAATGCGCCCACCTCAAGGATTGAAGACTAAAAAGTTTCTAAGACATGAAATGAAAGCTTGGCCTAGCATTTGCGCCCATGATGAAGAGGAGATGGCCGAAATTTTCCTAAGGCATGAAATGAAAGTAGAGAGGTCAAAATGCGCCCAAGGCAAGATAAAGTGGCTAGGTTGCTGGAGAAAATTTCTAAGTCAAGAAAATGAAAGTTCAAGACCCCATATGCGCCCAAGGATATTCTAACTGTTTGAGAATTTTCTAAGTGAGAAATCAAGGCTTGCATGAGTAAAATACGCCAAGGTTGCTGGAGAAAATTTCCTAAGGCAACAAAATAAAAGTAGACACATGAAAGTGCGCCAGAGGTGTAAAGTGAAGGAATTTTTTTTGAAATAAATATTTCATCAAAATGTATACGCCTATGGTAGAGAAAGTGTTAGAAAATTTTTTCTAAGTGATATAACACTTCACTAGGGAAAAATACGCCCTTGGCAAGGAAGGATGATTTGATGAGTTTTAAAATTCTCCGAAGGCAGTTGAAAGTTAACGAATCTTTTTTCAAGGGGAAAATTTGATATCGACGAATATTTTCCATGGGTCAAGTGAAAATCAAATGAACCCGTTTAAAATGCACCCATGAGTTAGCAGAGTTTGAAAATTAATTTCCTAAGGGAAATTTTAATATTTTCAGAAGAAATTCGTTTTGCCTAGATTATTTTCCTGACAGAAGTTAAATCTCAAAGGGCGAATTATTTCGAGCACGCAAACAAGTTTTTAATCGCCCGGAGTTGAACGTTTTAATGAGAGAATTTAAAATGTCTAAGGCAAATTTTATGAAATCGAGGATTTAAATGACAGACATTTTAAAAAGTTGGAAATAAATTTGCTACTCCCACGAATTTTTTCGAGTTGAATTTATTTAAACACTGCGGGATTTTAAAATGGAATTTTAAATCAAGTCAAGTGATTGTTTTTCTCGCGAGTTGTTTAAATCGCCAAGAGTTAACTGGCAGACTAAGAGGAAAATTCGAAATTTGAAGAGGAAGGAATCATTATTAATAGCAACTGCCATAATGACCGGCTGACGACTAGCCTACTACTGCGCTTGAATTAGAAGATTCCGAACGAAGAGAGTGGAAAATTGATGAAGGTGCTAAAAATAGCCCCGGCACTACTTAGCAGGATTCTCCGAGAAGAGTTATTTAAACAATCTCTTCTCTCATTTCTCCTCACATTGTTTCGAAGTTGAAGTTGCTGAAGAAGTTCTGGAGAGATTGAAATATTTTCCAAGTGGTTGAGGAGAGAAATTCTGTGAGAGTTTATTTTATTTCGGAGTGTTGAGTTGCTGAAAGTACGAAGTGCTGGAGAAAATTTCATTTGCCGAGACTCTTTCTTTCGAAAAGCTGAAAGTGTGTTGCTGCGACTTCGAAGTTGAAGGTTGAAGTTATTTTCCGGAGTTGCTGGAGAATTTAATTCTCAAAGAGCTGAAAGTGGAGTTGCTGCGAAGTTTAAACGTTGAGAAGTTGAAGAGGTTGAAATTTCATATTGCTGGCAACTCTTTATTCCTCTAACTGCTGAAGTTGACAAAGTGAAGTCAAGGTTCGAACAATTTGTGCTGGAGAAATTAGCTACATTGCTGAAAGTTATTAGCTTGCTGCGTTTTTTCTTCACCAGTCAGAAGTGCAGTTGCTGAGAGTTGTCTCTAAACTCAGAGATTTTTATACAGTACAAGGTTTGGAGTTAGAAATTTATGCTGAGAAATTTTATTTTCAAAGCTAACTCCGTATTCGCAGCCATCTCGGGAATTGTTTTATTTTAAAAATCTGCAGTCTAGCTTATCCTTCTATTTTATTTTGCAGATGGATGGCGCAAAGGATGTTGCAGGAACAAGCAGAGCCGCAGGCAGAGCTGCAAACACTGAAGCAGGCAAGGCTGGCTCATCTCGACAGGCAATGATTAAGAGGCTCGCTAAGCCATTTCTCCCAAAGTCAGCAATAGTTTCAAAGTTGGCAGGATTGAATGACACCAACCTTGGTTCATTTAATCTGAATGCACTCAAATCGAGGATGTTCGGGCTAGGGGGCCATCAACCATCCGTCACGGCACATAATATAATGAAGAGTGGAATCTACGCAGCTACTAGTTTTCCGCCAGCAATTCAGTGTCCGGAGCTAATTATGGAGTGCGCCAATCACTACAAGCCAGAACGTAGGACGATCGTCTCTCCGGATGGTAAACTGCTCGCCAACTTCACACCCGATGCCATCGGAGAAGCATTTGAGATTCCAACTGCTGAGGAGATGTTATACAGGACAAACAAGAGGGCAGATAAGATGTACTCTTCCTCTTTCGAAAGAGTCACTGCAGTCATCAACAGAGTTTGGATGCAGAAGCCGAGGCCACCCCGCACTAAGCTCCCAAAGCAGATAATTGCCGAGGGCGTGAAACAAGAATACTGTGATTTGATAATGATGCTGAGCCGGGTGAATGGGAGTGCACAGGCTTACATTTTCGAGCCTTGGATGTTCTACTTCATCGAGATCATCTTGGAAGGAAAGGAGTGTGTCGATTGGGCTAGGATGATTAGCAACCACATCGATGAGCAATTCAGGAGCTTGAAGGTGGCGAAGACTTTCTACATGAGCTCATATGTGATTTACATGTTGGCCAGAATGACTAAGTACAGAGGGATTTCGTACAAAGAGCCAATCGGCTGTGCCCCTGGTCAATTCAAAATTCATGAAGCCTGCACACAGCTACATTTGGTTAACATCGCCAACTATAAACGGGCAAATGATGCATTCACAATGCACATTGCGAGGACACTTCAGCAGAGGACGCAGCAAAGAATATCTAAAGAAGCACAGACATTGATTGAGGAATATGGGTATTGGCTCATCCAATTCCCGAAATTCACATATATTAGGCTGCAGGGGTTCACTTCGTATCCTTATCGGTTACCACGATACCCCACTGATCACATAGTAATGCTTGAGATATCTAGGCAATTGATTGCCTACGATAAGATTCAGAAAAGGAAAAAGAAGGGTGGGCTTGATTTCCCTATCACCATGGGAAATTCCATTGAGGTGTGTCCCTCTTTACAGGCAGCCCGAGAGGCAGAGGACGAGCTGCAATCTTATCATTTGTCATATCACCCAGGCAGGCAGGATTTCGATCCTTACGGGAACATCCGGATGGTACAGAACGTTGAATACCGGCACAGAGCTCATCTGGAGGACTTCTGGGCAAATGCAGTGGATGAGGCTGAGATAAGAAGAAGGATGTTTTCCGGACTTCCTCTCAAGTTGATTAGAGAATGTGAGATTATTCCAGTTCCCGACCAGGTGGAGGAGGATGTCAACGTCATGCAACCCGACTATGGGTCAGTTAGGGATACTCCTGTCCCACCACCTGATTGGTCCGAGCCAAAGATCATGGACTTGGACACTCTTTCTATCCCGGGGATGACTTTTACCAGGACTTGGGTCGACAGACATGTATGCAGACTTAAGAGCAAGTCGATCGCCCTTACTTACAGCTTGATGGGTGACCCAAGGCCGTTATCGGTAAAAAGAGGGAAACAAATTGCTCAGACATCGAGGGCACAAGTGGAAGTGCCAACCCAGACGATACCGTTGAGGATAGAACAAGCATCACCAGTGCACTCACAAACTCAATCTTCGAGTTTAAGAGTGGTTTCATTATTTGTCGATCAGAGGACAGGATTAGAGGAAGAGCAGGGACTTGGGGAGGTAGATCAGCCCAACGCCCGGGAATCAGCTAGTGTCGGTCTATCCAGGGGCGGCCAACAGGAAGAGGAAGAGGAAACAATGGCCGACACCCATTTTCAGCAGATGTTGGACACGGCTTTGGAAGAAGAGGAAAACACAGAACAAGGGACCCAAGGGTCGGGAGATACCCAGCTTATAGAGGAGGATGAGCCTGAGCAAACCAGTGCAAGAAGAGAGGAAGTGCAAGAGATGGAGGCAACAGAAGAACAACCCCTTGTCATTTGTAATCCACAGCAGACAGTGCCTGATTGGCTTTCCGACAGAATGAGGAGAGAACCCGAGGATGACACGGATCCGGCCATTGAGATGGAAGAGTTCCTCAGGAGGATCAGTGCGCCACCAGAGAAGAAAAGGGCCCGAAAGTTTTCAAAGATCTCGACTGACGAGTCAGGCTCTCGCACGCTTCAGGTGGCTATTCTGAGGGAAGATTGTGATCGAACCGAGGAGAGGCCTAAAAATTATGTGATCACCACAGTAGAGTTGGGTCGTCCTATGGGAGCCCAAGTTATCGAGGAGTTCGATAACTCCTATCAGGCATTGAAGGATCAGTTGCTCCGCACGGAGGGGAAGTATAAGAAATTGAAGAAGGAGCACAAAACCTGGATAGGATATATGCAGAATCTAGCACGTCCAGGTGAACCAGCGGACCCGGCAGTGGAACGTCCATCGGAGCTTCCGAACGAGTCAATTGTTGCCTTAGAGGATTTAAAGAAAATGGAAACGGAGGCGGACAAGTGGGTTAGCCGTGTTCATGCTGAGACAGGGAAATTCATGGAGGACCTTGCCGATGCTTATCGACAGGCCTCAAATATTTTGGCACGGATGGATATAGTAGATCAGGCCTGGGGTGATACTCGCATCTATCAAACGAAGACTGTACTTCGTTTGGGGGCTTTGATGCATGTACCCCTAGAAACCTTAGTGGATGGAGGTGTAATTCAGAGAGGTGATAGGTACGATTTCACCAGTTGGTACTCCTCGGTGGTCACAGGCCGTGGATTTCACGACGCAGCAAGGGCAGATTCAGCTAAAGTGAAGAAGGCAATGGGCAACATCGTGGGGGGAGTCCTCAATACATTAGAAGCCATATTTGCTAGAAAGTTGGTCCCAGAGGAGATAACTGCTGATGGTTTGAAGGGTAGACTGCCTCCATTCTTCTCAGCTGCGAGGTCACTTGTCCTGGATGACTTTGAGAATGTCTCCACGCTCTCTAGTATAATTCAGCATACCCAGGACGCCTTGGTGACATGGAAGAAATCTTGCATCAGATACGGACAGACGGTAGCAGTCTTGGAGTTCCAGCTCAACCATATTCCACCGATCTCTACACAGGAGGTTGAAGCAATATTGGCCCGGTTGATCGAGTTTGCTATCCGAGAGAAGGCCAGTGGGAACGCGCTGCTTGATGAGGATCTTCTTGATGATGGTAGTGGGCATTAATTGCTCATTATGATTCCTGCAGGGGAGTGGAGAATATTCTGTGCATTCATTGCCCACTCCTCTCTGTGGCAGTTTTTAGGGCAGAAACCCTAATCAGGGCATGGGTGGCTCGATCTGAGCCCTTCATTGTAATTTGATCTGAACCGTCCACTGAATTGGACTTGTTATAAAAGGGGCATCCCCCCTCATTTGTAAACAATTAGAATTAGAATCAGAGATAGATCAGAGCTAGAGAGTATTGGAGATAGAAGTTAGAGAGTAGAGCTTAGAAGTTAGTTTAGATTGAGGAGGAAAGGAATTTTTCCCATTGAGGACTTTGTAAGAAGTTGTTGTGAACACTCTCATAATATAAAGATTTATCATTGTTTGGTGGTTCTATCTTCTATTGTGAGTAGCTAGCAAGGCTTGTTCGTCTTTCCAATTCAAGGTAGATAGAGTAAAATAAATTTTATTTCATGCAAGTAGTTGTTAGCTGTGGAGTGTGGCGTTGTGATTTGAGCAAGTCTTCTCGCCCATACCACTAGCGGACTTGCTGATGGTAAGTTCGCCTTGCGTGGTCAACTGGAGTATCAGCACTTAACTTCGATTATGGTTCATGTGTTTGTATGCGTCGTGTTGACGGTATGAACGTGTTGTGTCATAGTTTGAACATTTTCTCATCCTTTGAAGATTGCACCAACTTTGTCGGAGTTGTTCGAAAGGAGACAAAGCAAAGTTTGGTTCGAAGATTGTTTAAGTCGATCCTCGCCCTCCACCCTTTAGAAGTAGATTTGTAGAATCCCTATCCCTATCCCCTTTAAATTCTGCATTTTCCGAGTCAGTCTAGATACCAGAACAATATTGCCAAATCATTCATGTCCTAATTGCTTCACAGAATCGAACAACTACGTAAGTCCCTTTGAAATAACCAGCAAAACACATCAACCAACTGAGTCTATTCGCGATAAAAGGAACCTTGGAGTCGAACACATGAACTTTCAAGCAATCTTAGCATGTGGGACACTTTGATCAAGAGAGAATAGAGTGACCGTTGGGCAACTTTATTCTGTGCTGGCGCTGTCACAAAAGGCACGTCAACAGAACGCATGAACTTTCACGCAATCTTAGCATGCGGAACACTTTGATCAAGAGAGAATAGAGTGACCGTTGGACATTTTATTCTGTGTTGGTGTTGTCATAAAACACACGTCAACAAGACCCTTCTCAATAACTCCCTCAAAGGTGTTGGAGCAATGAATTGGAAGGTGAAACATCACTTTTGAATTGAGGTTTTCCACGAAGATTTGCACCAATTGCTTTTCCAGTATATGACAAGGACATTTACTTGCAAGGCTTCTCCATCTCTGTAAGAATGAAGCAAAAGTTTCTCAATCCTTTTGTTTAGTTTGGCATAAGTTTATTATATTTATTTCATTCTGGATGTTGTAGGAGAAGTGTGCAACAAATTTTACAGCCAATTCACTCTAGGTCCTTATGCTAGGAGGAAAATGAACTAACCATTCTAGTGCTTGTCCCCCAAGACTACGTGGGACAAGGCGCATTAGGTATGTGTGATCGTAAGCAACATCTAAACAGGCTGTGTGAAACTCTATCTAGATGTATGGTAGCATATTTTATTGCTTCATCTTCAGGCATTGGATTCAATTGGAAGTATGTATCAACTTTATGAACTGAAGCATGTGCTGATGTCTTCCCCGATTGATCAAAGTAAGGCAAACTCAATTTACCAACCTTCCTAAGATCATTGTGATGCTCTCGATTACCCCTGTTGGGCATATGCCTCATCCTCAAGTCTATATAGTCACGGAGGGAGATATCATGTTGAAAACCTAGTCTTGCATCGACCCAATCTTGTTTGAGTTGTTCTTGTAACTTGATCAATGTGGGCCCATTGCCCTCCCGAGGCTCTACTATTCGGTGCAACACGTCGATTAGCATTCTGTTATTAACCGATTATCTCTTTGGCTGTTATGGCCATTTTGGTTATTCCCATTGTTGTTTTTATTGTTATTGAGCATGGATCAACTCCATCAACTGAGTCATGCGCTGATTTGTTGCCCTTTGCTCAACCAACAAAGCATTGAGAAGGTCTTCCCCTCTTTGATCATCCCCTCTGTTGCTCATCACAACCTCTATATGGGTACCACCTCTTGTAGAGGAGTCAACACCACTTCCTGAAGGAGATATCTGATGTATTCCCAAAATTCTAGATACAGTTTCCCCTTCCATAACCTGAGTAGGTTGCAGTTGTTTCTTAATTTGCCTATTAGAATACTGTTTCTCTTGGTCACTCATGAAAACCATAGGTTGGCAGGAACACCAACTGTAAAGACCCTTGCCTAAATTGATGAAACTTTTATGATTATAATTGGTTTGACAATGCAAGCATTTCGTTGTGTGCCAAGTTGAGTGGCCTTCATGGGTATTTAAGTAGATATTGCATGTATTAAGTTTATCATATGAAGAACTTCTACTCCATTACTATTCTAGCATTATTGTTTACTTGCAATACTATTCCCACGTCATGCATTATTTAATATAAGTATAATACCATTTTCATTTGTCGTGCAATAATGACTAATCTTTTTAATATCTTTCAGGTTTATTTCTAAAAAGAAATCAGTTGTAACAACCGATGCATAGTTGCACTATTAGATATATACATATAGTTAGATTCACCCTATCTCACTTATTCTAACCGGATTTTCTATCTCGAGCTTAGCCATAGTCATGAAAGAAAAACCAAAACCATTAACAACCTATAAGTACAAATATGGCCATAAGATGTTTCATTATAAGCTAGATTTAATTTATGTTCGAGACAATTGCCAAAATAATAATAAAAATGTAAGAGCGAATCTTTAATACAATTTACAATTCAATATCTCTATATGACAGCATAACCAAATATCGTTACCCTCTTTATGAACTTTATACAATATATTTATTATGTTTTGAAATTCAATTGTTTAATCTAGAAATAATCTGTGTTTATTTCTACTTTTGTATCTATCTATCCTAACTAAACAAGAAAACATAACTTCCAAAGAACTTCATTATTTCTTTCGAAAATGAAAGTAATAACTTACCTGAACGAAGGATTTTGTCAAGCCACATTAATTGTGCTATTCAAGTCTTTGGTGTTCTGACACTGATACCCAAATAAACTTGGGGATGATATGTGCCCAATATAGACTTTCACGGTGTTCCCCTCCCAACTGTGGTAAATCCATGGTCTTTGGAATAGGCAGGGGTGTAATTATGCTGCGTGAAAAATTGCCATCCATTTCCTTGTTCTGTATACAAATTGCTCCAACCCCTCTCTACTGGGCATGTCATCCCTATACTCGTATTCTCCAGCTCTTGCTCTTGGGGTGTCAAACAATGGTAGGTGAGAGAAGTTTCAGACAATACATCCTTTCAAGAATTTCAAAATTCCTCCTCAATTTTTGTTCTCACATTGAGCTCTTCCTGTTTTCCTATCTAACCTATGCAGTTGGGCAAAGAATAAAATAATACATGAATTTTCAGAGGCAACCTCCTTTACCACATCCCACTTTGCCTTGGATTTGAATCCTCCTGATTCGCCACAAATCCTTCTTCCATGTAAAGGCAGTCTTTAATTCTATCCAGCTTGAGCGTCAATTCGATTGCTGATTGCCATATTAGTAAGCTCTCGCTGGAACTATGAGACAAAGAGAGAACAATTTACAGCGCCTTTTTTTAGGCTATTTTCCATATACCCCTGTGTTTCAGATGAACTAAGCCTCTGGAATATGTTGACTAGTGATGAATGTTTAGTCGACTGAAGATTCATCCTTCCCTGACGTGAATGTCTGTGTAGTGTAGCCCTTGATTCCTTTCCATTTTATCTATTTAAGGTTTTATCGATGGTTTCATGCTATTTCCTGATGTAAAATAAAAACTCCACTTCGATTTCTTAATTTAGAACTAAGCCTTTGAATGCAAAGCTTTTTATGCAATTTGAGTTTGAACTTATTTTATAGAACTTAACTTTATCTATTTATCTCCAACCTTTATATAAATATCAAGGTTCCTTGATTTAGATTTGATTCGTGTTTATTTATATTAAGGTTATTTAAGATGTTGCATGCGGTTTTATGGCACTTCGAATGCATGGTTATATCATGCAAATTATTTAAATTTTTTTAAACTTATAATATTTAAACATATTTTATTTCTTTTTAATAACCGTGCAATTTAATTAATTTAATTTTCTTACATGTAATTAACTTTTAAAAACTATTGATAAATTTAATAACAAAAAAATATATATTAATTTATTTATATATATATATATATATATAAATAATAATATCATATTATTATTAATATATATAATTATAAATTGTATAATCTATATAATAAACAAAATCTTTTGTTCTTCTAATCAGTCATTAGTTTTCAAAAACAGCATACTCTAAGATATATTTTTATCTCACCAATTAAGTCTTTTTTTGCAAACATAATAATTCATAAACACAGCCGTAAATTAAGTCATAACACACAATGATGTATTCAGAAAATGCAAATGCAATCTTATTTATACAATGCAAAATGGATGCAGCTATGTGAGTGTGTGAATGCATCAGGATCCATCATGCTATCCATTGTCAAGCAGCTAGGATACCCCTACCTCAACCATATTGTTGCCTTCGACATTTACCTATACTCAGCTGCACTTAGTCGCACATCAGTACTGTTGACGTGTGTTTTATGACAACGCCAACACAGAATAAAATGTCCAATGGTCACTCTATTCTCTCTTGATCAAAGCGTTCCGCATGCTAAGATTGCGTGAAAGTTCATGCGTTCAACTCCAAGGTTCCTTTTATTGCGAATAGACTCGGTTGGTTGATGTGAATATGCTGGGTATTCCAAGGGGACTTATGTAATTGTTCGATTTTATTTGCCAAGCAGATGAAAGGTTTTGGCTATGATGCTCTGGTATTTGAACAGACCGGGAAATACTGAATTTAAAGGAGGTAGGGATAGGAATTCTACTATCTATCTCTAAGGGTGGAATGCAAGGACTAGCTTTAACAATATTCAAACCACACTTTGTTTCGTCTCCCCTTCGGACAACTCTGACAAAGCTGGTGCAATCTTCAAAGGATAGATAGGATGTTCAAATTGAGATTCACCATGCGCACCCCTTCACAACGAAGCAAGTGGGCACACTAATCACAATAGAAGTTAAGTGCTGAGATTCCAGTTGACCACGCAGGGGCAGACTTACCGTCAGCAAGTCCGCCAGTGGTATGGATACGGGAAGATATGCTCAGACCAATGTCACATTCCACAATTAACACTTCTTGCATAAAAACAAAATCTACTTTACTCTACTCTATTCGAATTGGAAAGACGAAAAGAGCTCGTCAACTGCCCACAATGTAAAATGAAGTCACCAATCAATGAAATCCTTATATTATGAGAGTCTTACACAACAATCTTTTACAAAAACTTTCAAAGGGAAAGTCTTTCTTTCCTTTCCAACTAAGCTAACTCCTAGCTCTACTTTAACTTCTATCTAGCTCAATTCTATCTCTGATTTTTGTCTAACTCTAATATCTTCTAACTATCTTACAAATGAGGGGGGATACCGCTTTTATATCTAGCCCAGTCCAGTGGACGACTTAGATCAAAATACAATGGATGGCTCAGATCGAGCCACCTAAGCCCTGATTAGGGTTTTAGCCCTAAAAACTGCCACTGAGAGGAGTGGGGCAATGAATGCGCCCTTCACTCCTCATCAATGAACCACCAACCGTCATCAATGCACGTCGTCTCCCTCCAGAAGGTCATCATCCAGAAGGGCGTTTCCTTTCTCCTTCTCGCAGACTGCAAATCTGATGAACCTGGCCAATACTGCCTCAACTTCCTGATCCGAAATGGGAGGAATGTGATCCAACTGAAATTCTAAAACTGTAACTGTTTGCCCATGCCGGGCACATGATTTCTTCCAGGCAACAAGGGTGTCCTGGGTGTTCTGTATGATACTGGAGAACGTAGCAGTGTTCTCGAAATCATCCTGTGTGAAGGTCTTCACCTCAGAAAAGAATGGCGTCAATCTGTCTTTCAATCCATCTGCAGTTACCTCTTCAGAAGTCAACCTCCTGGCAAAGATTGCCTCCAATGTGTTGAGAATTCCATCTAAGATGTTCGTCATGGCCTTTCTGACCCTGACAGAATCTCTCTGTGATGCATCGTAGAATCCCCGACCTTTGACTACTGAAGAGTACCATTCGGCGAAGTCCTATCTATCCCCCTGCTGAATAACACCTCCCTCAACCAAAGTCTGTTGAGGTATGCCCATCAAAGCCCCTAAACGGAGAAGAACTCTCGTCTCATAGATACGCGCTTCACCCCAAGCATAGCTAACTGCATCCATCCTTGCCATAATATCGGAGGCTTGCTGATAGCCATGTGCAAGATCCTCCATAAACTTCCGTGTTTCTGCACGGACGCTGGCAACCCATTTGTCTGCATGTTGTCCCATTCTCTTCAAATCCTCTAACCCACTGATCGACTCCCTGGAAAATTCGGCTGGAAGCTCAATTGCCAGATTCTCTTGCCCACAAGGACGGGACAAGTGCTACACGTAGCCAATCAGTGTCTTGTGCTCTACCTTCAATTTCTTGTATTTGCCCTCAACATAGGACAATCTATCCTTGAGTGCTCGATAGGAATTATCGCACTCCTCTACTACTTGTGCTCCAGTAGGGCGGCCAAGTTCCATAGTTGTAACAACATAATTTTCGGGAACGGCCTCATCCCGATCACACTCTACCCGAGGCACTGCCACATGTAAAGTTCGAGACCCATCCTCATCTGTGGATATTTTAGAGAACTTCCTAGCCTTTTTCTTTGCTGGAGGTGCGCTGATCCTTTGTAATAATTCCTCCATGTCAGCTGCGGGATTGGTCTCATCCACAGGATCACGCCTCGTCCTAATCCTTAGCCATTCTGGCACCTCCTGTCGTGTGTCCGATATAATAAAAGGCTGCTCCACCTCGGCCTCTACCTCATGAACTTCATTTCTGCCTTCGCTTTGGCGAGGCTCATCATTATCAATAGGCTCAGTGTCTCCTGAACTCTGGGCATCCTGATCGGAAGTAGCATCATCCTCGAGAGCTGCTTCAATCTCCTGCTGAAACTGAGTATCAGTAGCCGTCCCCTCATCTGTTTCTTGTTGATTTTCTTATTGATTATTTTCTTGGGGTATGTTGATGCTCTGGCCCACTGATTCTCTGCGAGGTGGCTGACTTGCCACTTGCACTGTTTGCTCTACATCCAATCTCTCCCTTTGATCAACAAACAATGACACCTCCTGTAAGTTTGGAGAGTGTGTCCGAGATGGTGTATGCAAGGACTCCTCAACTACCAAAGGCTCAGGTCGAACTGGCTCTTTTCCTTTCGGATCTGGAGTTTGATTTACTTGCCTTCTCTGCCTAACTGCTGGTGATCTGTGATCTCCGATCAAATTATACGTAAAGGGAATTGATCGTCCCTTAAGTCGGCTGACATGCCTCTCTACCCAACTCCGTGTAAATGCTAAGACCGGGATACAGAGTGTATCCAAGTCGGTGATCTCTGGCTCCGACCAATCTGGGAGTGGTAGGGGCGTATCTCTCACTGTTTCGTAGTCAGCCTGTACTACGTTTATGTCTTCTTCAATCTGATCTGGTACTGGGACAATCTCGCACTCTCTGACCATCACCAATGGTATCCGAGAGAACATTCTTTTTCTAACCTCGATCTCATCCACTGCACTGGCCCAAAAGTCTTCGAGATGTGCCTTGTGCCTGAACTCTTCTGACAATATCCATCTGATGTTCCTGTGGGGATCGTAATGATGCCTGTTGGTATGGTAGGAAAGATGGAAGAATTGGAGCTCATTATTTGCCTCCCTAGCTGCTTGCAGCGATGGGCAGATTTCGTCTGAATTCCCCATGGTAATTGGGAATCCGAGTCCACCTTTCTTCTTCTTCTTTTGGATCTTATCGTAGGCAATATTTTGCCTAGATACTTCCAGCATCACTATCCTGTTGGTGGGATACCGGGGCAATCTATAAGGATAGGAAGAGAATCCTTGCAGCCTTATGTGAATTTTGGAAATTGGATAAACCAACACCCGAATTTCTCAATCATTTCCTGTGCTTCCCTGGATATTTTGTGGTGGGTTCTTTGCTGCAAGGTCCACGTAATATGCATTGTGAAGGCGTCATTGACCCTTTTGTAATTAGTTGTGCTTGTCAAATGCAACTGTGGACAAGCCTCATGTATTTTAAACTGATGAGAACTACATCCAATTGGTTCCTTGTAGGAGATCCCTCTATACTTCATCATGCGAGCCAGCATATAGACAAGGTAAGAGCTCATATAAAACATTTTTGTTCTCCTCACACCAGGGAGTTGCTCATGAATGCAGTCACTGATCAACAGTGCCCAGTCCATGTGATCTTTGTCCTCTAGTACCAAGTTGACATAGTAGGACATCCAAGGTTTGAAGATGAACGCTTGGGGGCACCCTCCAACTCTGCTCAGCATCATAATGAGATCACCAAACTCCTATCTCAAGTCCTCCGAGATTATCTGTTTGGGCAGTTTTGTACGAATTGGTTTGGGCTTGATCATCCACCTGGTGTTTATCAAATCAGCACGTCGGTCAGTTGTGGATGAATACATTCTTTCAGCCCTGTCTTTTGTCTTGTAGATCATCTTCTCATGCATTGGAATCCCAAACGCCTCCCCGATTGCTTCAGGTGTCAGGTTGGCCAAAATCTTGCCATTTGGCGAAGTGATCGTTCTCTGCTCTGTGTTGTAGTGGTGGGTGCATTCCATGATGAGCTCTGGACATCGGATAGCTGGCGGAAAACTGGCAGCGGCATACAATCCACTCCTGACAATACTGTGCGAAGTCACTGATGGGTGGTGACCTCCAGTCCCCATTATCCTTCTTCTGAATGCCTCCAGGTTGAATGAGCCTAAATTTTTTTCAGCCAGCTTGCCCAACTTTGATGAGAATTTTGACTTTGGCAGGAAGGACTTGCTTAATTTCTTGATCACTGCTTGTCTGGATTCGGTGTCGTTGTTCCTGCCTGTAGCTCTTCTGCTTGATTCGGCCATTCTGCAAAAAGGCAAGATTGTTAGAAAACAAGATTTTAAAATAATAAATAATCACTGTTGAGGGTGTCAACAGATTTTTAAATAAAAAGGCTGCAACACTTTTGCCAATTCCAACTGCAAACCTCAACTGTCTTGTTTGTTTCAATGTTCTCACTTCAACTGCAAAATCTCTGTACTTGCAGCAGTTACGAAACTTCTTTTCAAATTTGTACTTCTCTTCTAAAATGTATTTTCAGCAACTTGCTTGCTTCTCCTAAATGCGTTTTCAGCAAGCTTGTGAAGTTTTTTCTTAAATTCGTGCTTCTCAGCAACTTCAAAAATGTCTAGACTTAACCTCGTTTATCTCAACAGTCGAATGAAACCTCTTCACAAAGTCGTACCTTCTCAGCAACTGTAGCAACTGGAAACTATGAAGTTCACACCTCTCAGCAACTGCAACTTCTTAGCAAAAAACGTACTTCAGCAGCTTCACACCTCACAAATTCGAACTCCTCCAGCAGCCTGAGAATATTTTACTTCTCTGCAAACTCGTATTTTAGCTTCAGCAAATACTTTGCATTCAACAACTTGTGAGGAGAATGAAGAAGACTCGGAATATTATAGCCAGGTTGAATTCCTGCAGAGGCTATACTTAGCACATTTTCGAATTCCACTTTCCCTCTCTTTTCTAGTCGTAACACTTGTCATCTGAGGCATCAGAATCTCAAGTTTCTAGAATTATGAATTCATCATCTCTGCACAGACTTGCCTCATCGCATTTGATTCTTCAAAATATTAAATCACTCACTCCTTGGACAATTTCGAATTGTTTGGCTAAGTCATTTAACCTCACCTTCGCTTTGGCAAAATTATCCAGTTCAAACTTCTAGCGAAATACTTCTCATCCACTTTACTTGTTTGCCTTAGAGAAATTCTTCAAATTTGCCTTAGGAATTTTATTTTAAATAGTCACTGGGAAAAATATCCACCAAAACGATATGGACACGGCGTGGAGTAAGTTTGAATCATCTCTGAATCGAAAACGTTCAGTACCCAGAAGAAAATTGTTTTCAGAATCCACCGTTTTCATGTGTATCCGGATGAAGAGGTACTTTTAATTTTTATTATTTAAAAATAATAAAAATGGCTAAGGTTTATTTCTTTTCACCTCCGAATGTCTTCCATGCCTGTAACCTCAAGTTTCTTGGCCTTGGCAAATTTTCTTGATTTCTCTCTCTGAAGAATTTTCTCTCTGAGGACTTTTTGGTTTGGAAATTTTAGCATTACCTGTAAGCGTATTCTTTATTTTCTCCTTAGAAAATGCCTTAGGAATTTATTTTAAAATTTAAATTTTATCATCTTACCCTCTAAAGGGCGCATTTAGCATGCTATGCTTCCATTCTATTCCTTAGGCAATTCCACGCCTAGACTTCCTTTCTCATACTTAGCAATTTTCATTTCCAAGTTCAACTCACTTGGGCGCATTTCACATGGTGAGGAGGAAAAACATTTGACCCTTAGCCTTTTAAAAAAATCACGCCACCCCTAGCATTACCTTTACCTTTGGCGCATTTAGCATGTCATGAGGGAAACTTGAGCGCATTTCACCATGTGTGAGGGAATTTACTCAAACCTAGCGCATTTCCTCAATCATTTTCACGTTTTTACCCTTCTACCTTGCCACCTTGGGTGCATTTGCCATAGGGAGGAGGAACTTGAGAGCGCACATGAGGGGTAGTGGAAGAATTCCCACGCCTTGGGTGACTCTTCACCTCCCTTGGGCGCATATGAGCATGTAGACTTCCTTCTTTGAGCGCATATTGAGATGTGAGGAGGAAAATTCCACGCCTATGGTGACTCTTCACCTCCCTTGGGCGCATCTAGCCTATGCAACTTCCATCTTGGGCGCATTTGAGGGTGTTAGAAGGAATTCCGCCCATACCCAGTGGCTCTTCACCTCCCCTAAGCGCATTTTAACATGTGAGAGGGAAACCTTCTTGCCTTAGGCGCATTTGATGGGTCCTCCAGGAATTCCCGTGCCTTAGAAGATTTTATCATGCCTTTGCCTCATGTGGGCGCATTTGACCCCAACTCAGGGAAATCTTGGGCGCATTTGGCATGTGCCACTTCCATTTTATCTTTGAAGGCGCATTCAGCACATCATGAGGGAAATTCCATACTTAGCAATTTTCTCCCTACCTCAGGCGCATTTGATGTATCTTCATGCCATTCATCACTTATAGGTTTTCAATGCCCTAGCCATGCCTTGGCTTTCTATTTTTAGCAAATTAGGGTTTCCTTGCGTTTCATCCTGTTCTGAGCTAGAGCAGGCGTGGCTGTGCCTCCACTGACTTTTGTCACTTTGTTCATACCTTATCTGGCACAGTACATACTATTTTTAGCCATTTGCTATTTTTAGCAAACCCTCAAATTGATCAATTTTTGTATCTCCATTTGCT
The DNA here is from genome assembly GCA_007115665.2 of Sequoiadendron giganteum. Lineage (NCBI taxonomy): Eukaryota > Viridiplantae > Streptophyta > Pinopsida > Cupressales > Cupressaceae > Sequoiadendron > Sequoiadendron giganteum. The sequence goes on along the minus strand of CM021106.1, from coordinate 602,985,681 downwards.
TTGAAATTTGTTCCACTTGTTCTTGATGCTGTAAGTGATCTGTTCACACTTGCCTTAGGCACAGTCCTGCTATTTATAGCCATGAGATGACTTACTAAAAATAGTAAGTATTCAGATCGTGCTCAAATTTTGTCAGTAGGTAGCCTGAAGGATGCTGATCCTGGTGGCGTGCTTCGCTTTGACATCTCTGTACTTTGTTCCATCTATTTTTAGACATAGCAGGGGAAACCCTAATCCGACTTGCATGCGCTCCTGACTGCTCCTGATCGCCTTAATTTCTACTGTTTGTCACTCTGCTTGCTGGAATGAAGTGGTGGGTAGCCGCTAGGTTGAAGCTGCTATTTATAGTAAGTGTTCGAAAAGTGGTCCATCGGACGTCGGATGAGTTTGCATGTCACAGTGCCAGTGGGATCTCAAAAAACCCAGGAAAAACCCAGAAAACTGGTCAACGTTCCGGCACTGGCTAAAAATAGTAAGTCCCTTAAAACTGACTCATTCCGTTTGCATGTCATACCACTGCGAAGCTCTCGCGAAACCCATATGGAATATCCGGACATACACTGAAAACCACTGCATGCAAACCCTAAAAATAGCCTCTGAAGGCTGAACTCTGAAAGTCATCATCTCGGTTTGCATGTTATACCGTTGTGAAGGTCTTGAAAAACCCAGATCAATTTTCCTGTCATTCATCGAAGAATTGTACCGTTGCGAAGGTCTTGAAAAACCCAGATCAATTCTCCTGTCATTCATCGAAGAATTGTATGTTTAAGCCTTGAAAATAGCTCTTGAAGCCAGAACTGCTAAAAATAGCCAGTTGTCTGAATTTGTTCAAATTTCATGTGTGGGTGCTCTGAATGTGCTGAAGTAATTAGAATCCCGAAATCCTAAGGAAAAGACCTCAGATTAGGTACTTACTAAAAATAGTAAGTTGTTGGATTTCAGTGAGATTTCAGTGGGATTCTGCCTTGAGCTTCCTAATTGCACTGCTGCACTTAGATTTCACCTTGATAACTCAATTTGACCTGAAACAAGCCTAAAGGATAGAAACCCTAATCTTGTAGACTTGGCCACCATTTCAATCTAGGTCAAAAGACGGGACATTCCTGGGAGGACAAAAGATTAGAGATAGAGAGAACCAAAGCCAAAAGACCAGAATGGAGCAAAAATTAGGGGGTTCCCATCTTAGATGGGGTGATGTGTGAAAAAGGTCACAACAAGTACGTTAGTCCTTAAAAACCATAACTGAAGCACATACGAGAAATTAAAGTGATACTCATAACATGATAATCATTTCAATTTCAATTTCAAGCATTTAAAATAACATCTAATTTGAAACATATTTATCTATAATCAATTAATCATAAGATGACCACCCAATAATCTTAATGATTTTTGTTTATTTAGTAATTAGGTTTATTCAAGCAAAAACGAGATGTGACATCCTTCCCCACCAAGAAGAGACATCGTCCCGATGTCTTATTAGACATTCACTAAAACATGAAGAGTATCATGTTGATGCAACAAAGCATAAAAAACTATCTCCTCATTAAACATTCAAATGAGAAAAGCAACAATCTATATCTTTTTCATTTTCCCATGTAGGCACTTTCCACAGAAAATTAGTCCCACTGGACCTAACGTTGTACTATATCTTTATTGTGCAACTTTAATGTTACGTCTATCAATAATTCGAGTGGGCTCTACCAATTCCACTCTTGGATCATGGACAAACAAGGATAGGTACTTGTAGTACATGGTCGTTCAACCACATCATAACCACATATCAAACCTCTAAAATTCTCACCAAGTCTAGGCACCAAACTCAAAACACACAACTCTAGGGGATGCACAAGTGACTGCCCGCCTCTAGGTGCACAACCACCTCAAGGATCATACTACATTGCCTTCACCAACTGCCCTTGCAACTAATGGAACAAACCAACTACTGGGTCTAACAAACCATAATCGAACGAGTTCCTACTGAAGAATTGTCACAAGGCTAGGAACTCCATCTAACTACTAATACAATCAATAACAAGGCACACAAGCCTACCAACCCTTCCTCGGCAAAAGAATAGAGGCAAGAATCTATGAAACTATCATTAAAAGGCATAAGCACTTCCAACAACGAGGCTTAGCAACTGCAAAACCCATACTGCAACTTCTAAGGAAGCAACTAAACACAAAGCGTAGGAGCAAAACTTAGATCTTTTCCTATCATGACGTTCAACTATGTCCCACCTAAGGGTTTAACAACCCAACAGGATCATGAAATCATGAGCGGAAGAAGATCAACGACCACTACAAGGTTCTGTCACTAAGCATTCTCAAGATAATCAATTCCTCAAACTTGAACTACATCGTCTAACCTTAAGCTAGGATCACCACTACACCAAGGAGAAACTCCCAAAACCCACTAGGTTAAACTCAACTGGCAACTTAACAAGGTAGACATAAATAATATAATGTATTAAACATAATAATATGTGTTGAACACTTACTATCACACCTTCATACCCAAATGACTCAATGTGCGTCTTCATGCTATTAATAATATGGATTTTGGTGTCCTAGACACTTCAACAAACAATCAACTAATGCAAAGGCACTAGGTCACAAGACCACAACAAGCAAAGCCAAGATAAGCAAGAGCACACTCAATTGGTGGACTAAATCACACCCAACCATCTACTAGCAAATATTTTCATGCAAGATGCAACAAAATTATCAAACATTTAATTCACTCAAAAGATCATTCTATTTCATAAACATTTTCTTAAAAAGATGTGAATACACCTCACTCAATTCTAAGTACAAAGATATTCACACACATCAAAGTCACTCAAAGATAGAAACCATATAAATACAAGCATTTCACAATAATCATCAAACACCACACAACATTAACTTCCATTTTATCAGAACAAGAACCAAAGCAATATGATTCTATTTAATATAAACACCAAGATTTAACACATTCTCTGCCATCTACTCCCTTGTACATTCTATCAGGGGTTCGTAATGAATATAGGAAATGAACGTAATATAGAATAGCCACCACAAGGATAAAATGCAACCCAAGAGGGAGAATTATCAATTCCAACAATAAGAGTAAAATGAGCTCAATTGAAACACTGAATCAAATGTGACCAAGGGTCACAAAAAAATAGATAGATGGAAAATTTGGGGACTAGTCCGCTTATAAGAAAATTAAAAATTCAATGCCAATCCATAATCCAACGATGAGAGAGTTCATCAATGACCAAAATCGAACTGGAAGATCATGATTACGTAAACTGAGTGACTAAGGTTAGCCACATTTGAGGGAGTAAAGGCTACACAACACCTTGGGGTTGCTACATCCAAAGTGCGTTAGAGACAGTATTCTCAAACATAATACAAACATAATTCATCAATTTCACTCAACCATGCTTAGAGAGACCCACACTAACCCAATGCACTACATCTAGACATGATCACATTATAATGCAAGAAGACATATGCAGGGTTCATTATGACATCTACAATATCTATCCACACAAGGGTAGGGCTTCACCTAAGAACCACTTCCACAGAATTTACAATTATTTATGCATGACACACACATTACTCACATCATGTATCACTACCATATGCTAAACAAAACGACATCCTCATCATTCACATGACACATTACAACTAAGGTTCTAAGACAAGCTAGCATAACACTCCTAATAAGCAAAATTTCATTTAACGATTATCATGCATCTAATGCAAGTGGAAAAGTAATACCAAATACCTATCTAGGTTCTTATGAGAATCCTAGGGACAATATGATTTGGGAACCTAAGTCATTAACCCAAATGTTCTATTATGACAGTACATCATTCCATTCATGCACTACATGATCACTTAACACATGATGATGATTCTTCACTAAGAATACTACGCACAATGCACTATAGGCATCATTACCAGAAGAATACATTTTACAATTCAAGCATACTTTTTATTCTTAGCAAGTTGATCAGTTTGATCATTTCTGAACACAAATATAGATGCTCAAGGTGTTCCTCAGTTTTGAGGAAAAATAAATCTTTTTTTAAATGTTTTAAACAAGGCCTGAAGAAAATTTTCATTGAGATCTGGTATACTGAATCTTTAACAGAAATACAAAGTTTACACCTTATTTTGCAGAATTTATTCTTCCAACATCTTTTTCTATTTAATTTTGATAGTAATCATAGTTCATGCTTCTTGAAATATTATGGTGCCCTATGTAGAAGCCAATAGGTTATAAGTCTGCCCATCAACTTATTTTTCTTCTTTTTGTTAATGCATAGACCTCAAAAGAGAAATTTTTATGATTGAAATACATTTGCAAACGTTGTGTGATTTTTTTTTCTCTTTTCCATTTTGACAATGCTTAGGGATACCTGTAAAGGGGTTTAAAGTAACTTTTAGCTTAATTTCAACTGGATGTGATAACTTGTGAAAGATAAAATGAGTAGATTACATGGGTAGTAAAGAGGAGGTTTTCATGTCAAATAACCATGAAAAAACTTAGTATGTCTTGAAAGATCTAATTTACACTGCTAACTTCCTTAAATTTTCAATATTACCAAGCACAGCATACCAATATTGTGGCCTTTGCCAAATATTGAAATGGTCTACTTGATGAACTATAAAGCATGGCTAAGATTTTCTGATTTCTTTTATTCAACATCGTTGCTCGGCTCTATTTCTATTGTTTTAAATGCTAGGTTTATCCAGTCCATCTCCACTTTACTATCATCAGTCAAGACCATAAATGTTTATTAAGAATAAGGCATTTAAAGTTCAAGCAAAGCATCTTTTGTGTCATTCCCTTTACAAATGGATTATCATCTTCAGAATATTCTTGGTTCCAAAAAGACTTCAGTGCCATCCCAAATCAGTTGTTCAGTTGATTCTTTGAGGTAAATAATTGAGTTGTTATAGTTGGCTTCTCTTTGGTACAAATTTAGTTAAGATATCATAATGCACGAGAGCATTGTGGTCATAGTAGATTGTGAACTTGAACAGGGGAAAACAAGATATAAGAGATATGAATGACACTTTTTACTAATCAGAGCACAGAAAGTACAGGTTAGATGTTTGAAATATGATGGTCAACATCATGAGAACAAAATAATTTTGACCTATTGAAACTCTTTATCATGTTCATAGTTCATTCAACCTGCACACAACCTCAGTTCAAGACAATTACAACCAAGTTTATAACAACAATTTCATGCTTAGTATTTGATTATAATGCAGATATCAGGAACTAGAAGAGTACATAAGAACAAATCAGTTAACAAATTTTCTGCAACAAAGCCCTTTGGCAATGCCTATAAAATATGAAACGATATCATGATAAAATGTAGGTCATTTTGTATGCCACATTATATAAATAATTTTCAGTAGGTTGGCAATTAATTGTAGCATTTCTATCTTTTTATCTAGACGATTCTATTTGCTTTTATTTTACTCAGGAGAAGAGTGAAATCAATATAGTTTCCTCCTGAGCACTAAGATTTGATCAATTAAGAGTCTTCAAATGTAGTATTTTGTAAAAAAAATCTCTCTGACTGTCCTGGTGATTTTGCAGCACATTTCCAAACAAAAATTGCATTCTTTGCCAAAGGACTTGATTAGGAAAGGAAAGCATTTCATTCTTATAAGGAATCCGCTTGATGTCTTGGTAAGTGATATGGACATATTCTATATTTCAATCTTTTGCATAAGCAATATGTTAATATCTTCGTAAAAATAATAATAATAAAATAAAAGGCTAAGTTGCAGGTTTAGTTTTGGCAGTAAGCCATTTTTTGCCCAGGTTTCCGCTTGATGTCTTGGTAAGTGATATGAACATATTCTATATTTCAATCTTTTGCATAAACAATATGTTAATATCTTCTTAAAAATAATAATAATAAAATAAGAAGGCTAAGTTGCAGGTTTAGGTTTGGTAGTAAGCCATTTTTTCCCCAAGTTTTAGATTGCTGGGTTATATCATTGTAGCATCCCTTTTACATGGCATTGACACAGGAAACTGAAAATGCAAATGGATTTCAATTACTTGGTTTTAAAATGGGAAAAGCTGCAAATCAAAAAATTGCAAAATACTCAAAAATATTGAAAAAAACTGCTATTGTTATTGATGCTAAGTATAATGCATAGAAAGACAAGCAACACTCAAATATAAGATATAAAAAAAGATCCAATGTTGCTATTTACTCTCAAATAAGTATCAAATTCTTAATCAAGTACTGTGTACCCTTTACTTAAGTCTTAGAGTACAAAAAACACTATATTTAGATCTTCTTTTAGAGACCAGAGCAGGGTTCTGGGGTGATAGCCTCCAGTGGGACTGACGGGCAGCATGCCTTGTGAGCTTTGGGAGCAGTTCCCCTTTCACGTTATAGGGTAGGGGTGATTAGTGAAGCCCTGCCATCAAGCCCAAATCAGGGCCCTTGAGGCAATAGGGACCTTCATGGGGCAGGCTGTTTCTCAAAATTTTAGTGCTTTTAGCCAAGCTCCAAATTTTTAAAAACTGCACCTTGAGGATCAGTCACATTTTTCTGAATAAATCACCAAAAGCCGTAGTTTATTGAGTAAAGTTATATACTACAGTTTTTTCAAAACGCTGCATGTAATTGACCAAAAAGAATGGTTGACTGTTTTAAACACTGGCCAGTTCAAACTGGCACAGGCCTGAGGCTAGTTTATATAAATAACCATAATTTACATAAATATACAAAATTAAATACAGAATACATCTGATAATTGTTGATTCAATGTCAAATAGGACATAGAAGTCTCTTGTGGTTAGGTTTAGATTAGGTTTGTTTTTTATTTTTTTTTCAATGCTTTTTAGGATGGGTTCTTCATAGGTTTGGCTAAGGGGTTTGCTTGGACCTATGGTTCTGACCTGGGTATGTCCTTGGGTAGGAACAACAGACCATAGGTAGAACCCTTGGTGAACTCAGGCCATACGTGGGACCAGGTTCCATACCTGCTGTAGACTGGTTTGGTACAAGTTGGTTTTTGAGTGAAGCTGGTAACACAAATGGAAGGATTTTTATTGGCATCCTCTCTAAAAGATGTTTCCATACTGCAAGTCCATTAATATAATGCATGAATCTTTTGATCATTCTTAATGACCTTCATTCCTTTGGGATCACAAATACTATTGTACCATTTCTCATATTCATTATCATAGCTCGAATAATATAATTGCAGGGTTTCATAGGGACTTGTTTCCCTCTCAGGGTTTCATAGGGACTTGTTTCCCTCTCAACTTGCATCCTCGTCTTGTATATGTGATCAAAGTAGCTTCTATTTGATGAGGTTATTGTGTCTTTAAGGTTTATGATTTATCTATTAAAGGGTGCATGAAACAAGTTTAAAATCCTTAAAAATCTCTGAATTTTCTGGGTATTTCAATTTGCCGAGTCTTTGCCAAGTCTGGGCGCTGAGTTTGGGTCTGAGTCAAAAATCAGCTTGCCAAGTCTGAGGCGAGTCTGAGTCTTGTAACACTGGTACACACATCTTTGGATGTGGGTAAGTGCGTTTATGCAAATCCAAACATAAAATATAAAAAAAAATGTAGAAAGAAATTAGAAATGTTCAGATCAAAAGATTCATGGCAGGTATTGATTTAACCTAAAATTGAAGAAGGTAGTTTTTAGGTCACTGCATAGTGAGACACCAATTTAAGGGGATTGTTTTTTCCATTTACCTTTTATATTGTTCAGATTTTTACTTCTTTCGGTTTCAACCCTTAATCTTGTGATAAATCAAGCCATTCTAATCTGAGCTCAAGGTATGCCACATAACATTTCTTGAGGTATCCTACTAAGAGATCCATATTAGTTACACTTGCAATGATCAACTACATTAATACTCCACACAACCTCCTATTTGTAACCACTCATCTATAATTTTGGGGGAGAGTAAACCCTTAATTACACACTTGACCAACGCTCAGTCCAAGCTATCAACTAGACCCTAGATAGCTAAAAAGGTTATGTGCACCATAAGTTGGGAACCCCATTAACCTTATATACATGATATGTCATGGGCCTAGGTGTATAACATTCTACCTGCTTTACTACATAATAGTGTGTGCTGGTATTGAGACAATACATTAGAACCCTTGTTCAAGGTGTGGTGAAGTTTCCCATCAGTGCTAGAGGCAACCATATACATTGGTGTCTAATGCTAATCACCATGGCACTAGCTAGTGGTGACATTACCTACCATCAACACCCAAAGTTTCTACACAATGCCTTTTCTTTTGTAACTTCTAGAAGACAAACCTTTTCACAGTCTGTAATTTCATCTTCTATATATATATGCACATATGTATTGTGTGGTTAGATATACATTTGTTCATTGTGTGTTGGATGTGTGTTAATAATCAAACATGTATAATAATTGTGAGAAATAGGTGGTTTCTGATGGCATTACCATTACAAAAAGCTTTGCCAGTCTAGAAGAATGGCTTTTTGGGTGAAAGTCTCTGGGTTGATGTGTTAGCATCCTCTCAGTCTCTAGTGCTAATATTGTTTGCAGTTTCAAAGTCTTGCCTTGTGGATGTTCTCTAGCTTGCGTTGTTGTTATGTGATGTAATACTAGCTTCTAATTGCAGGCAGTTTACAAACCAAGTGGCATGCCACTGTAGTTGAGGATTTCACTCTGCTATAATGCTCTAGCTTGAAAGGTTGCTATGCTTTTGTATTAATCAAAGTCTGATTTCATTTGTAGTACTGCTCTCTCATTTCTATTACATAATTTTCTTTCACTATTAGAAAAGGACTCCTGCAGTTTAATGTGCTAGTTGGGATTCAGATCATGAATAGTTGACTTGTAAGAATTTTTTACATAAGTAGAGGCCTTTTTAGTGGCTCTTCATTTCTGCTAGTGATGCAGGCAAAGCATGTGAAAGACAATCATTAGCTCCACCTTGATTTATGATTAGACTGGTAATTTACTTGGATAACATTTGGAAGAAGTGTGCAAGTCTTGTATTCCTATGTCTGATACAACAATTTCTGGTCACTCTTCTCAAGCTATTATCTGCAAAGAATGATAACATATTATTATTGGATTTTATGCTTTCCATATGATTAATTTTGGCTGATTTCTCTAAAGAAGTTTATATTGTATAATTAGTACTGGGTATTCTGATCCTAAATTTTTTAGATTTTATTTATTATTGCAAAGTTTTGTCATCTACCATATTCTATATTAACTTGATGCTATTGTTTTTGTGTCTTGTAATTTTTGCAGTCATCATTTGACAAGATTTTGGAAGCCTCCTTCTTAGAGCTAGAGTTGACAAGCTTGGTGACAATATATTCTGAACTTTGTGAGCTTGGCTGCCCACCACCAATTGTAGATGTCACAGATTTGCAAAAGAATCCCGAGGTTGTATAACAGCTATAAATTTTATTAGAGATAATAAATAATAATGTGTCAATTTTACCTTGTGTTATGTAGAGAAATTTGAGTATTAGTCTTATTTTCTTGTAGATACCGTGAATGAGGACTTCTAGAATGTTGTGATTGTGTATTTTAAATGTTCAATAATTTATCAATATACTATGTGGTTAACTTCAAGTGACTGATTATTTTGACATAATTCATATCATAGTTTTTCTTCATTTCCAAATTTGTATTCATGATATTTTACTTATCCCTCTAGTATGATATAATATAGGATACTAGATTAGAGTGAGATTGTTTCTCTCTTGCACTTCATATGTACTTAAGATAAGAAATATAGGAGATAGTAGTGGGACAAAAGAGAACTTGGTAACTAGACTAGCCAACATTTGGTGACAGATAGCAGCAAAAATCGTTTGGGGAAAAAATCGGCAAACCAAAAGTTCAGGATTTTTTGAAAAAATAAGGAAAATATTGGATTTGAAAAAAAAGGTAAAAAATTGTAGAAAAAAAAAGAGACAAATGCTACTATATTTTGAAATTTAAGGTCATTTCCATAGCATAGAGATATAGAGAGCAAATAAAATAGAGATTTTAACCCATGAATTGTAGAAAGCTTGCATGTTGTTTATCAAGTTTATGTTTGTTGAGCTTAAAGGCATGCATTTCTTGCTTAGGTTGTGTCATACAATAGAGTAGTGTATATGTGAGATATGGAATCAATTGTAATGTAAAATCTTTGTAGAAATGACATTTGAGAAAAATAGAAAAGGCTAGTGTATGAACGAGTCATAAATGATACAAGTGACTAAAAGCTTTGAGAAGGCAATGACATGCAATGAAATAAAGTGGAGGATGAAAAAGTAAGTGTGATAAAATAAAGGATTTGCTAAGGGTTAAAATCTTAGGTAGATACTCTTTAGAGTTGTGCAAGCTTGAAATCAGAGACAGTGCATTACCAATCCAAGAGAATGGTTAAAATATTCTAGGTAGATACTCTTTAAAGCTGTGCAAGCTTGCAATCAGAGAATGGATTCTGAATTCAGTGAAAAGATAATTGATATTCATAATTACTTGATTACAAAAGGAGACGAAAGCTCCTTATAAATAAATTTACAAGATGATGTTTCTAAAAAGAAACAATCGTTAACTGAAGCGAACTAAAATAGAAATCAGAAAGATGCTAAAACGTAAATAGAAGTTACTAAAAACTGACTAAGTTAACTAAAGACAACTAACGACTAATAAAAGCAAAGATGACCATTAATATTACATTAAATATTTTAATACCCTCCCTTAATGGTCATCGTACAAACCAAAAAACTAGGTCTACCCATAATCTTCTGGAAAGATATCATCGGTGACTGATAATTGGAGAAGCATAACCATCTTGCGATTACTGGTCCTTTTTCGCAAAACAACCAAATCTAGACACTGACACTCGAAAACAATGAGCTCCCACTGCTTCTAGGTAGTAGATACAAAAGACGCCATCCCTTCTGTTTTCCAAAAACCCGAAAAACGAGGTAAAGTATGTGATTAGCTGGCATAAACTCTAGACATCAATTGACAGAACACTTACTAACTGTAATATTTTTCAGAAAAATCTTCTGTAAGAGACCAGGTGCCTCTCAACCCTGACTTCTGGCGATAATGCAAGTTTTTGTTTGTTTTGAAGAATTTTGTGATTTTTTTGTAGTTTTTGCAAATAAGATAGATAATGCGATTTTGATATAAAATGCTTGAAGAATATAAATAAAATACCAGACGTAAGAATATCAAGAAATGGAGCATCTAATCTGAGATCGTTAATTTATTAAATTCTCAGAAGGCTTACAATTGCGAAATACAAACATGCAACAAGCAAAGTAAACTTAAATGAAAAACCTGTTTTTTTAAAATTTGCAGCCGCCTGACAAAGGACAAAATCGTATGGCCAATCACAACCAGAATGATCTCCCTCAGAATAACCGTCACGGGAGCCTCAAAAGAGCAAGGCGCCAGCACTGGAGGAAGAAACTGACAAAAAGGCAAGGTGTTTTTGCCTGTATGAAAAGTACGGCCTGTACCAGCATTAAAGAAATTTGTACAATCTCGTAATGTGTGCCAGATGTTGGATAAAACACTATCAATGGAAATAGTCACTGCTGAAAGATAATCGATCAAGAACTCTAAATCTGTACTCCACAATATGCACGGTAATGACCTCTGAATGAAGCCACTCAACTGACAACCTTCAATTGGTATTGCATAGTCTTAGTATTCCTGATTCTGAAGAGGGAATGTTATCCAAAATCCAATGATCTGTTCAAACCCTTGTTTCGCAAACCCCAATGCTCTCAGAGAGAAAAAACAAATTTTGAATAATCATAACATAATGAGTTCGATTTGTCTTGGTAGTATCTATATCTCTCTTCATAAGTTCGACCCAAAAGGCATTTTAATAATCATTTAAATAAATGATGAATTCGCCCTTTTAAGACTTAGGACAAATATTAATAAATGGCGTCCCCTTTTGATTAATAATTAAATGCTCATTTAATTATTATTTTAACTCCCCTTTTATAAATACTTTATAATTCGCCATTTAATTATTTTAATATTTCATTAAAGTGACTTTATATTATAAAGTCAAATTAATAAACTTTTAATAAACATTAAATGCCCAAGTAAACACTGTTTGCTCATCAGATCATCAAACTGGGTCGAAACTTGGCTAACCAACTGAAACAAGTGCCCTGCCATAAATAGCAGCTCCTGCCTACCTGACTTACTATAAATAGTAAGTATTTGTAAATCACTTTGGAAACGTCTGCCAGGGCCCAAACTTGAATCAACTGAAGGAGTAATGTTTCCGAACACTGGATAACTACCTCAGGTGACCCTCTAAACACATCTGTCAGCCTACGAGGATCAAAATGATAGGCTAACCTCTGAACCAACTGTATTGCCTAGGAAGGGGACATTACACCTTCGAAAACTCTAAAAAATTAATTTTCAAAAACTCTTTAAAAACTTCATGTGCAAGGTTTTTGTTGAGAAAAAAATCGCTCAAAAAACTGGTCTGCAAACCCTAGCAGCAACCCATCGTCAAAAAACTCTTCATAAAACGGACTTAGTAAATTTTTTCAATTTTTTTTTCGAAAAACTCTTTGCAGAATTTGTATTTGTCAACTAGAAAACCCTGTCAAAAATTGGTACAATTTTTCAAAAAAAAAATGTCAAAAATATCATGGCACAAATTTTTTAGAGAAAAAACAGTCTCAAACTTTGCCAAAACCCTAGTTGCAGCAAAAAAGCCTTGGCACAAACCCACAAACTTAGATAATCCTGTCCTAAATTGATCAAAAATCTGCCAAAAAGTCACAAAACCCTAGTTGAGAAAAACTTTGCAGAAAACTCCTCAAAAATTCCATCAAACTGCCCACAAACAGCAGATGCCCGTACATAGGAAGAAACGCCAAAAACTCAGAGAAATCCGCCATAGAGAAAAAAACGTCGTGAAAGAAAAGGATCCACGACTCCTCAGAAAATCATGCCAAAGACCTATGGAAAAAACCAACGCGGCACTTGAAACCTTCAATTTCCAGCAGGTCGTGAAAAGGAAAACCCACAAAAGCGGCATAAAACCCTGTAGAAAACTGCCAAAAAAACCAGAGGGAAAATGCAAGCTTAGGAACCCTCACGTCGTGCCACAAAAATGGAGAATCGACTAGAAAAAAACCAGGAACCCGTGTGCATAAAAATGTCCAAAAAACAACTTGCAGAGATTGTGATTTGCAGGAAGAACACGTGGAAGAATCAAGGTAAATCCACAACTTTTATAGGTGCGAAAATCCGGCAAGAAGAAGAAAAATCGTGCGGTAGATACAAATGCGATTTTCCCGGGTGGTAGAAAAAAAAACGGCGCCGAGAAAGTCACGAACAAAAGACACGCACGCGCCAACAGAGAAGGACGCAATTTGTAGAACAAAACGCCACACAAAACCTCAGAAGTATCTCTAAAAGTCGCACAAAAAGAAACAGGATTTTCTTCACAAAAAACCACCTCAAATAAAAAACCCCCGAAAATTCTCTTGAAAATTTCCAGGAAAATCTATTGCAATTTTTCCTTTAAAAAACACTTTGAAAATCAACTAACAAAATTTTAGGAAAATTTCTTTGAATTTTTTTATTACAAAAAAATAAAATCGGCTAACATTAATAAAGTTCGAGCCTGAGCTCTTATACCATGAAAAGATAATTGATATTCATAATTGCTTGATTACGAAAGGAGACTAAAGCTCTTTATAAAGAAATTTACAAGACAATGTTTTAAAAAAAACACAATCGTTAACTGAAGCGAACTAAAATATAAATAAAAAAGATGTTAAAACCTAAACAAAAGTTACTAAAAATTGACTAAGTTAACTAAAGACAACTAATGACTAATAAAAGCTAAGATGACCATTAATATTACATTAAATATTTTAATATTCAAGGTAATGCACTATCTCTAATTTCAAGCTTGTAAAAGGATGTCTTTGAATTACAAACATAATCTGCATGCTTGGCATAAAAATGGGTGCGGGATTGAAATCTTTCAAGAGCTATTTTACAAATTTTGAACATGAAGTGAAATTATTTTTAATATTCTCTATGTAAAGTAAAGTGCATATAGGCTCTGCAGGTTATAGATTTAGTATCAAACAGTTATATACTTTCATTTCATTGTTGCAGTTGTCATCAATGAGGAACCTCATTGTTTTTCATTTTGGAATAGTACAACCTTGGACATTTTGCAAGAGTTAGCTAAAAAACTAGACCAAAACATGATAACCGTGCAACCTGACAGGGGGAAGACTATAATTGATTTGACTTGACATTTAAATGATGATTAATCTATAACAAAAAGAGAGACAAAGTAGTATGATCATTGATTTTTGTATAGGTACCACAAATGGTTTGTTTGGGGGACCTTGGTACAAACTTGGGCCATATGAAGACTTCAAAATCGTTGGCAAAAATTCAATCAATGTTTTATTTAAGGGCAATAGAGTCAAGCCTATCACCTAACATCTAAACATACAATGAACTTAAAACGATACAATAAAGTTATTTACAATTTGGACTGATTTGGTGTAGACTGCTCATTCTTTACGTAGGTTTTATACGTATAGTTTTGACTAACTTGGTCATCAAAGTTAGCTTCTGAAGTTTTCTTGGCATGGAGGTGGTAAATGCTATAACCATTTATAAGGTCACCTTACATAGGCATGACTAGTGAAAATGGCTGGAATTGCTTATTTTGATTAATGAAGAATCCCTTGCTTTATTTTACTGTGGTTTACTTTATTTTATGGCATATTGACAAGACTGCAATCTTAAAGTTCAAAGCAGAAAGGAACTTGCCTGCGCGTGTATGTAGGGCAGACTGCAGAGTCGACGATGGTCACCCTTAACTCATTGCGACCTTGATTTATAGCAAAAAACACGCCAAAATTAGGGTTTTTAAATGCGGAAGTTGTTAGAAAAATTGCGATTTTCAACAATTTTTTGCCAGTCAACGGTCTACAAAAAATCCTGAAAAAATCGGGTAAAAATCGCAAAAAATATATGCAAGGCTTTGCAATAAGCTGCATCCCAATAATTCAAGATGAGAAATTCCAAACAACACTTTACATCCATAACAAGAATAAGCATCATGAGAACCGATAAAATAACATTTTGAAGACATTTAAATTTCGGGAAAAGGTCTACTTATATTATAATCTAAAAAGTAAAAACCAGTTGCTTGAGAAGGACCAAAAAAGGGTTTTGGCAATAATCATATCTGTTAGAGGAGTCCCTTATGATGCAAACGTGAAATTTACAGTTGCATGCGAAGCACATTGTCATACCATATTTACAAACCAAAAATAGAGCAAATCCTACCAACTAAAATCTACACATTGCTGAAGAGCCTAAAAAATATTGGAAAAACATATTGATATACATATTCCCCTTGAAAAGCATACAAAATATTTTGGATACTTTTAATGGGAAACAATATGTAGTAATGAATGAACGAATGAAGGATTCTAATGATGCCCATGAGACCAAGCAGTCTAAGGGACGAAGAGTCACAGTCCTAAGACATTTTTAAACTCTTTTTGATGTTGGATCTTTAACTATGGATCCTGATATAAAACTTGCAGTTTTGCTAAGCCTCACTTTCTCAAATGAGATGATTAGGTTGTCCACTTTCAGGTTCTCATACTTGATACAGGTATCATAGTAGCCTGCACACTCTAGGTCCCCAAGGTGAAGCATTATTATGTCTCAATCACCCCCTTGCTGCAGAATAGGCATGTTCTCATTTTCCATTCTTCCTTAGGTATAGTCCATCTATTGGTTTCATGCCTAAGTGATGAGTACACGCTTATACTAAGAGGGGGGTGAATCATTATAAGATAGTCTTTTTAACTTTTTCGAATAATTAACCACAACGAAATCAATCACACAACACCAACAATCACGAATACAAGAACACAAAATTTACTTGGAAACCCTTTCGAGAGAAAACCAGAACAAAATATTGCTTTATTGATTCTCTTACAATTTTATTAGGAACCAACCTACTGGAGACACCAATCTGTGCTTTTCTTCATAGGCACCAACCCATTGGAGACACCAATCCCTGCAACTGGGCACCAACCTAACAAGAGACACCAATCTCTTCTAATGAGAGGCATCAACCTCTACTATAAATCTGCTCGCAAATTTGCTATAATGAAGTGTTATTATGTCTCAATCATTCCCTTGCTGCAAAATAGGCATGTCCTCCTTTTCCATTCTTCCTTAGGTATAGTCCATCTATTGGTTTCATGCCTAAGTGATGAGGACACACTTATACTGAGAGGGGGTTGAATCATTATAAGATAGTCTTTTTAACTTTTTCAAATAATTAGCCACAACAAAATCAATCACACAACACCAACAATCACGAACACAAGAACACAAGATATACTTGGAAACCCTTTTGGGAGAAAACCACGACAAAATATTGCTTTATTGATTCTCTTACAATTTTAGTAGGCACCAACCTACTAGAGACACCAATCTCCGCTTTTCTTCATAGGCACCAACCCATTGGAGACACCAATCCCTGCAACTGGGCACCAACCCAACAAGAGACACCAATCTCTTCTTATGAGAGGCACAAACCTCTACTATAATTCTTCTACTATAAATCTGCTCGCAAATTTGCTATAATTTGCTCTTTAGATCTGCTATAATTCCTCTCAAGGATCTGCTAAAAAACTTGCAATAATTTGCTCTTAAATATATTATAACTTCTGCTCACTAATCTGCTTCAGATGTGCTTATAATTCTGATTTAGATCTGCTCCAAAATGCTTTATAAGTCTGCTCAAATATGCTTCATAAGTTTGTATGGAAATATATACAAGGAAACTCGGGGACGCGTTCCCTGTCTGAAACGAGTCGTCCCTGTCCCTATGTAATGTCCCCATTTTAGCCCTCCGCTTTCCAGTGACTATTAGCCTATTCTCGGAGGCCCATAGGCTAGGTGGAAGTGAAATTAGGGTTTCTTATTTTATAGGAGGTTTCAGTTGATCTTTTGAGGGGTGCATGCAAGAGTTTTGCAAAATGGTTTTTGGGTTTTATTGGGTTTACAGAGAGCTTCAAAATGGTGTAACATGCATTTACATTGGGTGACTTTTCCGGAATTGCTATTTTTAGTAAGTTACGACGGCTGCCCGGTTTGTGCTCAAAATGAGTTTGGAGTCACTTACTATTTTTAGTAGTATGCATTATTTAGTAAGTGCTATTTGTGGTAGTGCTATTTTTAGTAGCAGTTCAGTATTTATTTGTGGTAGGGCAGTTTTGGCAGTTTCGTCTTCGACACTCTTGGAGCTTGTTTTGGCAAATTTAATAACTTAAGTCACAATATATTTTAATTTTACTTTTGGCTTCTATGCCTAGGCGTGTGACTTCAAGTTGTTTTTAAAACAGGGACTCATTTTGGACGCCCCTTTGGAGGATTAAATATATTTTTAAGTTGTAATATTTGCTAAAGTTATTTTGGACGGCTAGGGAGATGAAGCAAAAAGGTGATTTAAATTATTATTTTATATTCTTGTTTTGGGCATCCCTTTTTGGAGGGCAAAAAGGAATTTGAAGGGTTGGGCTTGAAGTGCTATTTATACCGGGCTTGCCTCTTCATTTGATCATCCATTGTTTATCATAACGAAGTGCTACTAAATTGATTTCAGAACCCTTGCTTCGAGGAACGCATACCTCCTAGCCCACATCAGTTTCGTACTTGCAAGATAGTACCTAGTTGAATTCAAAGACTGTGCTTCATTTAGGAGTGCAGATTGAGCTTATTTTTGAGTTGGAATACTTTGTTGATTTCAGATTGTTGATGTATAATCTGATTTTGACGTTGCTGGTTGTGCTTGGGGTGAAGCACGTTTTTGTTCTTATCTTCAAGAGAGAATTTCCTATCATTTTGGGTATTGGCTCTATGGTTTTCCCTTGCTAGGGCGCCCCTTTGCACAAAGTTTCATGATTTTAGAGTGAGTCTATGAATTTCTAGATCAGATCGCCCATTTTTGGAGGTTGTACTTTTCATTGTGGTGCATTGGGAAAAAAATCTGGGCGGTTTGATTGTGCTCACTCATAGTGTTTTGGTCGCCCAATTCCTAGCTCTCATTTGCATTCAGTTTCAGATTAATCGGAGGTGTTTGGGGCAAGATATGAGCATTTAGGTGATTTCGATGCTTGTTGGTTTGATTTTCTGTTTGCTGTTATTTTATATCAGACCTGATATATTCCATCTCTTCTTCATATTTCCTGTTGATTATCACGTGTTTGATGTTGGAGATGGTTTCCTAACTTGTTGATGATCTATTGCTATGTATATCTCCTTTCTAGTGCATTTGAAGCTCTATTTTGTAACACTAATTTTCAGTAGTACTGATCAGCCTTTATATTTCTGCACTTTACATTTTGTATATCATACTCCTGTTGAATAAGTGGTCGATTTGTTTTACATTTTAGTTTGTTCTATCACTCTCACTGAATAAGTGGTTGAGTTGTTTACATTTCTATTTGTATTTCTGCTCCCGTTGAATAAGTGGTTGAGCTCTTATGGTCGGTTTACCGCCTATGCATTTACATTTCCAGCATTTACTTTCCAGAATGGTTGGCTAGTCGCCTGCAGTATTGTACTTTCAGTTTCAGATTTTATCTAACGATGCCTTGCACTATATGCTCTCACCTTGCTGACACTAGAATTTGGGTGATAAAAAAGTGATGGGTTCCTTTCAGCTGGTTATATTTGTTAAGCTAACCTTAATGGGTGAAGTGTCGTGTGCTAAAAATCAAGAAAAAACTAAGGGGGCTATTTCTCCCTGAGACGTCTCGAGGACAAGGGGACAACTGCGGGACGGTCCCATGACATAGTTGTCCCGTGACGTTCCCCTTTTTTTTGCAAATTAGCAAGAAACGGATCAGAAACACGGGGACGGGTGGGTGGAAAAAAGGGGATAGTTGACCGTCTCGGGGACGGCTAGGGGACTCCTAGACGTCCCTCGATTGTCTCGAGATTGGTTGGTTGTCCCAGCCGTTTCAACATGCTTTAAAATTAAAAAAAAGCACATTTTAATTTTAAAAGAAACCCTCAATTTGTGGCTTATGTGGGCCCCCGCCTTTGATGTTGCCCTTATGACTAAAAGACTCACCATTTTAGTCATTGTTACATTTGTTAAGGAAAAAAAGGAGCAGCTGTAGGGTTTGTGAAGGGATCCATTGCAAGAGGAAGAACAATGGGGTAAAGGAGAAGAGGTTGAATCTGGAGCAAGTGGGGCTGCAAATCCATCAAAGAGGTATGCATTTTCCTTTTTTTTTTTTTCAATTTTTTTGCAAAGTTCCAAGCATAAAATGTTTGATTTATTTTTTGCATTTCTCAGTTTAAACTTGCATTCAAAATCTAAAAAACATGAGCAGCATTGGGAGTGAGAGTGAAAGTGAGAATGAAGTGCAAAATAGAAGAGAAAGTGGTGAGGGTGGTAGTGGAGAGCAACCAAACCCATTGAAATGCCCTTCAACAATCATGGAACCGTATGGAAAGGGCCCTTTAAACAAAAAAAAACCTTTCCTCGAATATGTTACACCTGTGGGCCAAAAGCAAAAAAATTCAGAGAGGAGTAGAGTGTGGAAGTCATGTTTTCCATAAAGATTTTAGGGGCAGCTACACAAGGGTAAGGTCTAATCTTTTGGGTGAGGTGGGCCATGGAGTTAGAATGTGTCTTGCTTTAAAAGACAATGAAGCAATAGAGTGCCAAAGATTGCAAATGTTGGTGGATGGGGTTCAAGGTGGGACAACTTCTTTTCCAAGTGTGCAATCATCTATGCCTGTGCCTTCCACGGTTGGTAGTAGTGAAGTTGCCACAAGAGGAAAGAGGAAGATGAGTGGTAGTGGGAAGGGAGCTTCAGTTGAGTCTATGTTTAATAACCAAGCACGAGAAGCCACATAATCTTCCATTGCCAAACTCTTTTTTGCCCATGCCATGCCATTTCATGTGGCCCGTTCCTCTTATTTCAAACAAATGGTTAAAGCTATAGCCAATATTGGTCCTTCATTCATACCCCCCGGAGATCATAAGCCATGCACTACCCTCCTAGATAAAGAGTAATGCAAAGTTAATGTGCTAATGGAGGATATGAGGCAAATGTGGATGAGGATAGGCTGCTCTATAGTGATGGATGGGTGGATTGATGTTAGACATCGACCACTCATCAATATCATAGTCACATGCCTTGCTGGTTCTTATTTTTTTAGAGCCATAGATTGTTCCGGGAAACATAAGGATGCAAACTTCCAGTAGTCCATTTTGAGAGATGCCATAGAGGAGGTTGGGGCTGCTAATGTGGTACAGGTGATCACCGATTCAACATGTGTGTGCAAATTGGCTGGTTTGATGGTGGAGGGTGCTTATAGGCACATCTTTTGGACCCCATATTGTGTTCATGTATTGAACAATGCATTGAAAGACATAGGGAAGTTAGATTGGGTGAAGCAAGTGGTGGTAGAAGCTAGAGAGATTCAAATGTTCATTTGCAATCACCACACCTCACTTGCTTTCTTCAGGTCATTTTCAAAGGAGTTTCTCAAACCTGTTGAGACAAGGTATGCCACTTACTTCATTTTGTTTCGCTTTCAAATTTTGAAACTTCAAACATTTCAATTTGTATTCTAAATTTGAATTTCGAGTACATTGAGCCTTATATTGCTTTTGCCTTTTAATGAATATAGATATGCCACATACTTCATCTTGTTGGAGAGGATACTTGAGGTGCATGAGCCTTCACAATTGATGATGGTGAATTCAGAGTGGATTAAAATAATTCAAGTTCTACTCAAGGAAAATCCATCAAACAAAAGATCCTTGATGACGATTGGTGGTCCAATGTGAGGTAAAATATTGCTGACTTTATTATTAAATTGCTGATTTTATTAAAAATTAAATATTAGATTGCTGATTTTCATATTAAATTTCTGATTTTAATATTTTAATTTTATTGTCCAATGTTCCAACTTTTGAAGTTTCTAGCACGGTACCTAGAGACAAACTATGGAATAGAATGGAGGAATTAGGCATCCCAAATGTGTATAGAGCTGCTGTTCACAGGTTATATGAGAAGGTTAGAACTAAAATCAGAACAAGTGAAGGTATGTCAGAATGTTTTGTTAGCGACATTGGGGTTAAACAGGGCTGCCCTCTATCTCCCACGCTTTTTGGGCTATACATTGATAAGTTGGAAGCTTGGTTAAGCAAGACAAATGGGGATGGTATCCATTTGGCAGGTTATGTGGTGAAACTACTTTTATATGTCGATGATCTTATCCTAATTTCTAAAACAGCTCATGGGTTAAGTGAACATCTGAAAGCTCTAGAACTCTTTTGTTTGGAGGTCGGGATGCAAGTGAATATCACCAAGACCAAAATCATGATTTTCTCATTGAATAGAAAAGATAAGAAGAATACCTTTCTTTTTGAAGGAAGCCCGCTTGAAATAGTTAAAGAATACAAGTATCTTGGGATTGACTTGCATTATAAGTTTAGTTGGAAGACTTGTCGTATGAAAAGCATATAGGGAGGTTGGGAGGCGTCTTAACTTCTACAAAATACGTGTAGAAAAGCCGAGCTTTGGGATTGGAAAACCAAGAAAACCCTTTTTGGTTTGCTAGTTACTCCGGTTGTACTTTATGGGTGAGGTGTGGGGAAGCAGTATGTCGAAGTGCATTTGGAGACAACTAGAAAGAATCTAGAAACATCTAATAACAGGCAGTCCCATATGAAATTCTTTTAGCTGAAACTGAGAGTTTTCCATTGGAAGCATCGGCGTTAACCCAGTTGATAAGCTATTTAAAGAAGGTTGCAAACATGGATAACCACCGTTGGCCTAAAGCGGTTATGAAGGAGACGTTTGATCGTAGAAAAAAACTTGGATGAAACAGAATTGTTGTGACCTTTTCACACATCACCCCATCCTAGATGGGGACCCCCCTAATTTTTGCTCCATTCTGGTCTTTTGGCTTTGGTTCTCTCTGTCTCTGATCTTTTGTCCTTCCGGGGATGTCCTGTCTTTTGACCTAGATTGAAATGATTGCCAAGTCTACGAAACTAGGGTTCCTATCCTTCAGGCTCGTTTAAGGTCCAATTAAGTTATTCAAGGTAAAATCTAAGTGCAACAGTATAGTCGGAAAGTTCAAGACAAGATCCCACTGAAATCTTATTGAAATCTGACAACTTACTATTTTTAGTAAGTACCTAATTTGAGGCCTTTTCCTCAGGATTTCGGGATTCCAATTACTTCAGCACATTCAAGCAGCTTCAAAGCACCCACACATGAAATTTGAAAAGATTCAGACAATTGGCTATTTTTAGCAGTTCCGCCTTCGGAGGCCAGTTTCAAGATTTAAACGTACGATTCTCCAATGCATGGCTGGAGAATGGATCTGGGTTTTTCAAGACCTTCGTAGTGATGTAACATGCAAACCGAGACAAGGACTTTCAGAGTTCAGCTTTCGGAGGCTATTTTTAGGGTTTGCATGTAGTGATTTTCAGTGCATGTCCGAATATTCCATATGGGTTTTGCGAGAGCTTCGCAGTGGTATGACATGCAAACGGAATGAGTCAGTTTTAAGGGAATTACTATTTTTAGCCAGTGCCGAAACGTTGACTCGTTTTTTGGGTTTTTTTAAGATCCCACGGGCACTATGACATGCAAATTCATCCGACGTCCGATGGACCACTTTTCAGACACTTACTATAAATAGCAGCTTCGGCCCAGTGGTTACCCAACACTTCATTCCGGCAAGCAGAGTGGCAAACAGTAGAAATCAAGGGATCGGGAGCGGTCCGGAGCGCATGCAAGTCACATTAGGGTTTCCCATGTTATGTCTAAAAATAGATGGTACAAAATGCAGAGATGCAAAAACAAAGCACGCCGTCGGGACCAGCATCCTTTAGGCTGCCTATTGGCAAAATTTGAGCACGATTTGAATACTTACTATTTTTAGTAAGTCATCTCACGGCTATAAATAGCAAGTCTGTACCCAAGGCAGGTGTGAACAGATCACTTACAACATCATGAACAAGTGGAACGAATTTTAGAGCAAACAGAGATACAAAAATTGATCAATTTTAGGGTTTGCTAAAAATAGCAAATGACTAAAAATAGCATACACTGTGCCAGAGAGGATATAAACGAGGTAGCAAGGCCAAGTGGAGGCACAACCACGCCTGCTCCAGCTCAGAACAGGGTGAAATGCAAAGGAAACCCTAATTTGCTAAAAATAGAAAGCCAAGGCATGGCTAGGGCTTTGAAAACTTATAAGTGATGACTGGCATGGAGATATATCAAATACGCCTGAGGTATGGAGAAAATGTTCTAATTATGGAATTTCCTTCACACACCCTAAAATGCGCCTTCAAAGATAAAATGGAAGTGGCACATGCTAAATGCGCCCAAGATTTCCCTGAGCAGGTGTCAAATGCGCCCACATAAGGGATAGGACATGGCGGAATTCACTAAGGCATGGAAATTCCTTGAGGACCCCTCAAATGCGCCCAAGGATGGAAGCAACGTAGGGTAAATGCGCCGAGGGGAGGTGAAAGGTCACCGGATGATGGCGTTTTCCTTCATAGATGTGAAATGCGTCCAATAAAAGAAGCCCACCATGTGAAATGCGCTCAAGGCAGGTGAAGAGTCACCATGGGCATGGGAATTCCTCCTACCCAAGGCAAATGCGCCCTCAAGTTCCTCCTCCCCATGGCAAATGCGCCCAAGGTGGCAAGATAGAAGGTAAAACGTTGAAGTGTTGAGGAAATGCGCTAGACTTGGGGAAATTCCTCTCCACACCCTCAAATGCGCCCAAAGTTGGAAGTTGCCTAGGTGAAATGCGCCCAAGGTTGGAAGTGTCATTTGTGGTATGCGCCCAAGGTATTTTTCCTCCTCCACATGCTAAATGCGCCTAAGGCAAAGGCAAGGTAAAAGGGGGACGTTATTTTGAAGATATTCTAAGTGTGATAAGATCTTCCTCACTAGGTGAAATGGGCCTAAGGTCAAATATTTTTCCTCCTCACCATGTGAAATGCGCCCAAGGAGTTAGGACTTGAAGAAAATTGCCAAGTGTATGAGCAGGGAAGTCTAGGCGTGGAATTGCTTAAGGAATGGAATGGAAGCATGATGGGTAAAATGCGCCCTTCAAGGGTGAGTCAATAAAATATAAATTTAAAAATAATTTCCTAAGGCATTTTCTAAGGAGAAAATGAAAAATACGCCTAGAAGATGATGCTAGAATTTCCAGAGAGAAAATTCTTTAGAGGGAAAATTTTTCAGGAAGAAATCAACGAGAAATTGCCAAGGCAGAGAAACTGGATATTGCAGGTGTGGAAGACGTCCGGAGTGAAGAAAAATAAACCTTAGCCATTTTATTATTTTTAAATAATAAAAATTGAAAGTACCCCTTCATCCGGATACACATGAAAATGATGGATTCCGAAAAGAATTTTTTTTTGGGTATTGAACGTTTGCAATTCAGAGATGATTCAAACTTGCTCCGCACCTCGCTCATATCATTTTGACAGGAAATTTTGCCCGGCGCCTATTTTGATAAATTTCCTAAGGTAAGCTCAAGAATTTCTCTAAGGCAAATAAGGGAAATATGACTTCATGAAGTGTTTTCGCTGGAAGATTGAACTGAATGATTTTGCCGAGGCCAAGATGGGATTAAATGACTTAGCCAAATGAATTCGAAGTTACCAACAGAGTGAGTGATTTAATATTTTTAAGGATCAAATATGATGAGGCAGGCCTGTGCAGAAATGATGAAATTCATAATTCTAGAAGCTTTGAGATTCTGATGCTTCGAATGAGCTCCAATTCTTCCATCTTTCCTACCACACCAACAGGCACCATTACGATCCCCACAGGAACATCAGATGGATATTGTCAGAGGAGTTCAGGCACAATGCACAGATCGAAGACTTTTGGGGTAGTGCAGTGGATGAGATCGAGATTAGGAAGAGAATGTTCTCTCGGATACCATTGGTAATGATCAGAGAGTGTGAGATTGTCCCAATGCCGGATCAGATCGAAGAAGACATAAACGTTGTACAGGCTGACTACGAGACAGTGAGGGATACGCCTCTACCACTCCCATATTGGTCGGAGCCAGAGATCACCGACTTGGATACTCTCTGTATCCCAGTCTTAACATTTACATAGAGTTGGGTAGAGAGGCACGTCAGCCGACTTAAGGGACGATCAATTCCCCTTACCTATAATTTGATGGGAGATCACAGATCGTTAGCAGTTAGACAGAGAAGGCAGGTGGATGAAACTCCAGAGCCAAGAGGAAAAGAGCCAGTTCGACCTGAGCCTTTGGTAGTTGAGGAGTCCTTGCATACACCATCTCGGACACATTCTCTGAGTATGTAGGAGGTATCACTATTTGCTGATTAGAGGGAGAGATTGGATGTAGAGCAAATAGTGCAATTGGCAAGCCAGCCACCTCGTAGAGAATCAGTGGGCCAGAGTATCAACGTGCCCCGAGAAGATAATCAGCAAGAGACAGATGAGGGGACGGCCACGGATACTTAGTTTCAACAAGAAATTGAGGCAGCTCTCGAGGATGATGCTACTTCCGATCAGGATGCCCAGAGCTCAGGAGATACTGAGCCTATTGATAATGATGAGCCTCGTTGAAGTGAGGGCAGAAATGAAGTTCACGAGGTAGAGGCCGAGGTGGAGCAGCCTTTTGTTATATCAGACATGCGGCAGGACGTGCCAGAATGGCTAAGGGATAGGATGAGGCGTGATCCTATAGATGAGATTGATCCCGCAGTTGAGATGGAGGAATTGTTACAGAGGATCAGCGCACCTTCAACGAAGAAAAAGGCTAGGAAGTTCTCCAAAATATCCACGGATGAGGATGGATCTCGAACTTTACATATGGCAGTGCCTCGGGTAGAGTGTGATCGGGATGAGGTTGTTCCCGAAAATTATGTTGTGACAACTATGGAACTTGGCTGCCCTACTGGAGCACAAGTAGTAGAGGAGTGCGACAATTCCTATCGAGCACTCAAGGATAGATTGTTCTATGTTGAGGGAAAATACAAGAAATTGAAGGTAGAGCACAAGACACTGATTGGCTAGTCCTGTCCTTGTGGGCAAGAGAATCCGACAATTGAGCTTTCAGCTGAATTTTCCAGGGAGTCAATCAGTGGGTTAGAAGATTTGAAGAGAATGGCACAACAGGCAGACAAATGGGTTGCCGGCGTCCGTGTCGAAACGAGAATGTTTATGGAGGATCGTGCACATGCCTATGGGCAAGCCTCCGATATTATGGCGAGGATGGATGCAGTTAACCATGCTTGGGGTGAGGCGCGTATCTATCAGACGAGAGTTGTTCTCCGTT
The DNA here is from genome assembly GCA_007115665.2 of Sequoiadendron giganteum. Lineage (NCBI taxonomy): Eukaryota > Viridiplantae > Streptophyta > Pinopsida > Cupressales > Cupressaceae > Sequoiadendron > Sequoiadendron giganteum. The sequence goes on along the minus strand of CM021106.1, from coordinate 602,959,254 downwards.
TGGGGGCTTTGATGAGCATACCTCAACAGACTTTGGTTGAGGGAGGTGTTATTCAGAAGGGGGATAGATGCGACTTCGCTGGATGGTACTCTTTAGTAGTTACAGGCCAGGGATTCTACGATGCATCACAGAGAGATTCTGTCAGGGTCAGAAAGGCCATGACGAACATCTTAGATGGAATTCTCAACACATTGGAGGCAATCTTTGCTAGGAGGTTGACTTCTGAAGAGGTAATTGCGGATGGATTGAAGAACAGATTGACGCCATTCTTTTCTGAGGTGAAGACCTTCACATAGGATAATTTCGAGAACACTGCTACATTCTCCAGTATCATACAGAACACCTAGGACGCTCTTGTTGCCTGGAAGAAATCTTGTGCCCGGCATGGGCAAACAGTTACAGTTTTGGAATTCCAGTTGGATCACATTCCTCCCATTTCGGATCAGGAAGTTGAGGCAGTATTGGCCAGGTTCATCAGACTTGCAGCCAGCGAGAAAGAGAAAGGAAACGCCCTTCTGGACGATGACCTTCTGGAAGGAGACTACGTGCATTGATGGTGGATTGTGGTTCATTGATGAGGAGTGGAGGGCGCATTCATTGCCCCACTCCTCTCAGTGGCGGTTTTTAGGGCTAAAACCCTAATCAGGGCTTAGGTGGCTCAATCTGAGCCTTCCATTGTATTTCGATCTAAGCCGTCCACTGGATTGGGCTAGATATAAAAGGTGTATCCTCCCTCATTTGTAAAATAGCTAGAAATATATCAAAGTTAGACAGAAATAAGAGATAGAGTTGAGCTAGATAGAAGTTAAAGTAGAGCTAGGAGTTAGCTTAGTTTGGAAAGGAAAGAAAGACTTTCCCTTTGAAAGTTTTTGCAAAAGATTGTTGTGTAAGACTCTCATAATATAAGGATTTCATTGATTGGTGACTTCATTTTGCATTGTGGGCAGTTGACGAGATCTTTTCGTCTTTCCAATTCGAATAGAGTAGAGTAAAGTAGATTTTGTTTTCATGCAAGTAGTGTTAATTGTGGAATGTGACGTTGGTTTGAGCATATCTTCCTGTATCCATTCCATTAGCGGGCTTGCTGATGGTAAGTCTGCCCCTGCATGGTCAATTGGAATTTCAGTACCTAACTTCGGTTGTGATTTGTGTGCCCACTTGCTTCGTTGTGAAGGGGTGCGTACGTTGAATCTCGATTTGAACATCTTATCCATCCTTTGAACATTGCACCAGCTTTGTCAGAGTTTTCCGAAGGGGAGACGAAACAATGTTTGGTTTGAAGATTGTTAAAGGTAGTCCTTGCATTCCACCCTTAGAGGTAGATTGTAGAATTCTTATCCCTATCTCCTTTAAATTCAGTATTTCCTGGTCCGTTCAAATACCAGAGCATCATAGGCAAAACCTTTCATCTGCTTGAGTAAAGAAATCGAACAATAATGTAAGTCCCCTTGGAATACCCAACATATTCACATGAACCAACTGAGTCTATTCGCAATAAAAAGAACTTTGGAGTTGAACACATGAACTTTCACGCAATCTTAGCATGCGGAATATTTTAATCAAGAGAGAATAGAGTGACCGCTGGACATTTTATTTTGTGCTGGTGTTGTCATAAAACACACGTCAACAAGAACCACAAGTGGATGAACAAGTGGGACATTAATTTAAAAGAGTGTCCTAGTACCAATAGTGAAAGAAAAAACTATGTGATTGAAAAATTTAGATTTACCATGTGGACAAATCAGATTGGGCGAAAAAAAGCATACTACATCTAAGAGTTTAACCCGGCGAAGGATCATGGTGAAAAAACTTGTTTAAGTGTAGCTATTAAAGGGAAGGCGAGAATGTTAATGGCACAATTGAGGACAGGATCACATCACCTTAGGTGTGAGATTGGTAGGTGGAAGATACCCAAGGAAACATGGGAAGAAAGAACTTGTATTTTTTGCAATAAGGGGGCTGTGGAAACAAAATAGCACTTCATCATGGAATGCACTGCTTACGAGGATATCCGTACTCAACATGAAAATAGTTTGAAAGTGGACAATATGCACCAGCTATTTGAGGAAGATAAGATTAATCAGACGACTAACCTTCTAGTCAAAATTAATAGTTGGAGATCCGACTTGGAAAAGAGCATGAATACAAATTAGGCCTGTTGTGTCTCGGTCCCATAAACTGTTGTGTCTCAGTCCCGTCATTAAAATCTTTCATTCATTCATAACATGTTAATTAACTTGCCAATTAATTCTTTTGAACTTTTTGTTTGCATTTTGCAGATATATTTGCTCCTTCATCTCGCCTATTGTAGATGTTATTCAGTATGCTGATACAGAGTCTCCTAGGCTTGGAGAGATATATGAGACATTTGACAGTATGCTTGGGAAGATAAAGCAAACAATTTTGGCAAAGGATCCCACTTTGAGTCTATATGAGACACACATTAGGCCCATTGTGATGCGGAGGTATTTAGCGGAGCAAACTTCAAAACTTTGCTCACAATTCCTTGACTTTGCAAATCTTCGTGGCCCAAATTTGAGTAAATCATAGGCGAGGTTGGATAGAGGTATATTAGCTCAAACAAACCCTATTGGATGGTGGACATGGCATTGGAGGGATACGCCATAGTTGAAGACACTTGCCACTAGCCTTTTTGCACAGGTTGCCAATTCCTCTACTGCAGAGAGGAATTGGTCCACATATAGCTTTATTGACTCCCTCAAGAGGAATAGACTTACTTCTAGATGAGTCGAGAAGCTAGTGGCCGTGCATAGTGCTCTTCGGCTTCAAGATCGTTAAAATCCAGAGTATCGACAATCTCCAACTCTACGGTGGGATATCGATTTTAAAGACGTGGCCTAGGTTGATGAGGAGGAGACACCAATGGGATTGGTTGGGTTTTCGTTGGTTGATGCTGAGGTGGACCATCTCAGTGGTTGTGACTCAGAGGATGACTCTGATTTTGATGCGGTTATGGGAGATGCAAATTAGGGGCAGCAGTGCACTTTGTTTTTTGTATTTTGATTTACATATCATGATTCATAATGTAAAAGTTTAAGCTTTAAAACTATATGGCAACAATGTAGTCTTTGGGCATTTTGATATAAGTTTATAAATTATAACTTGGAGGTTGTATCATGTATGTTAATTCTGAATTTTGAATGCGTATTGAGTATTGACAAAGAATATTGAAGACAAATGTTATATGTTAAGGTTCTATAATGTATATTATGCATGCTTTATCCATGTTTTCTTATGAATATTTAAGATTTCCCTATATATTTTAATCTTTCCCTATATTTTATATAGCCGTCCCCCTCACCGCCCCCAAATTTGGCCTAAAAAATCAGAAACTTGGGGACTCGTTCCGTCGTCCCCTACCGTCCCTGTCCCAAAAACTTGGGGTAACACTAAAGATATATGTTCTATAAAAAGTCATTTAAATAATACTAATTGTTATATATATGTTCTACTCTATCGTTTTCATATTCCATTTACCATGTTTGAGAAGGGCAAGCATCTTTTGACAGCTTGTTTAAAATTCCAAGAAAAAAACATCTCTCAAGGTAGCCTCCTTGGGTAGCAGCTAATCAGGTCCAAGATGCGAAAATCTAATTTTGAGGTCAGCATCTTGCTAGGAATTTTCATTGTAGATTTCGTCCAAGTTTTAAAAGAGGGAGGATTCATATTCAACACAGTTACACACAAAAAGGAAATAGAACAACAATATGGACAAGAAGCATCATGGGACAGAAGAATCATTAAAGATTATTAATGACACCAACATTAAATTATCACAAAATAGTACTAGACAAGTCTTTACAGCTCAGTAAAGTCATTTATATAATTAATAATTTTTAACATATATATATATATATATATACTGCAGGGCTCTTGCTGGGTATGCCTAGGGCACTGCCTAGGTGTTAGGGTTCCTTGTGGGTTCTTCACAGAAGGAACCACAGGGAACCTGGGCGTGAGGGCACTACCTTGGGCGTACTCAAGGATGAACCGAGACTAGACCAGTACTCAGACCAAATGAGTACGCGTATCCAGCCCCAAACTGAAGGACACAGTAACTTAGCTAAAATCTCTACAGTTAAAGCTTTGTTCACTAACAAAACTCAACTTCAGGATATTTGCATGTAACCCAAAAACTTTAAGACTAATGATAACCTAGACTCAAATATGCTGAAGGTGTGTAGGTACAATATAATTCCATTCCAAAATAGGTAAGCTAATCGAGTTTTTAAGATAAGAAAGATAACTTCTGTAAATAAAAGCATTTTTCATTCATGAAGGTAGCTAATAAACACAATTGTTGCTAGCAAAACATGGGAAAGGGTCAACAATGAAATTCTTAATCTATCAATTCAAGGACATTGTTCCAAATTAATTTATTCGAAGGATATACTAATCATCAAATGAAAATAACTGGTAAAGGCCATTGCAAATTCAATTACACAGAAATTGAAACATGAGCTGCTGTCAGTAAAATTTTGTTCAGCTCTTTTGAGTGCATTAGTTCTCTTATAAAAAGTATAGCTTAGCAAAATGTGTACATACCATCCTCAACAAATCTTTGTAAGAACTAAGAACCCTCTTTACGTCAAATATGGAATCAAAATTTTCTAAAATATGATATTCAAAAGTAGCTTCTTTGAAATTAATACTAAAAAATTAAAGTTTAGCAAATGGAACCTTGAAAATAGTAATGCCTTTTAGAACCATCAATAACCACCATAAAGAATGATGGGCAGCATGTTTCAATCTTCTAAGGAGACAAAATGATGGACAACATGTTTTAATGTTGTAAGCAGATAGAAGATGCATGACAAGTTTGTGCTGCCTTGAAGCTATAGATACTTGGAAAAAATATGAGAAGAAAAAGATCAATTCTTGGTAATGGGGTTGGCCAAAAGTAAGCCTTAATAAAGAGAAAATAAGAGGGATGACTTCTAAGATGGGATGGATCAATTTAAAATATAATGTTGTCGAGGCAATTTTGTTTTCTTTTAGACCAAATAGGTGATGCTATATTTTTAATTTATAGGGACTATCATATTGGATCTAACAATGTAAGAGTCTAGGAAATTATAGTATTATTTGTGAATGGGACTCCCAGATTATTATGAATATGGTTTGGGAGAATGGAGAAAGAGAGGGTGTGTTAAAAGGTTCTTACAAACCATTATTAAGGGTATCATTGCCTCAGCCAATCATTTTCTAGAATTCAAGTCTATAGTTACTAGATATGATATGAATTTGGTGGTCAATTGCCTTAGATAATCTAAGGGTGCAACTAGAGTCCAATTCGCTACTCAACACATACCAGTTGGCCATCCTGTCTTGACCTATAATTTCCAAAGTCCATAGGGAGACAATTAAGGGGTTGGAAATTTAGCTTTTCATCATGGGAAATGATATTGTCTCATGAGCAAGCTAATCATGAGTTTATCCTTTATGCAGCTGGTGGAGATCAAAATGATCACATGATGTGTCATATCCATCACCAATCCATCATTTTCTTGATGTGGCTAAAGTGTCTTGTCTTGTAAACTGCATGCTGCTGATGCTCAGGGTGGAACACATTCTCCACAGCTCTTCACTGCCCTCATCTAAGCCTGTTTCTGGTTTGGTGTGGTGAGCTTGATGAATTCCAATTTAAATTTTGGTTGTCCTTCACGTTGGACTTCTTGCTGCAGATTTGGTACTGTTCTTTGGGTGTTCCTTTGCTCTGGGTTGGTGGGATTTGACAATATTTATTATTTCTGAATTATTCCCTTGTTGGTCCAAGAGTTTTAAGCTGTTGCAAGGTGGCTTGGTAATATTTTCCTTTCTGTAAATTTGCCTCTATGCATTAATGGGGAAAAAAACCTAACAATTCAGATTCAGAGAGAGAAATGGAGGTTCCTTGGCAGGTCAAAGGGAATTGAACTAGTTAAGTTTTAACTCTGGTGGTCCCCACAGGAAGATGGCAGGCAATAATTGCAACAGAGAAGAAATTTAGGGGCTTCTATGACTCAGTGAGGTTGTCTATTGTGAGCCTGAACCAGACCTTTGCAAGGCTTCGATGGCACACTGTGACATATATTGACAAAAGGACAATTGAAGGCTCAAACTGCAAGCATGTTGCATATATGGAAAAAGCTACAAAAAATTGGTATCTTGAAATGATATCAAAGACGTCTATCTAGAAATTTGTTAGTGACCATAGTACTGGAATTGTAATATTCCAGCATCACAAATAGAAACTTGAGAAAGTGAGGAATGTGTCTGTTTGTAACCAAGGCTAGAAAACTATATCTCACGTTCTCATTATAAGTGAACAGCCACAAGAAAATAGATGGATTAATTCTTCAGGGAGTACTTCTATAATGGAAAAGGTTTACAAGTAGCTTGTTCAGTGGATGTTGCATGTAGAAGAATGTTAATGAGCAATTAAAATTGTTGAAGTGAATCGAACTGTGGGGCAATCATGTATAAGCAGAATAAACAACTTGATTTGACTTTTGTGTCGACTCCTATATTTGCTAATAATATTTTTTTTATACAGATTGTATGTATATACTCAGTACTGTCCTGTTTTCTGTTCTGAAGATAATTAAGACTTTGTTGGCATTGCAAAGCGATTTATTTTAATTTTTTCTTAAATCTCATTATAACAATGTTTTAGTTGAAAATGATTTATTTAAAAGCTTTTTCTTGTTTATGCAGGGTACACTGCGTTGCCTCTGTAATGCTCTAGACATTCCTTTCCAGAGTTCAATGCTCAAGTACGGAATCATGGATCAAACATTATAACTTCCTTTCTAATGAAATTTAATTCAAAATATCACCTCTGTTTTAAAGCTGATTAAGTATACCTCATATGGCCTCTGTGATTTGCATTACTGCCATATTGCTGTGAAGTGATTTGTGTTTAAAATTCAAATAAATCTGCAAAGGCTTTGGAGATGAAAAGATGAAGTTATATTTGTAAAAACACAGAAAAAATAATTTTGCTTGTTTATGTCAAAATATCGTGCACAGATAAATATACAGATAATAACTAAAAAATTCCAATCACTGAAAATTGTACAAGCTTACAAAAAGACTAGTTTACTTTAACATAGAGGGCTTATACTGTAAACAAATGGCTAACCATAAAATAGTAGGCTATATAGTCAACAGTGCTGTCAAGGAGCACATTCTACTATTTTAGTAGCAGCCCTGTGTCTTTAACCTAGGCCATGATAAGGGTTACATATAGTTTTGAAACTTAAAATAAATAATTTCTTAAAGAAAACTTAAAATTCTCCCTTAACACGATAAAGAATTTCAATCTGCCTTTGCTCTATATTTTTCTACCTCTAAGTGCAAAAATGAGCCTAGAATAGGATCAGTATATAGTATGTACACTATATGTAGCAAACTTTCAGAACCAATATTTGGTAAGATCAGGAAAAAACTTGAGAAACATTAGTGCAAATGCAGCAATTTACAAATGGTCGCAATTTATTATGGGTTATTGAAAATTAATACTACTATGCTTTAAGTTTAAATAGATGTCTCTGTTAAGGACATGAAATTGACAGGACACTGCACGGAAGATACAAATTAATAAATTATTGTTTATTTCAGAATACTGGTTCAGATCCATTTGTAAGAACATGGATGATGGGTCCCAAAGCTTAGCTTAAAATCAAACCGTCTTAACCATTAAAACTGTTAAGGACTATTTGTCATCTCTGAGTGTCTACCTAGGTCGACATTTTCTGTAGTTGTCGTCCTTGGCAATGAATTTTCCTTCAATGCAGATTTGGTGCTTTGTTGAAAGCAAATTTTTCTGTTGCCACTGATTTTCCCACCCAGCTATAATGTAGATCCACACATTGTTTAGTTGTCCACATTTGAATGGACGTAGCTGTTTCAATGATGTATGGCTGACCATAGGACTAATGGATGAGATAGACAACACCTTATTTTTGGATAAATATAGTTCTCAGCAAATGTAACGATGACCACATGCTTATACTGAGAGAGAGAGAGAGGGGGCGGGGGTGGGCGCGGGAATCAGTATAAGGCAATCTTTTGCTTTTTCAAAACTTAACAGTTAACAACCATAGCAATCTAATGTCTTTGAACCATAGCAATATTGATCACACAATATCTAACAATTATGCAACACAAGAAGAACACACAATTTACATGGAAACCCCTACGAGAGAAAACCACGACAAAATATTGCTTATATAGAACTTCTCTTACAAACTTTGTAGGCACTAACCCACTGGAGACACCAATCCCCACTTACAAGATTTGTAGGCACCGACCCATTGGAGACACTAATCCCCACAACTGAGCACTAACCCAACAAGAGACACCAATGTCTTCTAATGAGAGGCACCAACCTCACAATCTCCTCAATTAGGAGGCACCAATCTCCAAATGAATATTATGTTTGCCTTCTTGAGTATAGCTGCTTCAATATGCTTCACAAATCTACCTTAATACCTTCACAGCTATATGCTATAAACTCCCTCACCAATCTGCTAAAAATCCTTCATAAAACTGCTCACAACTTTGGCATAAATCTGCAATAAAATACTTCAAAAGGTCTGCTCAAATCTTCAACAACTTTTGCTCATAAATCTGCTATGAATGTTCTATAAATCTGCTGTTGGATCTCTTTCAGATCTTCCTTAAACTGCTATAAATCTGGCTTCAAGGTCTGCTCCAAACCAGCTTATATGTATGCTCCAAATCACCTTTAGATCTGCTCATAAACTTCTTTTAAATCTGCTCTTAAAGTCTGATTTTAATTGCTTCAGATCTGCTCTAAATAGGAATGATATTCATTGATTTCTTGCTATCAAATGCACTCCACAATTCTCTCAAATACCTTCATCATGCCCCTTCAAATACCTCTTCACCCAAGACATATGACTCTCCCAAAGAAGTCTGCCAAACTTAAAATATAAATATTTTATTTTAAGTATTAAATCTCCAAAGTGGGGCGCCTCTATGAGAGGAGGTCGGCCACATCAAATAATTTAATTGCAATTTATTTTTAAACACCTCCCACAAGGAACACTTACATCCAGTAGAGTCAGCCACCCTTTTAACAATTTAAGTTAACATCAAAGTGGCATTTATATGAGGAGTAGTCAGCCATATGAAGGTATTATTTTATTTTAATTCTTCAAAGTTGGCTTGTATTCAACTGATAAAATATCATTTATGAAACACTGCTCTAGGAACTATGTGATATTAATAATAATTGCTGGTCTTCTTTTGATCTCATTGCTGCCTTGGACACTTGAATGGGTTGGCCATATAGAACTTTTACTTTTATTTTGACTTCATCAATAAACAAAGACTTAGATTTCACCCCTCCATATCATGAATGATGTTGGCAATTTGGCATAGGAGTTATACATGAAGTTAACCAATTTTAATGTCCTTTTGATGATGCAATTTATGGACCTTGTCATATAATGATTTCCTCTTCAACCACAACAAGACATCTATGAGGGGGTGTTGACCTCACCAAATAATATAATTGCAATTTATTTTTTAACACCTCTCCCACAAGGAATGCTTACACCCAATGCCTTTTAACAATTTAATTTAACATCAAAGTGGCGTCTATATGAGGAGTAGCCGGCCATACTAAGGAATTATTTTATTTTAATTCTTCAGAGTCAGCTTGTATTCAATTGATAAAATATCCTTTATGAAACATTGCTCTAGGAATCATGTGATATTAATAATAATTGCTGGTCTTCTTTTGATCTCATCGCTGCCTTGGACACTTGAATGGGTCGGCCATATAACACTTTAACTTTTATTTTGACTTCATCAATAAACAAAGACTTAGATTTCACCGCTCCATATCTTGAATGATGTTGGCAATTTTGCGTAGGAGTTATACATGAAGTCAACCAATTTTACTGTCCTTTTGATGATGCAATTTATGGCCTTTGGCCTGTAATGATTTCCTCTTCAACCTTTGACATCAATGAGAACAAGACATCAATGATAAACTATCTTGTCCATGCCTCTTTGTCATCAATGACAATATTTCCAACACATAAGGATATTTTTCTCATGAAGGAAATTAGACTTTATGCTTTGCCTTTAAATCTTTGTAATTTTATTGGGAATTTCTCTTTTTCTTTCAACAAGACAATAGGATTACTATGTGACGATGTCATCAAGGACTCCTTTAGCAGCTCTCTATACTTAATTCTTGACAATCCTCCAGTTACAATATAACGCCTTTTAAGCTTGGACCATTGCCCTATCCAATCCAAACCTGTTGATTGGGTCTATATCACAAACTCTAAACTTATTCTAACAAATTTTGGCCATGGATGTTGGGAAGGCACAGTCCTCTTCTCTTCTAATTAGGAGCAATTTTTTGCCTCCAAGTATAATTGAACAATCTCCCATAAACCTATCCACCTTATTTGATAATGCCCTCAAAATCATCGGTGACAATATAGTTGTTGATAGCATTGCAGATTCTCAATCCAATGCTAATGAAGACTGATGAGTTGTTCTACTCCTTATTTGTAATTGATTAGTTCATTGAATGCTATTTAATTTTGTGATATACTTGTGCGGCTTCCTTTTTGTTAGTACTTACAGTTTTTGGTTGCTACCTTAGTTGGAAGATGTTTTAGGTAATCCTTTTTCAATGCTACCATTCTTGGTCGTGCCTTTTAGTTTCAATGACCCATCCACGTCATTTATATACTTTGATATAATGTTTTTTCTCTATCATTAATTCATAAATATTAACACAATCCCATCAATTCTTGACAAATACAAATATCAAAACTTGTGATAATCACATATTAGAGTAAACTGGACTTTCTCAATCTTAAATGGATCTAAAGAATCTTATGAGCCTTACCCTATAGTGTGTATTAGGTTATGAGTAGTAAGCTTGTGGCTACCTTAACTCTTAAATAATTTACATAATCATTATTATAATCATATATACGTATTTAGGTCATCCTAGGAGTTATACTTAAGTATCTAAGCTGGCCTAGGTTGTATCCAAGGCATAAGTATGGTATATATAGGAGGTATAGGTTAGTTATTATCATCATGTTGAGTATTAAGTTCATATTGAAGACTGTTGGCGTTTCAATTCGCACCTTTGGAGTGCATATTGGAAACAAACAACTATGCACAGTTAGACTGCTCTTCAAATTAGGAGGGGAAGCTCCCTCTTTTGCTGATTATGTGTAAAAAGAATACTAAACTAATTTCCTATCTTTTTATCTCAGCTGAGAGCACAAGATTTTAAAAATCTGTGTTGCAGTTGAGGTTTTCTCTGGTTTCGTAACTTCAACTACAACTAGGCCTAAACTAATGACGCTTCTAACTTCTCAAGTAAATTCAGAGCAAGAGAATTTAGAAGTAAACAGGGAATGATTTGGTAAACACAAAACTTAGATAAACTTGTTTCCAAAACACATCTGAAGACTCATTGTACTTTCACATGTACGCTGAAATAAAGTTCATGAAAGTAAAACATAAAATAATAATACTTGAAAGATTTTGAGACTTTGGATCAAAGCAAGGTAGGCGTAAGATTTATTTCCTCAAAGCTTTCGAACAACAATTACACATTTGAGACAACAGATTGTATCAAGAAGATTGTAATGTCCCTTACCCGTTTTGCCCTAGAATTCACTTGTTGATTAGGAATGTTCTTTTTAATGAAGTAATCTTGGTTTGAAATCTGCATTCACCATATTAACAACATTTCCACATACACATATATCTGTTAGCATTAATATATAGATATCCAAAATATAAGCATAATCATAAAGCAATAGTGAAGACATATGAGGAGTGCCATAGGTGGATCCACCCTGAAGCTCTCATGCCGGGCACGGGAGGTTGTTCGCCACAATTCTCCTTTCCCAACGACTTAGTACCTCCATTCTCCACTCATGGCAACACCTTAGAAGACACTCGCCCTATTAGGAGAAAGGAACCATAACGTCCTAAGTGGCCTCCAGGCCTACCACCCCTCCATGGCCGTAGCATAATCATAAGTGGGGCCCCCACCCCTCCATGGCCGCAATGGAATCATAAGTGGGGTTTTTAGGCACCACTCACCCATGGATTGCCCTCCCAAATAGAGTACAAGCACAAAGAAGACAATCTTTTAGCAATCAAATACATTTGCATTTATTACTGATCCTTCAAGTCAATATCAACATCATTATCATCATGGTAATACTAACGAAAGCAATATCTGTTTCTTATATTCAAAATATGCTAAATATTATTGCTAAGTGAATACATCACCTGAGTTGTATATCTCCACGTTTTCTCATTCATTACTCGCCTCTTCCAACCTTATATTGGATTGATCATGTTAGTTTTATGATCAAATATTCAATAACTAGAAATGCAGCACATAAGACAATAAACACAACAAGATACCTTGGGAAAACCCTCCAACTTGAGGGAGAAAAACCCAACAAATATATCGCTTATATATTGAAGTGATAAGAGCAGAAATCTGCTTACAACTCAAGCACACCACAATGCCGATTTTTATACAATGAATAATCGCACCTCTCCTAGATGCAAGAATACAAATGAATAAGTTTCTCCTTGAAATCAATCTGCTGTTGCAAGATGATGATTTGCTGCTCAGGCGCAAACTTCTTCTATGAATGTGAATTATTTTGAATGAACTTGATGATCAAATGAATGATCATTACCTTGTATTTATACACAAGAGAGACGGATCACGTCCTTTCAAGACAAGGAGGTCAGCCTCTTCATGGATCAATACTTCTCTTCATTCAAGGAGGTGCGATTTAATAAAGTTGGCCCAAAATAATAATAATTAAATATTAATTAATATTCAAGGTGAAGCCCTCTTCACCAATAGTCATCTTAATAAATTAAATAGCTGATAGGCTATGCATTTAATTTATTCTTTAATTCAAAGAAATCGGGGCTAGAAGTAAAAGCCCGACGTTGCTCTAACATCAACACTCCCTTTTAGCTAGGGAGGAATACTTCTAGTTATCCAATGTCATGGAGTCTCTCAACATGACATCCACAATGGCTACACCCATATGTGGAAAGAACTCATCCGATTCACTCAATCGTGATATGAACCATCATGGCTACTCCCATGTATGGCAAAGTATATGTGCACAAGTGCCCATCACAGACTCACTCAATGTGTTGTCGTCATCTCAACATGACGTTCACCATGGCTACTCCTAGAGGGTGAATAAACACAAGTACAATAAAATCATCACGGACTCTCTCACGTGATGTTCTCATGGAGTCACACACATGACATCCACCATGGCTATTCCTAGAGGGTGGAAACAAGGGCTTTCATCTCAAATTTCTCTCTCACAGAGAAATATGCATTAAAGCAAATCACAAAAGATCACTGTAGTCGAGTCTCCCTCTCAGCTAGGGCTTCATTCTCCACAATACCAAGCTTGTTTCAGAAGTACACAAACTTTACTCTGGAGAGAGGCTTGGTAAGAATGTCTGCTATCTGCTCATCAGTGCTAATGTATCTCAACTGGATTGCTTTCCTCAATACCATATCTCTGATATAGTGGTATTTGATCTCAAAATGTTTGGTTCTGTCATGAAACATTGGATTGACAGAAAGCTTCACACAACTTTGATTATCCTAATGAATGATAGTTGGCTCCAATGATAAACAATCCTGCAAGGAGCTTCCGAAGCCACACTGCTTCTCGAGTTGCCACACACGTTGCAATGTACTCAGCCTCTGCGGTGCTTAGTGCCATTGAAGACTGCTTCCTGCTACACTAGGAGATCCTCGCAGACCCCAAACTGAAACAACATCCAAAGGTGCTCTTCCGATCAGCAACACACCCTGCCCAATCAGAATCAGTATAACCATGCAGCTTCAAGTCCACACCAAAAGAATATCTCAAGCCATACCCAACTGTGCCACACAAGTATCTCAGGATATGCTTTGCTGCAACTAGGTGTATTTTCCTTGGTTCACACATGAAGTAACTAAGTGCACTCACTGCATAGCAAATATCTGGTCTAGTATTGACTAGATACATCAATGATCCAATCACCTGCCTGTACATAGTAGGATCTACTAGATCTGAACTAGCTGCAACCTCTTTTAACTTCTAAAAGTTGGTTTCCATAGGTGTAGACATGGATTTGCAATCCATCATACCAAATCTCTTCAAGATGTCTATTGTATACTTCCCTTGACTTAGAATGATGTCATTAGGCCTTTGCCATACTTCTAAACCAAGGAAGTAATGCATGTACTTAAGATCCTTCATTTCAAATTCAGAAGCCAACTCCTTCTTGCATTTGATAATGAGGTGTTCTTCTCCAGTAAGAAATAGATATCAACATAGAGAACCAAGATCAAGGCCTCACCATTAATTACCTTGAAAAATATATTTGAATCATCATCATTCTTGGAGAAGCCCAAGCTTAGCAAGTATCAATCAATCCTCTCATACCAAGCACGAGTAGCCTGCTTAAGGCCATACAAAGCCTTCTTCAATCTGGAAACATGAGACTCCTTCCTGTGAACTTTAAAGCCATCAGGTTGCTCAATGTATACCTCTTCTTCAATTACACCATTTAGAAATGTTGTCTTCATGTCCATCTAGTGTAACTTCCATCCTTTAGCTGCTGCAATGACAATGATAGTCCTGATGGAGGTATAATGAGCAACTGGAGCAAATGTTTCCTCATAATCTATTCCCTCTTTTTGACAGAACCCCCTAGCCACAAATCTAGCCTTGTACTTGTCAATGCTTCCATCAACCGCATGCTTGATCTTGAAAATCCACTTAGAAGATACAATAGATTTGCCTTCTGGTCTAGGTACAATGTCCCAAACATCGTTCTTGAGGATAGATTGATACTCTTCAGCCTTAGCATCTTTCCATACTTGCCGACTTGAGGCTTCCTCAACACTGGAAGGCTTAGATTCAATCATTTGACTCATCAATGCAACATAGCTTGAAAACTTCTGAGGTCTTTTGCTTTCTCTAAATGTTCCTCTAGGGGCTGCAAACTTCTGTACCTCCTACATTGTTTTCCTAGCCCATAGAGGTCTCTTCCGACCAATAACAATGTCTGTAGGCCCATCAGTAGGTTCCAAAGGCTCAACTGGATCATCATCTTCTTTAGAGTTAGTAGCCTCCCTCTGAATCTCAGGAGTATGGTCAACTTCCATGTCCCGAGGAGACTCTTGGTCTTCATTGTCTATCTCCATGTGAGAGCATTTAGATCTCTTGAATGCAACATCTTCTTCAAATGTAACATCCCTGCGGATCTCTATCAGTTTCTGACCTTGAATGTAAATCCTGTAGGCTTTTGAAGACTCATTGTAGCCCACTAATATTCCCTTCTTGCCAGATGGTTCCAACTTTGTCCTTTTTTCTTTAGGGACATGAACATACACAGGACGACCAAATATTCTCAAATGGCTGACTTCAGGCTTCACACCTGTGAAAGCTTCTTTAGGAGTCATGTTCTCCAAGATACGATGAGGGGTCCGATTCAGAACATACACAGCTGTCCTAGAAGCTTCGGCCCAAAGGAAGATTTGCAGATCCTGATCATGAATCATGGCCTTAGCTGCTTCTACAATAGATCTGTTCTTCCTTTCTTCTACACCATTTTGTTGTGAATTGTAAGGAACACAAAACTCCCTCTTAATTCCTACTTCAACACAAAAGTTACGAAATCTTCCAGAGATGTGTTCTGCTCTGTTGTCAGATCTCAAAACGTTGATCCTCTTCTTGGAAAAGTTTTCTACTTGAGCTTTAAATTCCTTGAATCTCTCAAGTACTTCCTCAAATTCTTTAGTCTTTAAGAAATAAATCCAAGTCTTTCTAGAGTAGTCACCAATGAAAATTACATAATACAAGAAACCGCTCAAAAAAGCAACAGACATTGGACCACACAAATCAGAATGAATAAGATCTAGAATGCATTTGGATCTACTTTCACTACTATGAAAGGGTCTTTTAGTATTCTTACCCAATGCGCATCCTCGGCAAGTACCTTCATGCTCCTGGCTGAGTTTAGGAATGTCGGTGACCATCTTCTCCATGGTTGGAAGCGCTCGAAGTGAATGTGAGCAAGTCTTATATGCCAAAGCTCACATGAACTTGATGTATCATGGCAACAAGCCTGTGTGGAGAGTGGAAAGTCTGTAGAGACATTCTTGTCGAACACCAATCACTCAGGCTGACTTGATGCTAGAGTTCTTGGCCATGCAAGAACTTTACCTTCGGAGAATGCAACTTGATATCCCTTGTCCTCCAAGGCTGAAATAGAGACAAGGTTCCTGCTTGATGCCTGGTACAAATAGTACATCACTCAACTGCAAGGAGATGCTGGAATCTAAGTGAATAGTGGAGGTCCCAACACCTTTCACAGAATAACATGCATCATCTCAATTATGACTTGAACACTTGTATCTCTCATCACCAAATCTAAAGATGTTCTTAAATCTAGTAATGTGACGAGAGGCGCCACTATCAATCAACCAAGTGTTGCTATCCAGTGGAACATTGCTTGATAAGGTAAATAGAATAGAAATTCACTTGAATCCTTTTGAGGAGAGATCTCACCCACATCTGCACAATTGAACATGTTGTTTTGGTCTAGTTGGGCAATCCTTTGCATAGTGACCAAACTTGTCACATCTGAAGCATTGTAGTGGGAAAGATCCTTCTTCTTCTTAATGGACAGGAGCACCATCAGATCTTCTATCTTTATTCCTCTTGAAGTAGCCTTTCTTTCCTTCTCTTCCTTTCTTCTTCGAAGATTGAGCGGTAAGTACATGAATCTCCTCATTGGTAGAACTTTGCCCATTGCCTCTTACTGCTAATCTCGATTCCTCTTGAATACAATCTGCCCTCAAGTGATCAAACTTAGGTAGCTTTGATCTCGCACTAATGCCTTGGATATATGGTTCCCAAGATTTAGTTAGACTGTTAAGAGCCAACATGGCCAAATCCTTATCATCAACCATATGCCCGATGGTAGAGAGCTGATCTCTCAATTCAGTGATCTTCATGAAGAAGGACATGTCAAAATCTCCTTTTGCCATCTTGACATGATGAAGCTGTTGCTTCAAGGCAAGAGCTCTGCTTTTGTTATTGAACTCATACATTTCCTCCAAGGTTTTGAACATTTCTCTTGCTATCTTCAACTTGGAGATAATTGGCACAAGGTGGTCCTTCACCGAATCAACCAAAATATTTTTCGCCTTGGTGCAATTCTTCTTCCATTGAGGGTTCTTATTTTCATCGGAAGGTTCAGGAACTTCGTCCTCCACGAACTCATCAATCTCATTTTCTTCCAGTGCAAGCATCACTCTAAACTTCCAAGAGGTGAAGTTGGAAGCACCTTCAAGCCTATCTTCGATCTTGAGCCCGTGCACCATTTTCAAAGATAAGATAGATGCAAGAAGATGAGAGCAAGACTAGATGAATGCACTACTTGTATAAATCTGATCACGATCTTCTTTAAAGCTAGCTCTGATACCATGTTAGTTTTATGATTAGATATTCAATAACCAGAAATGTAGCACATAAGACAATAAACACAAGATACCCTGGGAAAACCCTCCAACTTGAGGGAGAAAAACCCAACAAATATATCGCTTATATATTGAAGTGATAAGAGCAGAAATTTGCTTACAACTCAGGCACAACACAATGCCAATTTTTATACAATGGATAATCGCACCTCTCCTAGATGCAAGAATACAAATGAATAAGTTTCTCCTTGAAATCGATCTGCTGCTCAGGCGTGAACTTCTTCTATGAATGCGAATTATTTTGAATGAACTTGATGATCAAATGAATGATCATTACCTTGTATTTGTACACAAGAGAGAGACAGATCACGTCCTTTCAAGACAAGGAGGTCGGCCTCTTCATGGATCAACACGTCTCTTCATTCAAGGAGGTGCAATTTAATAAAGTCGGCCCAGAATAATAATAATTAATATTCAAGGTGAAGCGCCTCTTCACCAATAGTCATCTTAATAAATTAAATAGCCGATAGGCTATGCATTTAATTTATTCTTTAATTCAAAGAAATCGGGGCAGATCATAGGATGAGGACAATTCATAAATATACATAATTTACTTATGTTCATATTAAAGAGTCATCATTATTTAGAAGGCTTAATAATTGCTGCAAGCATCAATATTGCAATGATCATATATAATAAATGGGGTTTTTAGGCACCACTCACCCATGGTTTGCCCTCTCTAATAGAGTACAAGCACAAAGAAGACAATCTTTTAGCAATCAAATACATTTGCATTTATTACTGATCCTTCAAGTCAATATCAACATCATTATCATCATGGTAATACTAACGAAAGCAATATCTGTTTTTTATATTCAAAATATGCTAAATATTATTGCTAAGTGAATACATCACCTGAGTTGTTGTATATCTCCACGTTTTCTCATTCATTACTCACCTCTTCCAACCTTATATTGGATTGATCATAGGATGAGGACAATTCATAAATATACATAATCTACTTATGTTTATATTAAAGAGTCATCATTACTTATAAGGCTTAATAATTGCTGCAAGCATCAATATTGCAATGATCATATATAATATATGTATACATTTATTTCATTTAATTATATTTATGTAATTATTTCTAATTAAATTCAATCTTTCAATAATCACTATATATATATATATATTAAACTTCCCAAATATATTCTTGACAATAACACAATCAAATAAACCTCTCATAATTTATTTCATTTCTAATCTGCTGCTTTATGCCGATTTCCAATTCATTTTCCTATATATATTTCTCTTGCTTCCCCCTTTTACCTTCAACACCCCACCCTTATATATCCTCATATCTTAATGGTGGGGCACACCTTTTTGAATGGACATGTCCTTTTAAAGACTAATCGATGCTTTATTGATGCCTAAGTCTTTAATGACCAAGCGCTGCATTATGTGATTGCTGCTTTTCATATATTTAATTTCTGTCCTTTTTAACTTATTAATCATTGCTTTTTTATCGCTGCTCCTTCACATTGATATAATTGCTGTCTTAGTTCATTAACATTGTTGTCTTTTAATAAGGATTTTATACCTATCGTTGTTTTCTCATACTGCTGTTTGTTTACTAATTTTAATATATTATGTGTCTGTTTTCATATTAGTTATGTATACATTTCAGTATTATATTATAATGGTTATAACTATAATAATCTTTAAATTGTTTAATATTTCTATTTATATTTCCAATATTTATATTATTATTTATTTTATTTGTTTCTTTATTCTTGTATTGTTAATATAGTAATTACCAATAATAATTTCTGTTGTTTTATTTATGTTATTTATATTATAATTATAATATTACCTAGGATAATCATGATTATGATAATTATGAAATTGCAAATATTTATATTTATATTTGTAGTAAGTATATGGTTATTTATTTATTTGCATTTCATGCTAAAATCTCGGGGACATGACAAAGATAAACATACAATATACGATCAACCAAATTATACTGAACAAATGTGAATAGATACTGAATAGCAAAACTGGAGGCACTTAGGCTCAGCAATTTTGTATAGCAACAACGGTTCAAAAATAATAATGAGCAAGGCTGCTCTTTTTTATAGACAAACATAGGAGTAGGGAACCCTAAAATCTCCTTGTGTTAACAATCAGTCTTTCCAATTTGCAAGATTTATTCCTATGTCTAAACAAAGATAACTAATAATTAATTGGAACGACTAACATCAGTTAATTGATCTAAAACTAAGGAAAGCTCCAATTATACAATAGGTAACTCCAAAGAATAAACATGCATGAAAAGAGGACGGTTAGTTAAACTCGGAAAAGGCCTCGAGTTAACTGCTGTCATCACTTGAGTTCTATTTATGGAAATATCTGCACGCTTCTATTGATAGTTCATTGATTGGCAACTTTGGCAGCTCTATAACTGGAGTGATGACATCTGTTTCTTTTGCAGCTTTATGCTTCTGACACTTTTCTTGATTTTTCTCAATGGAAGAGTATTGCATGATGAAACCGTGAAGTTTGATTGTGAACACATATATGTTCGGACAAGTTTTTCACAAAATCTAAAAAGAGCTTTGCTGAATTTTCTTCATAGAAAGGGCAGTTTTTTGGAGAAAAATCTGAGATATGGGTTTTGTAGAGAATGTCGTTTTGAATAGACCCAGATCGTTTGTTTTTCGAAAAATTGACTTTTTCAAGAACACACAAGAACTCCTCAGAGGTAGAAGCTGCGAAGCAATTTTTTCTCGAGAAAATGTGAGATATGGGTTTTGTAGGTGCTTGTATGCTGAAGAGACCTAGATCGTTGATTTTCTAAAAAACTGAGTTTTGCCCGAAACCTTAAAAAGTGGAAGCCGTAGAAGCTATTTTTTGGGAAAAATTTGGAATGCGGGTTTTGTAGCCAATTTCATGCATAATGAACCCAAAATGTCAAATTTATCAAAAAGCAGATTTTTCTTGACCATGCAAGAAACCCTGAGAAAGAGGAAGTTGAAGAAGCTGTTGAAATTTTTTCCAATCTTGGATAAGATTGAAAAAGAATTAGACCTAGATCGATGGAAGTTAAAAATTATGAATTTTTGCCTCTGAAAAATTGATGCCCTGGAAAAACGCCTTATGGAAAGGTGTTCTGTGCAACCTGAATCCGAAACGGCGAAGAACTCTGAAAACCCCTTCCGTTTGATCCTTCAAATAACGTTGAGAAGAAAATTATGTGTTTGGCATATGAAGTCAACCTGCAAAATAATGAATTATGGACGCCCAAATGCTTGTTAAACAAGGTTTGGAGGTGAAAGGAGCAATTAACTTGTGAAAACCCTAATTTTAGTAGTGATCATGTTAAAAATATCTGTTAACTCAAGTTGACTTGGGCGCCACCTTGAGATAAGGTGTCCAACCTTAGCAGTGTTAGAATATTTTTCAAGATTTTCAAATTTTGCTTGAAAACATGCCTCCGTTTGATCTTCGATTTTCGGACGTTTGATAGGTCCGATGAATTGGTTGACGAATTCACAGTAGAAGGCGATCAAATATGAGAAGATCATCTTGGAGGATGCAAACCCTAAAAAGTGGTTTTGGTGGCTTGAAATCTTGGGCACCCCTGGCCAACAGGTCGCTTTTGTTTGCCAAAATTTACCAATATTTAGAGATTTTCAACTTTTTCAATTTGACTCCCATTCACCGTTTCTCGTTTGATCTGCAATTGCTGATGACTAATGAATCCTTTGGTTAGGATGAGATATTCAATGGAAAGCCTGAAGAATTTCGAAAAGGATGACTGGTTTTGCAAATCTTGAAAGTTGATTATGAGGCATCAAATTCATAGGCGCCCCTGAATGACTAGGCGCTTATGTGTGCAGAAGATATAATTTTCACTTTGTCGATGAAAACACCTCGATTTGATCTTCGTTTCTAGATGTTTGACTATTCCAATGAACTTGCTGACAGACTCATCGCGAAGCCTAACAAAATCTTAGGAAGACCAGCTGGAAGTCATGAAAGCTAAAAATTGAATCTAATGCTTCAAAATTCTGGGCACCCTTGGCCTGCAGGGGCGCTTTTATGCTCTTGACTTACCCAATTTTGTGTTTCTTGACTTTTATCATTTTTGGTTTGATCTTCGTTTGCAAGTGTTTGACTGATCCCGTAAACTGGTTGTTGGATTCGTTGGAAAGCTTGCAGAATTCTGAAGAGTACCCCCAAAATTGCAAACCTTAATAGCTGCATTTGAACCCTTGAATTCATGACACCCTTGGCTTGTAGGGGCGCTTTTCCTCCACTTTTCCTTGTGACCCTTGAAATCTTGGGCGTATCTTCACTGGATCTGCATTTCATGGCGTTTGCTGACTCCTTTGGACTGGCTGATGAATTCTTTGGAAAGCTTGCTCAAATCTGGAAAGAAACTGTTTGTAGCTGCAAACCTTTGAAGTACTTCTGACTGCCTAAAACCTTGGGCGTCCTTGGCCAGCAGGGGTGCTTTTGTGCTCCAGACTTGGCCATTTATTCAAGATTTTCAACTTCCGTTTACCTTCTATTCATCGTTCGTCAGTCATGTTCGTCGTTTGACGACCGCACTCGCCATCTGCATGCAACACCAACACCAGTCATTCATGTGTTTGTCGAATGCATCGGTTGCCACTGTTGATGTGTTGATTACGTTCACCGTTGCGCGTGCGTGAGCTGCGTTTTCCAAACGTAGTTTATTTTTTCGCAATTTTCAATTTTTCGAATCCCTCTCCATCGTTCACCATTTTTTGAGCATCTTTTGCCATAGATTGTTCTGTGCAGCGTTTGAAGCTTAGATTTTGATACTTGGTATCTGGGCATCCTCCATTGATAACCTCAGAGGTCATAACTTTTCTTTTGAATAAGCAAAATAGACCCACTAGAGAAAACCTAACTTTTTGAGGATTTTGACTGGACCAGTGTGATCGTTACGAAAGATTAATTAATCAAAATCATTTGGAGTCTTTTTTGGAAAGATCCTATTTTTAGGGTTTTTAGAAAAATAGGGGCTTGAAACCCTAATTTCAAAATTTTCTAAATTTTGCGAGCATCTTCTTGACAATAATCCTAGAAAAACTCCATGATCCGTTTGTTGTTCAAAAATTTCTAAAAATGGAAAATTGCTATTTTAAAACATTTTGACCTTTTTTGACTTTTGATGAAAATTTTACAAGATTTTGACCATTTTAACTAAAATGCCTTAATGAATCAAAATTTTTAATTTTGGGTGCAACAAAGACTATTGGAGGTATCCCTCTCGATGTGGATTAGGAGGTTGCCGCCTCGAAGTGGCATATTATTGTCAAGTATTTGCAACATATTTCATATCATATTGTTCTATTGTTGCAAGTTATTTTAATACAAGTGGTATTAGAGCATGATCTTGGCATTGTGAAGACAACACATTTTTTATTCAAATTTGGAGGTCATTTTGCGAAATGTGTGTCTGTCAAATTTTCGCAATTTTTTGTTTGATTTTTAAAGGGGTTTTGAAGAACATATTGAAGAGTCTATAGTCTAGATTTAGGAGGATTTGAAATAGAATTGAGCAATTTATTGCAAAATTAGGGTTTCTACCAAATTATTTTTGGAAGCACATATATCTTAGATCTTGGCAATTTTCTTCTTGATTTTTAAAGGATTTTTCAGGAATATATTGTGGTATCTATAGTCCAAATTTGGGAGATATTGGAGTAGAATTAAGTTATTTATTGCAGAATTAGGGTTTCCAAAAAAGTCGCTCTCAAAGTTACAAACTAGCTAGTTTCTTGGAGATTTGTTTCGGAAAGTGAGATCTCAGCCTTGATAAGTTAAAGTAAAAACTTAAGATCATTTGGATTTCATTTGTGTGATTTATTGCAAAATTATTTTATGGAATTTCTTCATAACATGAAGTAGCAAAATAAGAAGAAAAAAGAAAAAGGACAAGAACACGAAGAAGATAAAGTAGGGAAAAAAAAGAACAAGAGAAAGAAAAAGAAGAAGAGAGAAAAATAATAACAAGAAGAAAAAGAAAAAGAGCAAAAGCAGGAAGAAAAGCAAGAGCAAGAGAAAGAAAAAGAACAAGAACACAAGCAAGAAAAAGAAAAAGCAAGAGAAAGAGCAAGAGCAAGAGAGAAAAAGAACAAAAACAAGAGAGAGAAAGAACAAGAACAAGTACAAGAAGTAGAGAAAGGAGATGAAAAAGAAAAAGAAAAAGAAGATGAAGATGTTGAAGATTTTATGCATCGAGGACAATGCTTTTGTAAAGGGGGGCCAATGTTATGACCCTTACCCTACAGTGTGTATTAGGTTATGAGTAGTCAGCTTGTGGCTACCTTAATTCTTAAATAAGTTACATATTCATTTTTATAATCATATATAGGTATTTAGGTCATCCTAGGAGTTTGTTGGCGTTTCAATTTGTACCTCTGGTGTGCGTATTGGAAACAGACAGCTATGTTGTGATGTCCTCTTTTTAGCTCGTTCCTGTTCTTGATGGTTTAGCCTATTAGTTGACTCTCGTAGGCTAATTCAGATGGTCTTGTTTGGCAGATATTAGAGTGATTTCTTCTCCAGAGCTTTGGGTGGTTCATGATTGGCCTTTGTTTGGTGTCTCAGGGCTCAGTTGGACACCCTTACTATTTATGGTAAGTCACTTGGTTAATGGAGTCCAGTGTTACTATCTTTAGCAGGGCACCTGGATGCGTGGTTACCTCAGTTATTGATCTCCTGGCGTAGACGGAGTCAAAAATTGATGTGTAATGATGGAGTTATGTTATTTTTAAATATTATTAAAGTTGAGACTTTAATAATATTTAATTATTAAAAAAGTACACATTAATAATTTAATTGACTTATGACAATGGGGCTACTTTAATATTATAAAGTCAATTATTATGTACCTTGGGTGGAGCACCTAGGGAGAAGAATTTATAACATCTTCAAAGGTGAATTTATTATTAAATGTTTTTAATGAGCAAACCCTTCTTGGAAGTCATGCTTTTTTGAAGAGAAGTTTATATAAGCAGCCAAGGAAGGTCAATTCATTCATGATTATTGATTTGATATTTTTGAAGAGTTCGTTGTGGAGAAGAAGAAACCTAGGGTTTATGCAATTTCTGCATATTTTGGGATTGGAGAGCGTAGCTTTTTCATTGTATCAGCTACCTGAGGGTGTGAAAGACCATCTGAAGGCTGCTTGTGGATTGGCTTCATCTAGGAGTCAACATTGGGCATCATTGGAGGATTTCTGAAGGGTTTCAAAAGATAAACATTTGCAGATTAGAAATTGATATTCGAGTATGATCAATCTTATTGTAAATTCAAAGCAATAAATAATCAAAGTTGATCACTTGATATTTGTTGGCATTTCAATTAGCACCTCTAGAGTGCTTATTGGAAACAAACAGCTATTGCAAGTGTGTTAGTACTTGCTCTTCGGATTATAGAGAGGAAGATCTCTCTTTGGTGATTATTTCTATGTAAAAAAGGGGGCCTACTAAGATTCCTATCTCTTTTACTCAGTGGTGGGACACAAGGGTGGATAAACACAATGCGCTGTAGCTAAGCCTTTTCTCTAGTTTCCGCAGATTCTTAACTATGACTAACTAGCTTCTAGACTATCCTACCTCCTCAAGATAAACAGTGCATGAGGGCGTAGGAGCGAAATGGATGGGTTGGATTACTTGAATCCTCCATCTCAATGGAATATGGCCAAGGCTTTGAACTCTCAGATATATACCAAGATAAGGTTTGATGCAAGTAAACACTCTATACGGTAGTTTGGATTTGAGACTTGCCAAGGAGGAGGAACCCCTGTGCAAGGTATAGGCTTGGAAACAGCTTACTGGAAACAACAAAGTACGATGATTCGGCTAACAAGATTCCCGAGGAAGTGACAATACCTGTCCAAAGTGTAGGCTGAAAGACAACTCATTAAACAACATCAAACAATAGTAACTGATAACAAAATATCCAAGGAGGTGACGATACCTGTCTGAGGAGGAGATTGAAACAATACACTATTTAGAACAACACTTTGAAAGAACTCAAATATTTAGATCAAGCAAGCATGCGCCATCTGATTTATTTCTTCAAGCTTCTCCAAAGAATTACAAAGGTTGGGACAGCAAAGGCACGAAATCATGCACAATTATGATCAACCAACAAACTCTCATCCAAGAGTGAACAAATATGAACAAGCTAACTCTAGCAACAATGGCACAACAATTTTGCTTAGCAAATAAAGGTTAAACAAATAATGAGCCCAAAGCTCTTATTTATAGAAACTCAAAGGAGTAGGCAACCCTAAAATCTCCTTGAGTTAACAATCAGTTCTTGCGAATCAACAAGATTTATTCCTATGTCTAAAAGTAGGTGAGCAAGCAGTTAACTGGAAATCTACTTCAGTTAACTAAAACTAAACAAAAGACAAACTAGGAGTCTACCTCAGTTGACTGGCACCTAACTAAAAGTGAACTAAAATTACATATGTGTCTCCAAAATAGATATCCACCTTTAAAGGAGATCTGAGATCCACAAATCGTGGGAGTCAATTAGACATCCTAGATCAGTGGTATCTGATATGCATGATTTGTGGAGATCTGGAGTCAACTTGGAAAGGGGCATCAAGTTGACTTCAATCATATTTATTGCTATTCTGGGGGGTAGGATGTCCTTCTTTGGTGCTTTACACCTATTCGCCACTGGTCAACAAAGTCTCAATCCAGTTGTTGACCTCTTCGGCCCCCAAGCAATTAATGCTTCTCAGGATGTCTGCTTGGCGTCTCAGCATTTCTTCACCTGTCACAAGTTGCTGCTGATAGTTTATGCATTGGGCAACTGCTTCATCCAATTGGATAGACATGGCTGCAATTTTGGCTAACTTGCAACTATTGGGATCTTCAAGGAATGAACCACGGATGCTGTCTTGAAACTATCTTTGTACCATTCCCAACTCAATGTACTCTCTTCCCTCACGTTGATATTCTACTTGAGGGAAGGATATTACCAACGTTCTTGTGAAATTGATAATATTAGCGACAAAGTGTCTATAGTCAATCAGCTCCACTGAATTGGCATCGTAGGCTCCCACCTTGTATGCCAATTGTTCTTTCCAATCAAAGAAATGGCGTTTGTTCTCAGTGGTTGTAACTGAATGGTATGTTAGTTGTAGATCAACAAATGTCGCTTCCTCTCTTGGCCTCTCTTCTGTTGCCTTCAAGTCTGATTGCTAGATCTGTGCTCGGAGTGTGATGAGCCCTGCTGGCTCAAACCTCAAACCCCTGTCTTTTATTTATCTTTATTGTGTTTTTACGATTTTAGAGAAAAATTCTAGAGAGAAATAGAAGGGGCGCACAACATAAATGCTTATAAAATGTAAATCTGAGTTAATTTAAGCAAACTGAAATTACAGAAGGTAATGAATAAGCTCAACAATGGATTCAAAACTCATAAACATACCCGAAAGCTCCTAGATTATTTATTTAAGAAATGAAGTCCAGTTTGCCAGCCAAGATGGTGCAATCTGGCTAAATCCAGTGTAGGAAGCTACAGAAGGTGAAATCCAGCCTTGAAACTGAGGCAAATGAGAAGTGTATGCTAGACGCATAGAAGGGTGACGAGAAACCCTCAAACTGGAAGGCGTTTCTCCAAGAAACACCAAATGCCCTCGCACAAAGAGCCACACACTTCAAGCAGAAAAGCCCAGCTCTCAACTCTGAAGGTACGACCATGATGTCAAATGCCTGCCATGATGAAAGAAGGATGCCATCTCCACAAACCCTCCTGTCTCTGATAAAGAACTCAACAAAACTCTGATAAAGCTCAGTAGAACCTCTGTATGAAGCTCTCACAAACTGCACAAATTCGACTGGTCTCTCACAGTCTCAAAAGTGCTCAACACTGAAGAGATTTCGTTCTCCAATGGAAGATTTCTCAAAAACCTGATTACAGGTGAAAGTACAGGAAAAATGTCCAAGGCAAAGTCAAAATATTCAATAGATGAATTTCTCATTGCCAAAATGCCTTATACGCAAAAAGGCACGACTTCCAAGAAAGATACGCCCTTCTTCATATTTTAAATCTTTTAAAATATATTTAAGTCATTTCAATAGTTTTGACTTAAATACTTGGGCGCCCTTTTATATTTTAAGTGATTAAAATATTAAATCACCTTTATAGAATATTTAAGTGATATAAAATGTATAAAGTCAATTTGACTTTATAATAAGGCATTAAGTTAATTAATTAACTCAAATCACTTAAAAATCCATAACTCTCTCAAAACTCCAAATATTCCCGTGCCGTCAAAAGCTGTCAACCCCTGAACTGCTAACGCCTGCTGTGAACCAATCACTGAGCTCTGAAAACGAGAACGACCAAGCTCTCCAGAAAGTACCACTGAACCTCTAACTAGATCTTGTTAGCCTACGAGAGTTTGAGTAATAGGCTAACCACCATCAAATAAGATCACGCCAAAAAGGGGGACATTACATGGAGTCCATGTGCTCTATTTCTCAGCTGATATGCTTCTGCTAATACACACCACCCTCTGACAACAAACTCATCCACTTGACATCTCAAATGTTTGCCGTATGTGATCAATTGGTGATGGTTTCTCTTTGTTGGGAGATCTAACAACTCTTGAGGTAAAGTCGAGGAGTTGGGAGTGTCGTGCATCAAGCTAGAAATGTACATTCTTGATTGACGGTTTTCATCCTTCAAGGCTGCTTTGTCTTGTCCACCCTTCGTCATTCTTTCCTTGATGCTTGCTGAGGCAATTCCGAGAAGGTCTACCTCCACCTGACGAGTGGTCTTTCCAAGGTTCACCTTTGATAGCGTGAAATCCTCAACCCTCACATTATGTATGTCTTTATCTTCAGGTGGGGTAGCAGTCTCTATGACAACCTCGTTCTCTACATTCCTCTCTACATGTGTCTGCTTCTTTAACTTCTTAGCCGGCATGTCTTGAGGGACATGGTCGAACTCTGTGAAGTGAAGCTGATAAGGTGGTCTTTCCCTCTTCCTTCCAAGTGAGCTTTCTAGCCAGATAGAATCCCGGCTATTTTCGCTGGAAGGAGGAACATAGGCCCCCTGAATGCTGGAAGAACGAGACTGTGCCATGGCGGTGGCGAGTCCAAATCAATGGGACTTTGCGACCTCTGTGATGGTGGTGAAGATGGCGGCTCTGTTTCTATCACAGGCACTATTTCTGCTACAACTGCTTCTACTATGGGTTCCATCTCTGCAGTGATATTTTCAATCACTGGTTTTGGTGCAGCTACAGCGTTCTCAACTATTTCAGGTAAATTGGTGGCTGTCTCCACCTGTACCTCTTGTTGATTTGTACCAGCAATTCCTTTTCTTCCCCATGTACTCCCTGACATTCGCATTCCTTCGGGAAGGATGCTCATCTTTTTTTTTGTCTGGGTCTCTTCCTAGATGTGGAAGGTAGTGTAGACTAAACTGTTGGCGGCTTTGATCGGGGAAGTACTACCTTCCTTGTCCTTTTTACTGTCAAGGTAGAGTCGACTGTGTCAGACTACTCTACTAGTTCTTTCCTCAATAGATGTACTCTCTTTCGCGTACCAATCTACTCTGCCGAGTGGTTGTGCATCTACTTGATCTGTGAAGAAGGAAGAAAGAATGGCTTCTTCTTCGTCATCAGATAAGCCTCGATGTCTTCTAACATGAAATCTGCAATCTATGAGAGCTTGAATCTGCTGTAGTTCCTTCTTCTCACTTCGAACTCATCTTCGCAGTTGACCCAAAAATCTTCAATGAAAGATTCATGTGATGATCTTTGCTCGAGATGTGCTGCGAAGAGTCCTCTTGGATCATATGAGGACCTGTCAATGAGGTACTTGAGATTAAATCTCATTGTTTCCTAGCTCATCAACCTAGCATCGGATGTAGTCTTGCATTTGTAGAGTCCCATCTGAATAGCAAAGTTTGCAGCTGACTTCTTCTTTTGCGAAGGTAAGAGTGAACCTCAGCCAACTGCCTCAGGAATTCCATGAACACTACCTTGTCTGAAGGGTATCGTGGCATCATGGCGCGGTGACCATTGTAGCCGTACACGCGTATGTAGGTGAAAGTATGGATTTGGATGAACCAACCTGCCCAGTCCACCATTGCCGCCTTAGCTGCTGGTGATATCCGTACGTGCATCTCATGGTCTAGCTCGCGGACGGTGTGCATTGTGAAGAGGTCGTTCATCTTCTTGAAATGTCTTTCTGCTTGAGTAAACTCAAGATGTGGAAAGTATTCTTGTACCTTCTGCACGCCCAAGGTTCCCACAGTGTTTAGCGTTCTGAATTCGCCTTGGAAGGCTATTAGGTACACTAGGTAGGAACACATGTGGAAATGGTGCTCTTTTAGAAACCTGATAAATTGTTGGTGGAGCGTGTCACTGATTAGAGAGGCCTAGTCGTAATGTTCTATCTTGCTGATTATTTTGCCAATGATATAGAACATCCGTTGGTGGAAGTGATGTCCTTCTTCTTGTCCAGTGACTCTGCTGAGTAGAGTAATTAACACTGCGTACTCGTCTTTGAATTCTCCTCGCCCAACCAATTTGGGCAGGCTGGCTTTCTTCACTTTTAACCAATGTTCAGCCATTATCAGTGAACGCTTGTCTTTTGAAGCCTTGAATGCCTTTCCGCATTCTATCACAGATACAACCTTACTAGTAGGACACGGTGGAATTGCAAAACACGTTTCTATGTCCTTCGGCTTTAGGTTGCAAATCACCTTTCCGTCCACTGACAGGATTTCTCTTGTGGTGGGGTTGTAATGCTTTGTGCAAGCAGTTACAAGCTCAATGCTCTGTAAAGTGATTGGAATGATTGCAGCTTGGAATAAGCCGAACTCTTCAATGTTCTGTAATGTAATCTGGTTCATGCCCTCCAAGTCCTTAGAATTGACTTTTGGGTTTTTCTGCCATAAGTTCGTGTCAGTCGTCTTCAGAAAATCATGGTACAAGACCGTCTTGGTTTTGTATTGTACCTGGGAGTATTGCATTCTGCAAGACTTAAAGATTGACTGGGCATTTGACCTTGTTCTGACACTTTCTTGAAACCCTTAAATATAGCGCCTGCCGAGAAGTATTTTTTCAGGAAAAATCTGGCAAGTGGGTTTTGTTCGTGCTTGGGAGCTAAACAAACCCAGTTCTTTGGATTTTTGATCTAGAGACTTTTTTTGAAAAGATCCCTAAAACTAGGGGCAACAATTTTGCTGATTCTGGCAAATCTGAGATGGGTTTTGTTGGAAAAATGCGCTGATCATATCCAGTTGGTCAAATCTGAGGTAATCTGTCGTTTCCTGTGACATACAAAGAATTATAGACAGAAATAGAGGAAGTAGACAGAAGGTGGATTGGAAGTTATAAACTGCCACTTTGCAATAATCTGCCTTTGGAAACAATTCTTGGAGAAGAATACTTTTACTGCCACTGATCTTCAGAAATATTGAAGATTTGTCCAAAACCTCTGCCAGATCTTGAAAATGTGTTCCTGGGAGCTATTTGCTGTTTTATCCTTCAACCTGCAAAAGAATAATGAAGAATGGGACGCCTAGCAAGAATATATGATGATTAGAGTTGAGATCCACCAAGTATGGATGCCAACTTGTAATTTAGGTCTGATTTGGAGTTCCAAAAGGTGATTTCCAGTGATTGTGGAGTGTTTGGCCTCTTTTTGCCTCCAAATTTGCTAACTCAGGTCAACATTTTGCTTTGACTTCCTTTAGGCGTCCATCCTTGGAGTTTGATCTTTTTGAACAATTTTGCAAGTTGAAGTGTCTTCGTTTGATCTTCGATCCTGGCTGCTCAGTCGGTCTTCAACAGTGGTTGACAGATTCGTTGTCGAGATGAGATTGACCTGATGAGATATGCCAGGGAGTGATCAACTCAGAAAACTAGGTTTGGACCTCCAGAATGAAGGGCGCCTTTCCTTGAGAGGGGCGCTTTTGATAATGCCTTAGTCAATTTTCATTGACTATTCTTCGTTTTGGCCTTTTCAGACCCTCCCTGCTTCGATTTGACGTTCCAATTGATAGATGGATCAGATGACTCTGGTTGACGAGGCGTCGGGTAACCAGCTTAGCTCTGCACAAGATGATTGACTTATCAGCTGATGAAAGTGAGTTTATGGCTTTGAAGTTCAAGGGTGCCCCTGGCCTGCAGGGGCGCCTTTCCCCTTTTGACTGGTTTTGACTATGTTCTAAACTGGCTGCTTTGATCTCTGTCATCAGGTGATTCAGCTGTTAGATGTCTTTGCTAACTGTCTCGTTGACGAGATTGATCATAGCTGAGAAGGTCGTCCTGGAAGGCAGTGAATGTTCCGGCTGAATCTGAATGTCTTCAAGAAAGGGCGCCTTTCTTCAAGAGGGGCGCCTTTTTGACCTTTAGATTGTGTTTTGCCTTGGCAGCCAAAACGTGCACCTTCCAGAGTTAGCCAAATTTTGGCCTTTTTCGTTTTGAAACTCCCTCGTTATAACAACATCTTTTTTACCTTTTCTGCCATGGCTTCTTCGTTGGAGCTTTTGAGGTTTAGCTTTCAGCACCTAGTACTGGCCAATCTATCATTAATGGTTGCAAAGCTCCTAACTTTGTTCCTGAAAAACGAGAATAGACCCACCAGAGTAAAACATGTCTTTTTATGATTCTGACTTGATCAGTGTGATTGTGAAGTCAATTAACCCTATCAAAATCATTTTCAATCATTTCCCAGAAGGTTCCATTTTTAAGGGTTTCCCTAAAGTAAGGGCATAAAACCCTAATTTTCAGATTTTCAGAATTTTAACCATAGGTTCCTTGACAGAAACCCACAAAGACTTCATGTTTGGTTTGAACTAAAACATACTCTCGACAACATTTTTACATTGTTTAGCTCAATTTAAGTAGAATGCCAAAAATTTCATTTTGGGTACAACAATATTTTAGTTTCAGCATTTCTCTCTTTGCATTTGCTTTGCAATTATATGCATTTCTTGGTAAATATTTCGAAAACTTCAAAACACAAAAAATGAGATCAGCAGTTGCAAAGAATTTTTTATTTGGGAGAACAAGGGTTCTTAGATATGCACAGTTAGACTTCTCTTCAAATTAGGAGGGGAAGCTCCCTCTTTGTTGATTATGCATAAAAAGAAAATACTAATCTAATTGCTTATCTTTTTATCTTAGCTGAGAGCACAAGGTTATAAAACTCTTTGTGTTGCAGCTGAAGTTTTCTCTGGTTTCGTAACTTGAACTACAACTAAGCCTAAACTAATGACGCTTCTAACTTCTCAAGTAATTTTAGAGCAAGAGATTTTAAAAGTAAATAGGGAATGATTGATAAACACAAAGCTTAGACAAACTTGTTTCCAGAACACATCCAAAGACTGATTGTACTTTTGGATGTAAGCTGAAATAAAGACGATGAAAGCAAAACATGAAACAGTAACAATGAAAAACTTTGAGATTGTAGATCAAAGCAAGGTACACATAAGATTTATTTCCTCAAACTCCAATAGTAATACTACATCTAGGATAGTAGATTGTAGCAAAAGTAGGCATACTATATACAATCAAACCAAATTACACTTGACAAAGTTGAATAGATACTGAATAGCAAACTTGCAGGAAAAATAGGCGCAACAATTTTGTTAAAGCAACAATGGTTAAGAAAATAATGAGCAAGACCACTCTTATTTATACACAAACACAGGAGTAGTTGCACATGTCCATTTAGTTTAGTTTTGTTTTAGTTAATTGATGCTAGCTTTCCAGTTAACTGTATAGTTTCATTTGGTTAGACTCAGAGAATAAATTCTTGCATGCTTGCAAGATTGATTGTAAACTCAAGGTGATTTTAGGGTTCCCTACACCTTGGAGTTGTATAAATAAGAGCACCCTTGCTCATTTGTAATTAACTTTTGCTTGATAGCATACATGTTGAGCCAACTCTTTCCTATAGTATTACTGTTTATGTATCTGTTCACGAACTTTTCATTGAGATAGAGAGTTGTTGCGTTGCCGACAATATTCCTATGTTCAATATTGGTTCACCTTTGAGCTTTTATTAGTAATAAACAAATTGCTGAGCCACATTGCCGTGCAACGTTACTTGTAATGCCTCATTTTTGTTCAATATAATGCTGGTTGATCGTTTATTTGTGTGATAGGTCCTTCATACAATCTGCTGTCTTAGGTTATATTTGTGATTATTAAGCTTGTTTCAAATTTATACCTTGGATAGGAGTTGTTTCCTCCTTGGGAATTTAGAAGTAGGTTTTTTCGTGCTTTTTTGTGATTAATAATCTTTGTTTCATATCTACACCTCCGATAGGAGTCGTCTCCTCCTTGGGAATTTAGAAGTGGAGATTGTCGTTTGATGTTGTTGCCAATAACCTTTCTTTCAGCCTACACCTCGGATAGGAGTTGTCTCCTCCTTGGGAATCCTGACTTAAAGATATTGTCCAAATACTCCCTGCTCCTAAGTCCTCATGCTTTATTTCTCTTGAGGAATAGGATAGATTAAAAGCATTTAGTTAGTTATAGTTAAGATCTGCAAAACTAGAGAAAAACCTTAGCTGCAACGTTCTTGGTTTTCTTAACCTTGTGCCTCTTCTAGCTAAGTCAAAAAGATAGGATTTAGATTATTTACTTTTTCACACATATGAACAAAAGAGGGAGCTTCCCCTCCTAATTTGAAGAGCAGTCATTACGCACTGTGCATAGCTGTCTGTTGCCAATACGCACTCCAGAGGTGCAAATTGTAACGCCATCACTTTGATGGCCTTAATATACTTCTTCAAAGATTAGGTCGATTTTCTCCATGAGGCCTTTTTAAAACATTTAAAATCATTAAATAATTATTATAATGTTTGTTTGCCCTTTTAATATGACTTTATAACATTTTATCACTTGGGTGCCAATATCAAGATACTTTATAATTGTCTTTCATCATTAAATGGCCCCACTTCAATAAAGTCATAATAAAACATTATAATGTGCACTTTATAAATAATTATTAATAAAGTAATCACTTTATTAATTATTAAATTAACATAACTCCACAAGTAATCATTATTTCTCAATCCCGTTTGAACCTGGGAGTTAACCCTTGTATCCACTGTGCATCCAATTGCCTTACTAAAAATAGTAAGGGTCCCTTTCTAACATCTAGTGACTTACTACAAATAGTAAGTACCTCCAAACGGAACTCGAAACCTCTGAATATCAATGGCTTAGAAAATATGAAGGATCTGGAGAGATAAACACTTACAACTGCCACCTGAAGAGTTTCATAGCGCCCAAACTGGACCCTCTTATCCACCACACTAGCCTACGAGGGTCAACTGATAGGCTAATCCTCTAAACTCTGATGCTCACGAAAAAGGGGACATTACAAACTAAAACAAATTGTGGCTGACCTGTGAACATGGATGCTTTTTGACAATTTGACATGGCTCTCTCAAAAGCTGGCAAGCTTCTTTGGTCCTTTGTAACATTTCAACAATTACTCTAACCTGTATTTATTTTTATTTTATTTAAATCGACATCTGGGAAATGTGCCCTAGGGACAAATCCCAGGGGCTTTCCCACATTTCCCCATCTAGGGACATTTGGGGGATGGGAGGAACATGATAGAGATATTTGATATTTATAGGAGACATCCTCGGAATGTCTTCCCTAATTTGGGGATGTTTTCCAGGATTTCCCCTAAAGCAAAAATGCGGTGGGGATGTCAGGATGTCACCTGCCTGTCAAACTCATTTAAAAAAACTTAAGATAAAAAAATACAAAACACTAACCATTTATTGGGGGGCCCTTAACTTAAATAATTGTTGTTTCACTCCCAAAAACTCTTCCCACATTCACACCGCAAAATCGTATGTGCCAGACAGT
Source organism: Sequoiadendron giganteum (assembly GCA_007115665.2). Classification (NCBI taxonomy): domain Eukaryota; kingdom Viridiplantae; phylum Streptophyta; class Pinopsida; order Cupressales; family Cupressaceae; genus Sequoiadendron; species Sequoiadendron giganteum. The sequence continues at coordinate 602,923,774 of CM021106.1, read as the reverse complement.
AAACAATGTTTTTTCCCTGAGTTTTTCCCAATTAAACCCTGAGTAATTGAATTCCATTTATACTTTTGGTTTGCCAAGTTAATCTTGATTGTGGGTGATGCTACTATGATATAAACCATTTTGATTTATCTCTAGCATTTATGATATGACAATGTGCCAGACAGAAAACAATGTTTTTTCCCTGAGTTTTTCCCAATTAAACCCTGAGTAATTGAATTCCATTTATACTTTTGGTTTGCCAAGTTAATCTTGATTGTGGGTGATGCTACTATGATATAAACCATTTTGATTTATCTTTAGCATTTATGATATGACAATTGATGGAAATTGTTTGCTGTCCCTTAAACCCTATCCCTGCATGACCCCCTCCTGGAAGCTTGCAGAAACACTGGTTCTAGGGCCCTCTTGAGTCAAGGACTGTTGCCCTGTAGGAATCTAATCCTTTCTAGAAAGGTCATATCCTCACCATTTGACCAGAACCTGCAAATAAATGTTGTGACAGATTTTCAGGCTTTGTGCATGTTTGCTCTGGAGCTCTATCCAGAAGCTTTCCATGGGCAGCCATTTAGATCATTGATAATATTGTAGCTGCTGGGAGAGTATTTTAATATAAAATAGTTATATACAATCAATTGTTGATTTTTTCCTAAAGATTAGAGATGTATTGGAATATTTCGGTTTTATTCATTTGTCATAGTTATAGTAATGATCGGAACTTTGCACTCTCTTTGGGGTTGCTGAACAGCTTGTTTACATGGTGATTAATGCCTGTTATGGTAATATGATATATATTTGTTTCTGAAGTAAATAAAAAGCTTTAAACTTCATAATAAGATTGGAGGAGTCTTGTTTCTATTTTATGCTGTTGAGAAGGTAAGTTTTGAATTCTGGAATGCTGATCAAACCTCTGGCAGATGGGAAGCTGGTCCAAAACAAGTAGATGGCTTATGGGCTCCTTGGTGGTATAAAAGTGTTCACAAGTCTACGGGTTTTGAGCCTCCACCATTGTATCCAAAGGTATTCATTTCTTGTTCTGTATTTTAATGACTTATTTTTAAAACATTGTCTGGTGAACCCTGATATATGTGCTTAGATATTTAAAACAGAATGCATCTTTATTTAGGTATTTACACACAGTTGGAATGAAGCGAGCATTACAAAATCCCACCTGATGGGACATACAATAAGGAAAAAAACTCACACAGAACCTAGATGCATGGATCTCCTGCTTTACCAACCATCTTTTACTTAATATGTAGTCATGGATTACTACTTAAGTAACCATTATTGACTATGCTGTTTTGTTTGTTACAAATATAATGGACAATATTAGTGCCCTTTAGTGATAAAAAGAACAGTCATAAGACTGCAGTGAAAGAAAGTGCAAACTAAAGGAAGGACATACAAATTTAAGTATTGACAATAAGGATTGTAATTTTGGCAGAATTCTAGAAATTATAATGACTAAAACACAAATTTCTCAACCTCGGATGTTTTCTGTGCTCCTCTTGCGGTGGGTACTTTGCTTTCCATGCCCACATTTTTCCTTTTGACAAAGATAAAGATTTTATATGAAGTGTTACAGATACAAAATTGCAGTCATGATATTACAATAATACTGACAGTCTCATTTCTGAGATGCCCTTGTTATGAAGAAGACATTAATGTAACTAACTGGGAACTAATTTTCCACCCACTTCCTGATGCTGGATATGAAGAAAACCAAGAACAACTGAATGATTATGTAGTGTTGAAATATTGGAGGCAAGAACAAGCAAGGTTTTGGGTTTTGATGCTTTTATCATATTGCATTTGCAGTTTGGAATTTTGTGCTTTAGGATCAAAAACTTTGAGCTTGTCACAGGTTTCATCTTAGTCATTTGTTTTCGTTTTGAGGAATCTTATTGCATATTGCATGCTAATTTAATTAATACATAGGATGGAGCTCAAATATATCTATTACAAGTTGATTTCTTGAGTTACCTTAATTGAAATTTCATACTTATGTGACTGTTTCAGTGTTTTTATGATTTAATATTTGGCAATTCACTTTATTTAACTCAACATTTCAGAGTTGATAATACTAATTTACATGTTTGACATTTGCTCAGCCATTTCCATTTAAGCTATATAATTTGTTGGAGCAATGCATTCCCTTTTACAACATGCTCAAGCGCCATGTTCTACGGCCCAATTTCTTAGTGGTACCAACTCTTCCTGTTCCAGCCAATGAGAAGTTGCTTGTTTGGGTTGGTGATGAGCTTCTTCCTCGTGAAAGTGCTAAGGTAACAATTTAACATTTTTCTGTTACATGTTTATTGAAGTCTTGGCTAGAAATAGAACTGCTTGAATCAAGACCTTTGTTTTGAAGCTGATTAGGCTTATATGAATACAAGTTTTGAAGTTTAGTTCAAGGAAACACACATAAAATTGCTAATTTCATTCTGCATTGTTTTAGATATCTTCATAGTTGCCCTTTTGTTTTTTACTTATTGAAATTCAGAGCATATTATTTTAGTTTGGAAAATAATCAAAGCACCTTATCCTACTTTTTAAGTCCATATGCATCCATAGGTTGTTTGCATGGCCTAAATAATGATATTTTTGAAAACCTAATGTCACACTCCAATACACAATAGAAGCTTTGAAAAACTTAGTGAGCTGTTTGTTTTGACAGGTATCTGTATTTGATTCAATTGTTCAAGGCGGTGATGGAGTTTGGGAAGGACTTCGTGTTTATAATGGAAAAGTTTTTAAACTGGATGACCATTTAGATAGGTTTGTATGCTTGATCTACCATGGTCCAATGTAAATTTTGTCATATGTCAATAATGGCAACATCAGATTACAAAATACCTAAATATTCAATAATGTTGAACAATTTTCTGATTAAAATGAATTGAGAAGAAAAAATATTATTTAGTCTTGTTACAAAGTACATATGCTTTTGGCATGTTACATCCATTTTCTAGTTCATTAAAGTGACATGGACCTGATAAGAATTTTCAATTTCATATCAATGCAATAATAAGGTTGATATTAATTGTTCTTTGGCACAGGTTATTTGATTCTGCAAAAGCTATGGCATTCTTAAATGTCCCTGATCGGAGTGAGGCATGTATATTACTCATCTACTATTTGGGGCAGTAGAGGTTTCAAAAAGCCATAGATTTCTTGCACTCTATGCTTGAGCTTTTTATATAATATTTGCAGATAAAGCGAGCAATTTTTACAACACTCATTTCAAATGGAATGCAAAATAATGCTCACATTAGGCTCACATTGACACGTGGGAAAAAGGCAAGTTGGCTGTACTTTATATTGTACCTCACCAAGAATTTTAAACTTAAAATTCACTAATTGCTTGAAAATATCCTCTTGCTTTTGGTCATTGTTCAGTTATGCTAGCAGATCTTTGCCCTTAAATTTTTTAACTCTTTCATTTTGGATGTCCAATACAGGTTACTTCAGGAATGAGCCCTGCTTTCAATATGTATGGATGCACTTTGATAGGTAGTGCTTTTCATGCATATATCCTACCCAAAAATTGACCTACAAAGGATTGAGTTTGCTAGTACATAGTTAACATTAGGATCGAGACTTTTGTTTAACAAAATACTTTCATTAATATTTATGGTTCATGTTTTTTCTTTTCTGATTGATTTTGGTAAACTCCCGTTTGCAACTCACTACAATCATTCTTGTCTATTATCTAGTTTATGGTGCCAACTGAAGGAGATGAATTTAAAGGTTTTTTTTAGTAACTAGCAATTCTTCTCCATCTTGGAAAGAGAAAATGCTGAAATTATGTAGGGTATTATATTTAGATTAATAGAATAATAGTCCATAAAAAAATATTCTACGGTCTTTTGTGAATGTCTTAGATGGAAACGATGCCTACTTCACTTCTCACTTGAACTTCATTGCTACCCCTTGATGATATTGTAAATTTACATTTTATAAAAGAATAATATAAAGTTCAAATAATAAACACTGATTGTCAATGTTCAAATGATGATAAGCTCATTGGATTTAACAATCTTAGGTTATAATTTGAAAATTTAAAATTGCAGTTCTAGCTGAGTGGAAGCCACCAGTCTATGACAATTCCAGTGGTATTTCCTTGGTAACGGCTTCTACACGTCGCAATTCACCAAATGTAAGTTCCCTTGCATTTTTTTTCTTCTTTCATTCTCTTTTAGTGAAAAATACTGCACTCGCTACTTTAGGATGTATGCCAATTTCAATTTTGTATATGTGAACAATACTATTCATACAAATGAGTGCTTATATTACACTTGTATCCTTGGCCCAAAATAATGGTTCCAAAACCATGCAAAATAAGTCATTATGGTCATTGATTATTAATGCTTTGAGAAGGAAAGTAAAACTGTTGGGATATAATTATATATCTGTAATGTCCCCTTTTTAGTGATGACCTTCTTATGAACTGTTAGCCTATTTCCGAAAATCTGTAGGCTATTCAGTTAAGCAAATTAGGATTTCCAGTGTTTCCTGCTCAGCTTGGTTTACTGTGGTTTTGATGTGTTCTTACTATTTTTAGCAGTGGCTATTTTTAGTAAGTCTATTTTTGGCAGTATCTTCATCAGCAGTGTTGTGCAGTTCATTATCCAGATTTTGGTAATATCTCAGTTTCCAGTTTGATGGTGGTTTGTGCCTTGGACTAAGTTTCATACTTAGTTAAAAATGTGTTCTGGAGTTGTACCCCACACCTAGCTTAATGAGTTTAAGTTATTTTTAAGTTGGGGCCATAAAGTAAGATACATTTAATATTTTATTAAATGTTTATTCATTATCTAAAGTGGGACGACTTGAAGGGTGGAATAAAGAGTTTATTTGATATTTTAAATGAAGCCTTTTTGGAGATAGGGGTCCCTTTTGGGAAAAGGAAGAGTTTCTTTGGAAGTTCAAATGTTACATCTTCTCTTGGTGAAAGCTTATATATTGACGCTTTTTTCTTTGTATTTGATCTTGGAAATTGAATAGTAAAGTTATGCTGCTAGTTTGAATCCAGAACCTGGCTAAGGGGAAGCTTAGTGAATTCAAACCATCCTTCGGGCCTGAAACTATGGCTTCCTAGGTGGATCATCATGGCTGTATTTCACCTTGAAATACAGATGGAGCTTCAATTGATAGAATCGAACAGGTTGCTGATGTAAAACTTGTTTTTGCAAGTTGCTGATTTGGCCTGGCTGAAGCTATTTTCTATTCATAGCTTCAACTGTGATTTTGGTTTTGTTCTAGGTGTTGGCCCAAGCTATACTACTGTGGAGGGCGCCCCTTCTTGCAAATTTGAAAATTTAATATCAAGTTTCTGATTTTTAAGAGCAAGTCGACCTCCTTGGGGGGCCGTACCATTTGGTTATTGCATTGGGATTCATGCCTGTTGTTATCTCCTGTTTCTGGCTCAAATTTCCATTGGAGTTTGGATGTCTAGCTTCTAGCTGTTGATCGACTGTGGTAGGGAAGCATTCAGAGCTGTTTCAGAGGAGTTTCGTCGAAATTGGTGAATCTATAACTTGCTGGTTTGATTTTCTGTACTCTCTGTTTCTGATCAGATTAGATAAGTTTAATTATCTTGCTGTTGTGAGCTTCATTTATGCATCTATTCATATTGTAAATGTTAGAGGAAGTGATACTCTAACCATTGCTCATTTTGGGAATTCATGGTTGATACATTGCAACTGTTTATTAATTGTTTGTAAGCTGTTTAGTAGTACTAACAGCAATTTGTTTGTTTGCTGCAATTTACTTTGTTGTATTCCCCCCACGAAAATAAAGTGGTTGTGTGGATTGTATACCCCCCACAGTTTAAGTGGAAGTGAGGTTAATTGGTTGGTTTGCTGCCTTTAAATGTTTGTAATAATCACACCCACGAAATAAGTGGAGTATTCCCACCGCTTATGGATGCCTGCAACATCAGAAGAAGATGTATTTCAGTTTATTATCTAGCACTCCACCATATTTTAGCACCTCGCTTTGCAAAAGGATCTTGCGTGCACATTCTTGGTGTCGAGTTTAGCTCTCTATTTTCAGTTGTTATCAAGTTATTATATCCTAGGGATCCTCTGACCATATGCCCGCCCCTCCTCCTTAAGTGGTTTTAGGGCGCATTCTTGGTTAGAGTTGTTTCAGCTGTGTTTTGGATTGGAGCTAATTCTTAACGGGTGCGTGATTTGCATTGTTGTGATTGAAAATTAAAGGAAGAAATTAAGGGGTATATTTCAGTGGTATCAGAGCTTGTTTTCTTGCCATCCTGTGTGTTCAGTGCTTCAGTGATAGAGAATTCCGTTGCTACACCAGAGGAAACAGAGTTCAGTTTCAGCTTCCTGAGATTGACACTTTTTCAGAGGTTTTGAGAAACCAGGAAACATTAGTTGACAGTATGGCTGACAAGTGTAAGGGACCAGCCAATGAGACTAAAGATGACAGTGATTCTAGAGTTGAAAAGAAGTTTGATGCAATGCTGGACATGATGTCAAGACTACTTGCAAAAATGGATCAGCAAGTGATCACACCCCAGCCAAAGCTAGGATCTGATTCTAGTGGTTCTAATTCAAAACCAAGAGGTAGAACAGTTGGGCAACATGTTGCAAATTTAAGGGAATCAGCCCCTAGACCTCTCCTTCCTTCCTTCACTCCTAGGGTGGAAGCTTCTGCCGAGCCCGAAGTCCCCATGGCAGATGAAGTAAGACAAAGTTACATGGAGTATGTCTCTCTTCCCTATGAAATCAGAGAGAATTTAACTTTTGATCAGTATATGAATCAGAAGAAAGGAAGAGGCGGGAAAAAGGATTTTCGAGCTCCTTTGGGTCCCAAGATGGACTACCAACAAGCGCTTGCCAAGGTCACCTTGGTTCATTATGATGGAAGTGACAAGTGCACAGCTCGTTCATGGGTCCAAAAGTTGGACAATTATCTATCACTCAGGCCTATGCCAGAAGAAGACGCCATCAAATTTGCAACATTGCATTTGGATGGAGCAGCACACGAGTGGTGGTACCACAGTTTGGTCACTCTTGGCCATAACCTCATTCATACATACGAAGAATTTACCAACAAGCTGATCGAAAGGTTTGATACCAAGGATCCAGAAATCAAATTCCGTGAGCTTGCTCAGTTGAAATAGTAGGGTTCTTTGGATTCTTACATTATTGATTTTCAAAGACTTTCCATGATGGTGCCTGTTGTGACCTTTTCACACATCACCCCATCCAAGATGGGGACCCCCTAATTTTTGCTCCATTCTGGTCTTTTGGCTTTGGTTCTCTCTGTCTCTGGTCTTTTGTCCTTCCGGGGGTGTCTCGTTTGACCTCAGTTGAAGTAATTGACAAATTTAGGGTTGCTGTCCTTTAGGTCCATCCGAGGTCAAGATTGAGTTACTCAGGTGAAATCTAAGTGCAGCAACACATTCAGAAAGCTCAAGGCAGAATCCCCCTGAAATCTCACTGAAATCCGACAACTTACTATTTTTAGTAATTACCTAATTTGAGGCTTGTTCCTCAGGATTTCGGGATTCTAATGACTTCAACACAATCAGGTAGCTTTAGAGTGCCTACATATGAAATTTGAACAGATTCAAACAACTGGCTATTTTTAGCAGTTCAGCCTTCGGAGGTTATTTTCAGGGTTTAGACAAGCAATTCTTCGGTGAATGACAGGAGAATTGATCTGGGTTTTCCAAGACCTTTGCGATGGTGTAACATGCAAATCAAGATGGTGACTTTCAGAGTTCAGCTTTCCGAGGCTATTTTTAGGGTTTGCATGCAAGAATTTTCAATGCATGTCCGGATATTCCATGTGGGTTTTGCGAGAGCTTCGCAGTGATATGACATGCAAGTGGATCGGATCGGATCAGTTTTCAGGGACTTACTACTTTTAGCCAGTGCCAGAACTTTGACCAGTTTTCTGGTTTTTTGAGATCCCACGGGCACTGTGACATGCAAACTCGTTTGACATCCGATGGACCTCTTTCGGGACACTTACTATAAATAGCAGCTTTAGTCCAGCAGCCACCTAGCACTTCATTCCAGCAAGCAGAACGACAAACAGTACTAATCAGGAGCAGTCGAAAACACTTGAAAGTCAGATTAGGGTTTCCCTGCCATATCTAAAAATAGATAAAGCGAAATGCAGAGATGTCAGAATGAAGCACGCCACCATGATCAACATCCTTCAAGGTACATGTTGGCAAAATTTGAGCGGAATCGGAGAACTTACTATTTTTAGTAAGTCAGGGCACGGCTATAAATAGCAGGTCTGCACCCAAGGTTGGCATCAGCACGACACCCAAGTTATCAGGATTAGGCGTTGCAAGTTTTAGGTCAAGCGGAGCTACTGAAGCAGGCAACTTTGAAACTTACTATAAATAGCAGGTGGCTAAAAATAGCGCGTCATCACCAGAAGCAAGTATGAACAGGTCTCTCACAGCATCAAAAGCAACTGGAGCGAATTTCAAAGCAAATAGAGATACAGAAATTGATCAATTCTAGGGTTTGCTAAAAATAGCATGTATTGTGCCGGATAAGATGTGAACAGGATGGCAACACCAGGTGGAGGCACAACCATGCCAGTTCCAGTTCAGAACAGGGTGAAAATCAATGAAACCCTAATTTCTCCTAATTTTACTAGAAATAGAAAGCCAGAACAAGGTTAGGGCGTTGGAAATTCATAAATGATAACTGGCATTAAACACCTTCAGACATGCCCAGGAGAAATGAAAGATTCAAAAGTTCTAAGTATGAGATTTCCTTGAGCAAAGGTGAAATGCGCCTTCAAGAGGCATAGAAATTCTGCTAAGGCAAGAGATCTTCCTCCTCATACCCCCATATGCGCCTAGGGAAGGTGAAAGGTCACCCGAAGACATAGAAATATTCACTGAGACATCAAAATTTCCCAAGGCATCCTCAAATGCGCTCAAAAGGAAGGAAGTTGACAAGGCTAAATGCGCCAAGGGGAGGTGAAAAGGCACCATGAACGTAGTATTTTCCCCCTCACAAGCCAAGATACGCCTAAGGCAAAGAGATTTCCCTCTCACACTTGCAAATGCGCCCAAGGAAGCTGAACAGTCAAGTCAAGGCGTGGAAAGTCTTTCACATATGGCTAAATGCGCTCAAAGAAGGAAGTCAATACCCCCATATGCGCCAAGAGGAGGTGAAGAGCCACTAAAACGGGGGGTGGAATTCCTTCCAACACTAGCAAATGCGCCCAAGAGTGGAAGCATCATAGGCTAAATGCGCCCAAGGAAGCTGAAGGGTCACAAGATGGAGATGCCTTCCTTTGCAAAGGTGATATGCGCCCAACATGGAAGTTCACAAGCCAATATGCGCCCAACATGGAAGTTCACAAGCCAATATGCACCAGAGTGAGGTGAAGAGTCACCCAAGGCGTGGGAATTCCTCATGACACCCCCCCATTTGCGCCCTCAAAGTTCCTCCTCTCTATAGCAAATGCGCCTAAAGGTAACCTGGTAACAAGTTAAAGGTAAAACATTGAAGGTGAAAGAAAAAAAGCGCCAAGGGTAAAGGAAGTTTTCTCCTCACCACGTGAAATGCGCCAAGGAAGAAAAATAACACTAAGGGTGGCGTGATTTTGAAAATGCTAAGGCATGGGGATTCCTCCTACCCATGGCAAATCCACCCCTTCGTCTGGAAATTAACACATGAAAATTCGCAAAGGGTAAGGTGTTAGCCTCTAGGCGTGACAATGCCTAAGGGGTAAAGGGAAAGGTTGATACATAAGATGAAGTACGCCCCTCATGGGTAATTTAAAATGAAATTTTCTAGGATTTTTCTAAAGCAAAAAATTGCCAAAGCGTGAAGATGATTGAAGTGGAAGTTGGCATGCCCAAATGCGCCCTTCAAGGGTAAAATATTTTAAATTTAAATTCCTAAGGCTTTTTGTTTTTAAAGGGAAAATGAAGAATACGCCTAGAGGATGATGCTAGTTCTAGAGTTAGAAAAATCTTCAGAAGGAAAATTCTTCAGAGAAAAATCAAGAAAATTTGCCAAGGCAAAGAAGATGGGAAATTACAAGAGTGGAAGACATCCGGAGGATAAGATTAAAAACATTAGCCATTTTTATTATTTTTAAATAATAAAAATTAGAAGAACCCCTTCGTCCGGATACACATGAAAACAATGGATTTTGGGAAAATTGTTCTTTTGGGTATTAAACGTTTTCAATTGAGAAGTGAGTCAAGCTTACTCCATGCCATGTCTACATCGTTTCGATGGATATTTTGCCCAGTGCCTATTTTAAATAAAATTCCTAAGGCAAAATTGAGAGATTTCTCTAAGGAAAACGAGCAAAATGAATGAGAGGCACTTCGCTAGAAGTTTTGAGCTAGACAATTTTTCCAAAGCAAAGACAAGATCAAATGACTTAGCCAAATGTTTCGAAATTGTTCAAGAAGTGAGCGATTTAATATTTTAAGAAATCAAATGCGACGAGGCAGGCCTGTGCAGAGGTGATGAATTCATAATTCTAGAAGATGCCTCAGATGACAATTGTTACAACGGAGAAAAGAGAGGGAAAATGAATTTGAAAATTTGCTAAGTATAGCCTCTGCAGGAATTCGACTAGGCTATAAGATTTTAAAATCTTCGTCATTCTTCTCACCAGTTGCTGAATGCCAAAATATTGGCTAAGTGAAAGTACGAATTTTTGAAGAGATTGCAATTGTTGAGAAGTTCGAAATTGTGAGAGAGCTGAAGGAGAAGTGCACATTTGCAAAAGTTGAAGTTGCTGAAGGAAGTGCGACTCAACTTGTTGAGGCTGCAGTTGCTGAGAGGCACGAATTCCCAGATTGAAGTTGCTGCATTTGCTGAGAAGAATGGCCGAATCAAGCAGAAGAGCTGTAGGCAGAAACAACCACACCAAGTCCAGACAGGCTGTGATCAAGAAATTGGGCAAGTCATTCTTGCCAGAATCCAAATTTTCATCAAAACTCGGCAGGCTAGCTGACACGAACTTAGGCTCATTCAACATGGAAGCATTCAGAAGGAGGATATTGGGGACTGGAGGCCATCACTCGTCAGTGACTTCGCACAGTATTGTCAGAAGTGGACTGTATGCTGCTGCCAACTTTCCGCCAGCTATCCGATGTCCATAACTCATCATGGAGTGCGCCTACCACTACAATGCAGAACAGAGAACAGTCACTTTACCAGATGGCACGGTGCTGACAAACTTGACACCTGAAGCGATCGGAGAGGCATTCGGGATTCCAGTTCATGAAAAGATGATCTACAAGACGAAAGAGAGAGCTGGAAAGATGTACTCATCCACCACAGACCGGTGTGCTGATTTGATACACTAGGTGGATGATTAAACCCAAGCCAACTCGCACAAAATTGCCCAAGCAGATAGTCTCAGATGACTTGAGACGGGAGTTTGGTGATCTCATTATGATGCTGAGCAAAGTTGGAGGATGCCCCCGAGCGTTCATCTTTGAACCTTGGATGTTCTATTTTGTCAACTTGGTGTTGGAGGGATAGGATTACATGGATTGGGCACTGATGATCAGTGATAACATCCATGAGCAGCTTCGTGGCGTGAGGATAACGAAGACATTTTACATGGGCTCCTACCTTGTCTATATGCTGGCTCGCATGACGAGATACAGAGGGATCTCTTACAAAGAAGCAATCGGTTGCGGATCCCACCAGTTTAAAATATATGAAGCTTGTCCATAGTTGCATCTGACAAGCACAACTAATTACAAGAGGGTTAATGATGCCTTTACAATGCATATCACGAGGACCTTGCAGCAGAGAACCCGCCACAGAATATCAAGGGAGGCACAAGAAATGATTAAGAAATTCGGATGTTGGTTTATCCAATTTCCAAAATTCACCTACATAAGGCTGCAAGGATTTTCCTCATATCCATACAGATTGCCTCGGTATCCCACAAACAGGATAGTGATGCTGGAAGTATCTAGGCAACTGATTGCTTATGATAAGATTCAGAAGAAGAAGAAAGGTGGACTCGGATTCTCGATTACTATGGGAAATTCAGATGAAATCTGCCCATCGCTGCAAACAGCAAGGGAGGTAGAAGCAGAGCTCCAATTCTTCCACTTTTCCTATCACACCAGCAGGCATTACTACGATCCTCACAGAAACATTAGGTGGATATTGACAGAAGAGTTTAGGCACAAGGTGCAAATCGAAGACTTTTGGGCTAGTGCAATGGATGAGATCGAAGTCAGAAAGAGAATGTTTTCTCGGATACCGTTGGTGATGGTCAGGGAGTGTGAGATCATCCCGGTACCAGATCAGATTGAGGAAGATATAAACGTAGTACAGGCTGACTACGAAACAGTAAGAGATACGCCTTTGCCAGTCCCGGATTGGTCTGAGCCAGAGATCACTGACTTGGATACACTTTGTATCCCAGTCTTGACGTTTACACGGAGTTGGGTAGAGAGGCATGTCAGCTGACTCAAGGGAAGGTCAATTCCCCTTACCTACAATTTGATGGGAGACAACAGATTACAAGCAATTAATCCGAGATGAAGTAATCCAACTCCAGAGCCTAGAGGAAAAGAGCCAGTTCGACCTGAGCCAGTGGTAGTCGAGGAGTCCATGCATACGCCATCTCGGACACACTCTCCAAGCTTACAGGAGGTGTCGTTATTTGTTGATCAGAGGGAGAGATTGGATGTAGAGCGGACGGTGCAAGCAGAGAGTCAGCCACCTCCTAGAGAATCAGTGGGTCAGAGCATCAACATGCCCCAAGAGGATCAGCAGTAGGAAAATCAGCAAGAGACAGATGATGGGACGGCTACTGATACTCAATTTCAGCAGGAAATTGAGGCGGCTCTCGAGGGTGATGCTACTTCAGATCAGGATGCCTAGAGCTCGGGAGACATGGAGCCTATTGATGACAGAGAGCCTCGTCAAAATGATGGCAGAGGAGAGGTTCACGAGGTAGAGACTGAGGTAGAACAACCTTTTATTATATCTGACATGCGGCAGGAGGTGCTAGAATGGCCAAGGGACAGAATGAGGCGTGATCCTGTAGATGAGACCGATCCCGCAGCCGAGATGGAGGAATTATTACAGAGGATCAGCGCACCTCCAACAAAGAAAAAGGCTAGGAAGTTTTCCAAGATCTCAACAGATGAGGATGGATCCCGAACCTTGCATATGGCAGTTCCTCGGGTAGAATGTGATAGAGATGAGGCCGTTCCTGAGAACTATGTTGTGACAACTATGGAACTAGGCCGCCCTACTGGAGCACAAGTGGTAGAGGAGTGCGATAATTCGTATCGGGCACTCAAGGATAGATTGTCCCATGTTGAGGGCAAGTACAAAAGGTTGAAGGTAGAGCACAAGACATTGATTGGCTACGTGCAACACTTGTCCCGTCCTTGTGGGCAAGAGAATCCGGCAATTGAGCTTCCAGCTGAGTTTTCCAGGGAGTCAATCAGTGGGTTAGAAGATTTAAAGAGAATGCAGGCAGACAAGTGGGTTGCCAGTGTGCGTACAGAAACAAGAAAGTTCATGGAAGATCTTGCACATGCCTATGGGAAAGCTTCCGATATTATGGCCAGAGTGGAGGCAGTTAACCATGCTTGGGCTGAGGCTCGCATCTATCAGACGAGAGTTGTTCTTCGTTTAGGGGCTTTGATGAGCATACCTCAACAGACTTTGGTTGAGGGAGGTGTTATCCAGCAGGGAGATAGATACGACTTCGCCATATGGTATTCTTCAATAGTCACAGGCCGGGGATTCTATGATGCATCACAGGCAGATTCTGTCAGGGTCAGAAATGTCATGACGAACATCTTAGATGGAATTCTCAACACGTTGGAGGCAATCTTTGCCAAGAGGTTGACTGCTGAAGAGGTAACTGCAGATGGATTGAAAGACAGATTGGCGCCATTCTTCTCTGAGGTGAAGACCTTCACACAGGACAATTTCGAGAACACAGCCACGTTCTCCAGTATCATACAGAACACCTAGGACGCCCTTGTTGCCTGGAAGAAATCATTAGCCCGACATGGGAAAACAGTTGCGGTTTTGGAGTTTTAGTTGGATCACATTCCTCCTATGTCCGATCAGGAAGTTGAGGCAGTCTTAGCCAGATTCATCAGATTCGCAGCCAGCGAGAAGGAGAAAGGAAACGCCCTTCTGGACGATGACCTTCTGGAAGGAGATGACGTGCATTGATGGCAAGGTGTGGTGCATTGATGAGGAGTGGAGGGCACATTCATTGCCCCACTCCTCTCGGTGGCGGTTTTTAGGGCAGAAGCCCTAATTAGGGCATGGGTGGCTCAATCTGAGCCCTTTATTGTAATCAGATCTGAACCGTCCACTATTTGGACTCATTATAAAAGGGGCATCCCCCTTCATTTGTAAATAGTTAGAATTAGAATCAGAGATAGATCAGAGCTAGACAGAGATAGAGATTGATAGAAGTTAAAGTAGAGCTAGGAGTTAGCTTAGTTGGAAAGGAAAGGAAGACTTTCTCTTTGAAAGTTTTTGCAAAAGATTGTTGTGTAAGACTCTCATGATATAAAGATTTCATTGCTTGGTGACTTCATTTTGTGTTGTGGGCAGTTGACGAGATCTTTTCGTCTTTCCAATTCGAATAGAGTAAAGTAAAGTAGATTTGTTTTCATGCAAGTAGAGTTAATTATGGAATGTGACATTAGTTTGGGCATATCTTCCCGTATCCATACCACTGGCGGATTTGCTGACGGTAAGTCTGCTCTTGCGTGGTCGACTGGAATCTCAGCACTTAACTTCGATTGTGTTCAATGTGCCCACTTGCTTCGTTGTGAAGGGGTGTGCATGGTGAATCTCAATTTGAACATCTCATCCATCCTTTGAAGATTGCACCAGCTTTGTCAGAGTTGTCCGAAGGGGAGACGAAACGAAGTTTGGTTTGAAGACTGTCAAAGCTAATCCTTGCATTCCACCCGTAGAAATAGATTGTAGAATTCCTATCCCTACCTCCTTTAAATTTAGCATTTCCCGATCCGTTCAAATACCAGAGCATCATAGTCAAAATCCTTCATTTGCTTGAGCATATAAAGTTGAACAATTACGTAAGTCCCCTTCGAATACCCAGCATATTCACATCAACCAACTGAGTCTATTCGCATTAAAGAAACCTTGGAGTCGAACGCATGAACTTTCACGCAATCTTAGCATGCGGAACACTTTGATCAAGAGAGAATAGAGTGACCGTTGGACATTTTATTCTGTGTTGGCGTTGTCATAAAACACACGTCAACAGTGCCCAACATCACTGAGAGAAGGTTTGTTTTATTGTTCTCTGAAGGTCTTATGGAGCGATTGAAAGGGTGGGTTAAAGCATTCGATCCACCAAGTCTTGAGGAAGCAATAAGGAAAGCTAGAAGCATGGAATTGGCTGCTCCAAGGCCTAAGTTTCCTTCAAAACCATTTGTTCATAAGAAGGAAGAGAAACAATTCCCTACTCCATTCAAAAAGTTTCCACCTAAAATGGATGAAGAGCTGTGTGAGAAGTTAAGAAAAGAGGGGGTTTGTTATACATGTCGTGAACCATGGTCTAGAGGGCATAGATGCTATGGTAAAGGTCTTTCACATCACATGGGAGCTTATTCTAAGTATAGTGATGAGGAAAAAATTCCTGAAGAACCTGAAAAAGGGCAAGGAAGTGGAGATACCTTTGCTCAACTAACTAGTTTCCAGAAGAATGAATCTTTCAGGGTTCGTGGTATGCTTAGTGGGCAGAGAATGGTTGCTCTGATTGATACTGGAGCAACACATAACTTCTGTGATGAAGGGCTAGTTGCAAGAAGAGGGCTCAAGACTGAAGAATTTGAAGGATTCAAAGTCATGGTAGTGGATGGATTCACAATTTCTTGCAACCGAAAGATCTCCAACCTATCCATGCAATTGGGAACTTATGAAGTCAAAGACGATTTCTACGTTGTAGGAATTGGAGAAACGGATGTTGTGCTTGGGATTCAGTGGCTGCGATCTCTTGGTGAGATCACTTTGAACTTACAAACAATGGAATTGAAGTTCCAGGCAAAGGGAAAAATGGTGGTTTTAAGAGGATTGTCCAATGGAGGTCCTCGAATTGTGTCTTTCAAAAGAATGGAGAAATTGATTCGGCATGATCATGTTGAATGGGTGGTTGAATGTTTAATTCTGCCCTGTAGTCCAGTGGAGGACAAAAGACACTACCACCCAGATGTTCAGTCTCTAATCATAAAGAGGAGTAAAGTTTTTGGCAGTATACCTCCTGGAAGACCACCTGAAAGGGGGGCTGAACATATTATTGAGCTTGAAGATGGGGCTAAACCGGTTATTACTGCTCCCTACCGGTATCCCAAGAAGCAGAAGGATGAGATTGAAAAAGCCATCAAAGAGCTTTTGGAGATGGGTCATATCCGTCCAAGCAAAAGCCCTTTTGCTTCGGCTGTGGTTCTTGTAAAAACGAAAGATGGTACCATGCGCATGTGTGTTGATTACTGTGCATTAAATAAAAAAACTATCAAGAACTGATATCCTATTCCTAGAATTGATGAGCTTCTTGACGAGCTCCATGGTGCAATGTATTTTTCTAAGATTGATCTCAGATCTGGGTACCATCAAATCAGGATGAGAGCAGCTGACATTGAGAAAACTGCTTTCCGATGTCATTTTGGACATTATGAATTTCTAGTCATGCTGTTTGGTTTGACTAATGCTCCAACAACCTTTCACTCTTGCATGAACAAAATTTTTCAGAAGCAGATGAGGAAATTTGTGCTGATTTTCTTCGATGATATTCTCATCTACAACAAGTCCTGGGAGGAGAATCTCAAACACTTGGATGAGGTGCTTAGTATTCTTGAATTGGAATGCCTCTATGCCAAGGAATCAAAGTGTGAATTTGGAATGAACAAACTACTCTACCTTGGCCATATAATCAGCTCTAAGGGAGTTAGAGTTGATCTAGATAAAATCAAGGCAGTCCTGGATTGGCCTCCACCTAAGAATTTGACACATTTGAAGGGATTCTTAGGACTCTGTGGTTTTTATCGATGGTTTGTCAAAGGATACTCTCATATGGCTGCTGCTTTGACCGACTTCACTAAGAAGGGGGCATTTGCATGGTCTCTAAATGCTCAAGTGGTTTTTGATAAGTTTAAACAGATAATGAGCTCGTGTCCAGTTTTGTCCTTACTGGACTTCTCCAAAACTTTTGACTTACAATGTGACGCTTCGGGAGAAGGAATTGGAGCTGTTCTCATGCAAGACAAGCATCCCATTGTCTTTGAGAGCAGAAAATTAAGAGGAGTTGAAAGGACTTATTCAATTTATGACAAAGAAATGCTTGCAATCATGCATGCATTAGCCAAGTTTAGGCAGTACTTGGTTGGGAGTAAATTCATTGTTATGACTGATCATAACAGTTTTAGACACTTTTTGCATCACAAGGATTTGAATGAGAGGCAGCAGAAATGGGTGAGTAAGTTACAAGCTTACGACTTTGACATTGAATATGTCAAAAGAAAAAATAACATAGTTGCTGATGCATTATCTAGGAAGCCTCATTTGTCCTCCTTATCTGAGATTTCTGTAGAATGGAAAGAGCAGATTTTAGCTGATTATGCTAAGAATTCTTTTGCAACCAGCATCGTTGAAGGCACTTTTTAGGATGATAGATATAAGTTGGTTGAAGGGCTAATCTACTATAAAGATAGAATCTTTTTGGCATCAGATTCTAAGTTAAAAAAGAAGGTTCTACATTCATTCCATGACATACCTCTTGCTGGTCACCAAGGTTACTTGAAGACTTACAAACAGATCCGTGAAAGATTTTCATGGAAAGGGTTAAAAAATGAAGTTTTGAATTACGTAAGAGAATGTCATATATGTCAAGCACATAAAAATGAGCATGTTTTTCTTGCTGGTTACTTGCAGCCCTTACCTATTCTGAATAAAAAATGGGAGAGTATTTCTATGGATTTTATTACAGGGTTGCCAAAGGTTCATGGAAGGGATTGTATCTTTGTTGTGGTTGATAGATTGACCAAGTTCGCTCATTTCTTGGCCATTACTAGTTCATTTACAACAGCACCAGTTGCTGATTTGTTCTTCCATGAGGTGTTTCGGTTGCATGGGATTCCAAACAATATCGTGAGTGATAGAGATAGTAAATTTTTGAGCACCTTTTGGCAAGAGCTGTTTAAATTGTGTGGTACAATGCTTACTTCGAGCACTAGTTATCACCCTCAAACTGATGGACAAACTGAAATCGTCAATAAGTGGTTAGAGGGTTATCTCAGAAACTATGTTTCAGGACAGCAAAAAGCATGGGTGAGATGGCTCCACTTGGGTGAATATTGTTACAATTCATCCTATCATATGTCTATCAGAATGTCTCCTTTCATGGCTTTGTATGGGTATGAAGCTCCAAGTTTTGTTGATCTTGTTTTTGGTGATTGTAGAGCTCCTCAGGCAAAGGATAAGTTGCAACACAGTCAAGACATTCTCAAATCATTGAGGGACAATATCAAGCATGCTCAGAATCAACAAAAATTATATGCTGACCAGTAGCGTACTTAGCGATCTTTTGAGGTTGGTGATTTGGTATATTTGAGACTTCAACCTTAGAGACAGTCTACTCTCAAGAAGGGTGGGACTGAAAAACTTAAGCCATGTTTTTATGGGCCTTTCAAGGTCATCGGAAGAGTGGGAGAAGTGGCTTACGAGTTAGAATTACCGTCGAGCAGCAAGGTGCACAATGTGTTTCATGTTTCCAGACTCAAGAAAGCTCTGGGTCATAAATGTGTTGCATCCACAGAATTGCCTCCATTGGCTGAGGAAGGACAACTTGTTTTGATTCTCGAGACAATTATTGAGTTTAGAGAACACACTTTGAGGAAGAGGTCAATCAAAGAGTATTTGGTTAAGTGGAAGAATTTGCCATTAGAGAATGCTACATGGGAAAATGAGCAGATTTTGCAGCATCCTGATTTGCAATTGCTTGGGGACAAGCAATTCTGGGAAGGGCGGACTGTAATGTCCCCTTTTCAGTGATGACCTTGTTATGAACTGTTAGCCTATTTCCGGAAATCTATAGGCTATTCAGTGAAGCAAATTAGGATTTCCAGTGTTTCCTGCTCAACTTGGTTTATTGTGGTTTTGATCTGTTCTTACTATTTTTAGCAGTGGCTATTTTTTGTAAGTCTATTTTTGGCAGTATCTTCATCAGCAATGTTGTGTAGTTCATTATCCATATTTTGGTAATATCTCAGTTTCCAATTTGATGGTGGTTTGTGCCTTGGACTAAGTTTCATACTTAGTTAAAAATGTGTTATGGAGTTGTACCCCACGCCTAGCTTAATTACTTTAAGTTATTTTTAAGTTCGGGCCATAAAGTAAGATACATTTAATATTTTATTAAATGTTTATTCATTATCTAAAGTGGGACGATTTGAAGGGTGGGAATAAAGAGTTTATTTGATATTTTAAATGAAGCCTTTTTGGAGATTGGCGTCCCTTTTGGGAAAATGAGGAGTTTCTTTGGAAGTTCAAATGTTTCATCTTCTCTTGGTGAAAGCTTATATATTGGCGCTTTTTTCTTTGTATCTGATCTTGGAAATTGAATAGTAAAGTTATGTTGCTGGTTTGAATCCAGAACCCAGCTAAGGGGAAGCTTAGCGAATTCAATCCATTCTTCGGGCCTGAAACTATGGCTTCCTAGGTGGATCATCATGGCTGTATTTCACCTTGAAATACAGATGGAGCTTCAATTGATAGAATCGAACAGGTTGCTGATGTAAAACCTGTTTTTGCAAGTTGCTGATTTGGCCTGGTTGAAGCTATTTTCTGTCCATAGCCTCAACTGTGATTTTGGTTTTGTTCTGGGTGTTGGCCCAAGCTGTACTACTGTGGAGGGCGCCCATTCTTGCAAATTTGCAGAAGTTAATATCAAGTTTCTGATTTTTAAGAGCAAGTCGACCCCCTTGGGGGGGCGTACCATTTGGTTATTGCATTGGGATTCGTGCCTTTTGTTATCTCCTGTTTTTGGCTTGAATTTCCATGGGAGTTTGGACGCCTAGCTTCCAACTGTTGATCGATTGTGGTAGGGAAGCATTCAGAGCTGTTTCAGAGGAGTTTCGTCCAAATTGGTGAATCTATAGCTTGCTGGTCTGATTTTCTGTACTCTCTGTTTCTGATTAGATTAGATAAGTTTAATTATCTTGCTGTTGTGAGCTTCATTTATGCATCTATTTATATTGTAAATGTTAGAGGAAGTGATACTCTAACCATTGCTCATTTTGGGAATTCATGGTTGATACATTGCAGCTGTTTATTAATTGTTTGTAAGCTGTTTAGTAGTACTAACAACAATTTGTTTGTTTGCTGCAATTTACTTTGTTGTATTCCCCCCACGAAAATAAAGTGGCTGTGTGGATTGTATACCCCCCACAGTTTAAGTGGAAGTGAGGCTAATTGGCTGGCTTGCCGCCTTTAAATGTTTGCAATAATCACACCCATGAAATAAGTGGAGTATTCCCACCGCTTGTGGATGCCTACATCAGCAAAAGAAGTTGTATTTCAGTTTATTATCTAGCACTCCAGCATATGTTAACACCTCTTCTTGCAAAAAAATCTTGCGTGCACATTCTTGGTGTCGAGTTTAGCTCTATAGTTTCAGTTGTTATCAAGTTATTATATCCTAGGGATCCTTTGACCATATGCCTGCCCCTCCTCCTTAAGTGGTTTTAGGGTGCATTCTTGGTTAGAGTTATTTCAGCTGTGTTTTGGATTAGAGCTAATTTTTAACGGGTGCGTGATTTGCATTGGTGTGACTGAAAATTAAAGGAAAAAATTAAGGGGTATATTTCAATATCCTACGCTTAGCGACCCTTAGTTGTCATTTTTGAGAGGTCATTTAGCTTGTTGGAAATATTGTCATTGATGTCAAAGGCACAAAGTCATAATTGATGTCATTAATGTCATGTCACAATGAAGGTAGAAGAAATTGCACCCATTCCAAGACTATTTTATCCTCACAAGGCAGTCATGAATTATTTTTATTGCTGGTCAACCCCTTCCTACTTGGCGTCCCTCTTGAATTTCTAATTTGTTACACCCGAAATGAAATTTTTGGCATTCTGCTTAAATTGAGCTAGACAATGTAAAAATGCCATCAAAAGTATGTTTTAGGTCAAACCAAACATGAAGTCTTTATGGGTTTCTTTCAAGGAACCTATGGTTAAAATTCTGAAAAAATGAAAATTAGGGTTTTACGCCTCTATTTTTGAGGAAACCCTTAAAAATAGGACCTTCCCAGAAATGATTGAAAATAATTTTGATAGCGTTAATTGCCTTCACGATCACATTGATCAAGTCAGAATTATCAAAAGACATGTTTTACTCTGGTGGGTCTATTTCTATTTTTCAGGAACGAAATTAGGAGCTCCGCAGCCATTAATGGCAGATTGGCCAGTACCAGGTGCTGAAAGCTAAACCTCAAAAGCTCCAACGAAGAAGCTATGGCGGAAAAGGTCAAAAAGATGCTGTTATAGCGAGAGAGTTTCTCAAAACAAAAAAGGCCAAAATCAGTCATCCTCTTCGCTTTCGTGCTGGCTCGGCAACTAAACAATCAACAAAATCATCTGATGCAAGGATCGTTGACCAACCGTCAGGAAATTATGGAGGATCCATCAGCAACGAAGATGCCAAATCAGAGAGCTTCATGGTAAAAGCGCCCCTGTTGGCCAGGGGTGCCCCTTAGTTCAAGGCACAAGATGAATCAATAAGCAGCAACTCTATACATGATATCTTTCCAACTTCCTCCCAGCTACGTGATCAATTTGACAGTAGGTCCACAAGACACGCCAAACGATCACGAGTTGAGATCAAGCAAAAAAAGCCAAAATTGAAGAACTGGAAAGACAAGCCAGAAAATGGCTAAGGCATGGCTAAAAGTGCCCCTCTTGAAGAAAGGCGCCCTTTCTTGACGGCATCCAGATTCAACCAGAATCTTCACTGCCTCCTAGGATGACTTTCTCAGCTATGACCAGTCTCGTCAGTAAGACTATCAGCAAGAACTTCTGACAAATCAATCATCTGATGGAGGAGGTCAAAGTCAGGCAGTTCACAACCAAGATAAAACCAAGCAAAAGCTAAAAGCACCCTTGCTGGCTAGGGGCGCCCTTTAGTTTGAAGGACCTAAACCTGCCAGCTTCAACTGAGAAGTCAGTCATCCTGAATAGGACCAAGTTAGCTACTAGATGCATCATCAAGTAGAGTCATCTGATTCATCTAGCAATGGGAAGGTCATATCAAAGCAAAGAGTGTCTAAAAAGTTCAAAATGAAGAACAAGCTAGAAAATTGACTAAGGTATTGTCAAAAGCGCCCCTCTCAAGGAAAGGCGCCCTTCTTTCTGGAGGCCTAAACTCAATTTTCTGAGTTAATCCCTCCTAGGCATATCTTGTCAAGATGATCCCACCTCAACAACATAACTGCCAGCCACTGCCAGAGATCAACCGAGTAACTTGAATCAAAGATCAAATGGAGGCACTTCAGCTTGCAAAATGGAGAAAAAAGACCAACTTCAAGGATGGACGCCTAAAAGAAGTCAAAGCAAAAATGTTGACTTGAGTTAGCAAATTTGGAGCCAAAAAGAGGCCAAACACTCCACAATTAGTGGAAATCACCTTTTGGAACTCCAAATTAGACCTAAATCATGAGTTGTCTTCCATACTGGGTGGATCTCAACCCTAATCACCATATATTCTTGCTAGGCATCCCATTCTTCATTATTCTTTTGCAGGTTGAAGGATAAAACAACAAATAGCTTCCAAGAACACGTTTCCAAGATCTGGCAGAGGTTTTGGACGGATCTTCAATATTTTTGAAGATCAGTGGCAGTAAAAGTATTCTTCCCCAAAGATTGTTTCCAGAGGCAGATTATTGCAAAGTGGCAGTTTATAACTTCCAATCCATCTTCTGTCTACTTCCTCTATTTCTGTCTATATTTCTTTCCATGTCACAGGAAACGACAAATAATCATAGATCTGGCGAACTGGGTGTGATCAACACAGCTTTTTTAACAAAACCCACATGTTGGATTTTTCCAAAAAAAGTAGCCTTGCTACCCCTATTTTTTAGGGTTTCCGGAAAAAAGTCATAATTTTGAAAAACAGACAAACTGGGTTTGTTTAGCTTTGAAGCACGAACAAAACCCATGTGTTGGATTTTTTCCGAGAAAGATCACTTTTTGGTGCCCGTTGCCTTTGCCACCGAAGGGCTCTTGCATGTCAAAAAAAAATTGTTTTTTCGAATTTCTGACGATTTGGGTTTGTTTAGAAAATCATTCTCAACAAAACCCATGTCTCGAATTTTTCGTAAAAATTACCCCCGGCGAGGCTATTTTTAGCAGTTCCAGAAAAGTTGTACTGAACAACATCGTATGCACTGTCAATCTTCAAGGTTTTCAGAATGCAGTACTTCTAGGTACAATACAAGACCAAGACGGTCTTATACCATGATTATCTGAAATTGACTGACACAGACTTATGGCAGGAAAATCCAGAGGTCAGTGATGAGGACTTGGAGGGCATGAACCAAATTACATTGCAAAACATTGAAGGATCCGGTTTATTCCAAGCTGCATCCATTCCGATCACGTTACAGAGCATTGAGCTTGTAACTGCTTGCACAAAGCATTACAACCCTACTACAAGAGAGATCCTATTAGTGGACGGAAGGGTGATTTGCAGCTTATAGCTGGTGGACATAGAGACATGTTTTGCAATTCCACCATGCCCTACCAAGAAGGTCATATTTGTGACAGAATGCGAAAAGGCGTTCGAGGCTTCGAGGGATAAGTGTTCACTTATAATGGCTGAACATTGGTTAAAAACGAAGAGAACCAGCTTGCCCAAATTGGTTGGGCGAGGAGAATTCAAAGATGAGTATGGAGTGTTAATCACTCTACTCAGCAGTCACTGGACAAGAAGAGGGATAATCCTTCCAGCCGTGGATGTTCTATATTATTGGCAAAATAATCAGCAGGAAAGAACATTACGATTGGGCCTCTCTGATCAGTGACACGCTCCAACAATTTACCAGGTTTCTAGAAGAGCACCGTTTCCACGTGTTCCTAGCTGGTATACCTGATAGCCTTCCAAGGCGATTTCAGAACACTAAACACTGTGGGAACCCTAGGTGTGCAAAAGGTCCAAGAATACTTTCCTCGTCTTGAGTTCACTCTAGCGGAAAGACACTTCAAGAAGATGAATGACTTTTTCACTATGCACACCATGCGTGAGCTAGACCATCAGATGCATGTTCGTATTTCACCAACAGATAAGGCAGCAATGGTGGACTGGGCGGATTGGTTCATCTAATTCCCCACTTTCACCTACATACGCGTGTATGGCTACAATGGCCACCCCGCCATGATGCCACGCTACCGCTTAGATAGGGTAGTTTTTATGGAATTCCTGAGGCAGTTGGCCGAGGTTCACTCTTACCCTCGCGTAAAGAAGAAATCCGTTGCAGACTTCCCTTTTTAGATGGGACTCTACAGATGCAGGACTGTAGCCGATGCTAGGTTGATAAGCCAGGAAATAGTGAGATTTAATCTCAAGTACCTCATTGACAGGAGGTCATCATATGATCCCAGAGGAATCTTCGCATGGACCTTTCATGGAGGATTTTTGGGTCAACTGCGAGGATGAGTTCGAAGTGAGAAGAAGTAACTACAGCAGATTCAAGCTCTTGCAGATTGCAGAATTCATGTCAGAGGACATCGAGGGCTTATCTGATGATGAAGAAGAAGTCATTCTTTCTTCCTTCCTCACGGGTCAACTAGATGCACAACCGCTTGGCAAAGTAGATTGGTACGTGAAAGAGAGTACGTCTATCTAGGAAAGAACGGGTAGAGTAGTTCGACATAGTCAACTCTACCTTGACAGTAAAACGACAAGGAAGGTAGTACTTCCCCGATCTGAGCCGCCGACGGTTCAGTCTACACTACCTTCCTCGTCTAGGAGGAAACCCAGGCAGAAGAAGATGAGCATTCTTCCAGAAGGAATGCGAATGTCAGGGAGCACATGGGGAAGAAGAGGAATTGTTAGCACAAGCTAGCAAGAGGTACAGGTGGAGACAACCACCAATTTACTTGAAAGAGTTGAAAATGCTGCAGCTACACCAGAGCTAGTGATTGAAATAATCGCTGTAGAGATGGAATCCATTGTAGAAGAAGTTGCAGCAGAAGCGGTGCCTATAATAGAAATAGAGCCACTGGCTTCACCACCATCACAGAGGTCGCAAAGTCCCATTGATTTGGACTCGCCACCACGAGGCATTGCCACGACACAGTCTCGTTCTTCTAGCATTCAGGAGGCCTATGTTCCTCCTCCTAGCGATGCTAGCCAAGATTCTATCTGGCTGGAAAGCTCGCTTGGAAGGAAAAGGGAGAGACCTTCTTATCAGCTTGACTTATCTGAATTCCATCATGTCCCACAAGACATGCCGACAAAGAAGTTGAAGAAGCAAACACATGTAGAGAGGAATGCAGAGAATGAGGTTGTCATAGAGACTGCCGCCCCGCCTGAAGATAAAGGCATACATAATGTGAGGGTTGAGGATTTCACGCTTTCAAAGGTGAACCTTGGAAAGACCACTCGACAGGTGGAGGCAGACCTTCTCGGAATCGCCTCAGCGAGCGTCAAGGAAAGAATGGCCAAGGATGGACAAGACAAAGCAGCCTTGAAGGCTGAAAACCATCAGTTAAGATTGTACGTTTCTAGTTGATACATGACACTCCCAACTCCTCGGCCTTGCCTGAAGGACTATTGGATCTCCTAGCTGAAAGAAACCATCATCAGTTGATCACATACGGAAAACACTTGAGACGTCAAGTGGATGAGTTTGTCGTCAAAGGACGGTGTGTATTAGCAGAAGCATATCAACTGAGAGATAAAGCACATGGTCTTCGATCAGAAATCCAGCAGTTAGATGTAAAGGCAGCTCAAGAGAGGCCAGGAGAGGAGGCGTCAGTTGCTGATCTACAATAAGTATACCAATCAGTTACAACCATTGAGAACAAACACCATCTCTTTGAGTGGAAAGAACAATTGGCATACAAGGTGAGAGTCTACGATGCCAATTCAGTGGAGCTGATTGACTATAAACGCCCTATCGCCAATATTATCAACTTCGCAAGAACGTTGGTAATATCCTTCCTTGAGTTAGAATATCAGCGAGAAGGAGGAGAATATGTTGAGATTGAAATAGTACAGACACGGTTCCAAGATGTCATCCAATCTTCATTCCTTGAAGATCCCAATGGTTGCAAATTAGCCAAAATTGCAGCCATGTCTATCTAGTTAGATGAAGCAGCTGCCCAATGCATAAACTATCAGCAGCAGCTTGTGATGGGTGAACAAATGCTTAGACGCCACATAGTCACCTTGAAAAACATTAATTGCCCAGGGGCCGAAGAGGTCAATGACTAGATAGAGAATTTGTTGACCAGTGGTGAAGAGGTGTAAAGCACCAAGGAAGGATGTCCTACCCTCCAAATAGCAATAAATACGACTAAAGTCAACTTGATGCCCCTTTCCAAGTTGACTCCAGATCTCCACAGGTCATGCATGTCAGATCCCACTAATCTAGGATGTCTAATTGACTCCCTCGATTTGTGGATCTCAGATCTCCTTCAAAGGTGGATGTCTATTTGGAGACACATTTGTAATTATAAGTTCACTTTTAGTTAAGCGTCAGTCAACTGAGGTAGACTCCCAGTTTTACTTTTGTTTAGTTTCAGTTAACTGAAGTAGATTTCCAATTAACTGCTTGCTCACCTACTTTTAGACATAGGAATTAATCTTACTGATTGGTAAGAACTGTTTGTTAACTCAAGGAGATTTTAGGGTTGCCTACTCCTTTGAGTTTCTATAAATAAGAGCCTTAGGCTCATTATTTGTTTAACTTTTATTTGCTAAGCAAAATTGCTGCGTCGTTGTTGCTAGAGTTAGCTTGTTTATATCTGTTCACTCTTGGATGAGAGTTCGTTGGTTGATTGTAATTGTGCATGATTTCATGCCTTTGCTGTCCCGACCTTTGTAATTCTTTGGAGAAGCTTGAAGAAATAAATCAAATGGTGCATGCTTGCTTGATCTAAATACTTTAGTCCATTCAATGTCTTGTTTTCAAATAGTGTATTGTTTCAATCTCCTCCTTGGACAGGTGTCATCGCCTCCTTGGATATTTTGTCATCGATTATTATCGTTTGATGTTGTTTAATGATTTGTCTTGCACCCTACACTTTGGATAGGTGTCGTCACCTCCTCGGGAATCCTATTAGACAGGCCATCGTTCCTTGTTGTTTCCAGTGAGCTGTTTCCAAGCCTACACCTCGGACAGGGGTTCCTCCTCCTTGCCAAGTCTCAGATCTAGTTTACCGTAAGAGAGTGTTTACTTGTATCGAGCCCTATCTTGGTGTATATCCGAGAGTTCAGAGCCTCAACCATATTCCATTGAGACGGAGGATTCAAGTGATCCAACCAATCCATTTCGCTCCTATGCCGTCATGGTCTGTTTATCTTGAGGAGGTAGGATAGTCTAGAAGCTAGTTAGTCGTAGTTAAAATCTGCGGAAACCAGAGAAAAAGCTTAGCTATGACACATTGTGTTTATGCACCCTTGTGACCTGCCGTTGAGTAAAAAAGATAGGAACCTTAGTACACCCCTTTTTTACAGTAGAAAATCAGCAAAGAGAGATCTTCCTCTCTATAATCCGAAGAGCATGTATTAACACACTTGCAATAGCTGTCCGTTTCCAATAAGCACTCCAGAGGTGCTAATTGAAACGCCAACAGTTTTCTGGCACCCACCGTGGGGCAACGAGGCATAAAACTTCAAGAAAAGCTTTACGCTTTTATGACACGAAATGGGCATCTGGCGTCCTTGGGCACCAGTTGAACAACCTGATCTTGCTCCTACAACTCTCCAACTAGATCTTACATTCATTGAAGGAGAGCAGACGGATATCATCAGTAGCTTGCGTACTTTCATCTTTGAATAGAATACATCAACAACTCAGTGGATAGCCGTAGCTATTACTCTGGATGAGGAAGAAAGAAAGGTTGATCTTGCAGCTGAGAGACCAGTGTAACCACCACCCGTGTGGCAGTAAGCATCCTGGCTCACCAAGTATACATACGGAGGAGAAATAATCCCCGTTTTCAAGAAGACATCAGAGAGGCATCCGATATTGAACAAGTCTTTGAAGAGGTTCCTGAACACTTTCTAGAAGAACACCCGCAAGAACCTCCAGCTCAAGCAATGGCGGGCAACCACCTCTATAATGACAATGCCCATAACAACGACATTGGCAACAACGGCAATGGCCGTAACAACGACAATGACGACAATGACGACAATGGCCACAATAACAATGATGGCAATGGCAATGGCAACGGTAACGGTAACGGCAACTACAACGACGAGTATAACCAATTCGGCAATGGCCGTAATGCAAGACCCGTGAGACGCCGAGCACCTTTGCCATGCGGTAACAACATTGGCCCCTTGGCCTTACAAGGCAATCATGACCTTCCAAAGGGATCGCGAAAGCACTTCCCAAGATTTTTTGGCGACGGGGCTAAACACCCTGACGAGCATCTATCAGCGTTCACAACGGCTTGCTCCGTTTTGTCCGTGCCACATGAAGATATCGTCGTTCGACTCTTTGTCGAAACTGTTGAAGCGAATGCTTCCGATTGGTTCCACCACTTACCGACGGGAGCAATCAGAAACTGGGAGGACATGAGCAACAAATTCTTGGCGAGGTTCAAACCCGTCGAAGATAGCCACCAGTTATTTGCCTGGTTATCTCACTCTAAGATGGAGCCTACGGAACCGATGAGAGAGTTCGTAGCAAGGTTTAATCGCCTGGCTACAAGTCTTTCTCACACACTCAACCCATCGAACGAGATTTTGATGAGTAGCTTCGTCAACGCCCTACCCTCAGAGATAGCCTTTTTCATCAAAGGAAGTCATGAAGAAGACTTACAAACTGCACAAGAGAAAGCTATCGAGATCGAGGATCACATGATGACCACGAGAAAGATGAAGGGAGATGCTATCAGACTGCTGGTCCAAGCATCAGCAGATGCATTGCTACAGAAGGTAGCAAATGAGGCGACTATTCTGAAAAGGCAGTCACCCAATCAAGGGCAGCAAGCACTGCCCACACCACCACAGTACCAGCCTCAGCAGCAGTACCAGCCTCAACAGCCGTACCACCCAAAGAGGAATAATTTCCAACCTTTCAACAACAACAACAACTACAAGCCTCGAAATCAAGGAACTCCTCAAAGAGGAGCAGAAGCTGAGAAATCTAATATGTTCTGCTGTTTCCATGATACAAACGAACATACTGGATCCACATGCCCTGAGAATCAAAGGCTAGACCAGATCATGGGATATGCCGGAGATCGAGCACCAAGCTCAAATTCAGTACCTTCAAATGCGAATGTTGTCTCACCGCAAATGGACAACTTCGATGGCGACTCCGCAATGGGATACTTTCATAGCGAACCCGAAAATCAAGAAGAAGAAGATTACCGTCAGTACTCTCTTTCTGTCAACCATGAGAACATGTCAACGCCTGTGTTCACTCGTGCTCAACATTTCAAAGCACAGAAAGAAGAAGAAGACAGACGAAAGTCAAATGAAAAGGGAAAAGAAGCTTCCACTTCTAATCCCAAGTTTGCACAAGAGAACGTCACACCAAACGCTCAAGATCCGTCTTCGACGAACTTTGACATTGTGACATCTATGATGAAGACGAAGGTACAGATCTCACAGCTGGAGTATCTCCAGGATCATCTCGATC
The DNA here is from genome assembly GCA_007115665.2 of Sequoiadendron giganteum. NCBI lineage: Eukaryota > Viridiplantae > Streptophyta > Pinopsida > Cupressales > Cupressaceae > Sequoiadendron > Sequoiadendron giganteum. The sequence continues at coordinate 602,893,891 of CM021106.1, read as the reverse complement.
AAATGGATCGGATTCTCAAAGTAGTACAAAAGCAGGTTGTCATCCAGCCTACGTTGCTAGCATCTTCCGTACCAGCGGAAGGAAAGCCAAAACCCTCCTACATATCTTTGTATATGGGAGGATATAAGCTCACCAACTGCATCATCGACTTTGGAGCATCGGACGACGTCATGCCTTTGCAAATCACGAACTCATTGGGACTATCGTGCACCGAAACTCATGACAAGTGTTACTTGAATCAAAGCTGGTGCCATTAGTCGGCCAACTGAAAGACGCACAAGTAAGACTAGCGTGTTGTCCAGAGAAGAAGATCATGATGACCATCCTCATAGCTGACATTCCAATCAGCTTTGGGATGTTACTAAGCCGAAGCTTCTGCAAAGATCTTGGAGGTGAGATTCAAATGGATTGGTCGTATGCGACCATTCCACTAAAGAAAGGTAGCTTCAAGTTGGAACTAGAGGCTAAGTCGAAATTTACGGTGGTGAAATCTCCGGATCCCCAAGCACAAGTGCTACATCAAAGTACGGGTCCTGGTACATATGCCATGCTGTCCGAAGTGACCGAAGAAGAAAAGAAGGTTGCATTTGCCACAAATACATCAAATGAAAGATCAAAGATGTGGACAATGCAATTCGATGGAAGTTGCTCGACAGTAGGCTCAAGAGCAGGAGTTGTCATTACCTCTCCTGAAGGAGTTTTGTATCCATTTGCTTATTGCTTGGAGTTTGATAACACGAACAACACTGCAGAATACAAAGCGCTTATACTAGGCCTCAAGAATGCAAGGGATATGGGTATAAAATACTTTCAAGCTGAAGGCAATGCAGAGCTGATTGTACAACAGGGCAGAGATCGCTATCAAGTTAGAAAAGGCCGCCTTCAGGCTTACCGATAAAGGGTGTGGAATGCTATTGATTGGTTCGAAGCATTCAACATGAAGTACATTCCACACGAGAAAAATAGCAGAGCAGATACCCTTGCGGTGTCAGCTACACTCTTCATGCCTCATTCTGATTTCCGTCAGAATGCCTTCGCTATTGAGTTCGTGTACAGGCCATCTGTCCCCGACAATTGTGAAAATTGGCAGGTCTTTGATGATGATGATGACATCAAGGAGTTCCTCTGCATGGGGGACAATTACAAAGAACTATTCTTTGAAGGAAGTACCTTTCCTTTCAAAGAATCAATAGTAGAAGATTCTGAAGCAACGGAATCCAGCATCATCTAGCTTAGAGGTAACAACATCCCCAAGGGCCTAGTATCCTTGGAGGATATATTTGACAAGCATGATAGACACATGCAAGATCAAAGAGATTCAGCTAGCAAAACATCCACTGAGTATAGTCAAATCAACATTGGCATTGAAGATAAGCCTCGGCTTGTCAACTTGGGAAAGGGTTGCACTGCGGAGGAAAGCAACAGCTTTATCTCCTTATTCAGACAGTACAAGGATGTCTTTGCATGGACTTATCAAGATCTGAAAGTCTTCACGCCAAAGGAATTGTCTCATACAATTCCACTCAAGTCAGATATCAAGCCTTTTAGGAAAAAGCAGAGGCACTACAACCTGCGTGTTCAAGATACAATCTACGCGGAGGTACAGAAGATGGTGGACGCCAAGATCATATTTCCAATCCATCATTCTACCTGGGTGTCCACTATTGTTCCTGTGCGCAAAAAGAATGGAGAGATCCGGATTTGTGTTGACTTCAGGAACCTGAACCAATCGTCATTAAAGGATAATTATCCTTTACCTATCATGGAGCATACCTTACAGATGGTTACCGGATCGGAGATGTTATCATTACTTGATGGCTTTTCCGGGTACAATCAAATTGCAGTGGCTAGAGAGGATCAAATCAAGACAGCGTTCTCCACCAGGTGGGGAACGTTCGCCTATGAGAGGATGCCCTTTAGCCTCATCAACGACGGTGCTACCTTTCAACGAGCCATGGATTTGGCGTTTGGAGATCTAAAGAACAAAGTGATAGTCATCTATCTTGACGACCTTACTGCTTTCTCACGGAAGCGGCAAGATCATTTTCAACACTTGGTGAAAGTGTTCGAGAGATGTAGGTATCACCACATATCCTTGAATCCAAAGAAATCTATCTTTGCGGTGATGAAAGGAAAACTACTGGGCCATATCGTCTCCAAAGAGGGAACTCGGATCGATCTAGATCGAGTGGATTCTATCAAAAACCTATCTCTCCCAACCAATGCTACTCAGGTGCACTCTTTCTTTGGAAAGGTAAACTTCATACGAAGATTTGTACCTGACTTCTGAGAGCTGACCAAGGATATATCAGCAATGATGAAGAAGACGACCGCCTTCAAATGGATTGACAAAGGAAAAGAGCTGTTCATCAAGATTAAAGAAGCCATCAGTAAGGCACCAGTGCTGGTTCGACTCGATTTCAGTGAGGAATTCATTCTTTACTGTTACGCGTCAGAGTACACTCTCTCTGCCATACTAACCCAGAAGGTGAATGAGGAGTCGGAATCGCCAATTGCTTTCATGAGCAGTAGTTTCAAAGACAGCGAATTCGGCTACTCCCAAATTGAAAAGAACGCCTATGCTATCCTGAGAGGTGTGAAATTTTTTAGATTCTACATCTTAAATGCTCACACAACAGTCTATGTCACTGACCCTGCAGTCAAGAGTATCCTAACTCAGCAAGAGATGGGGACTAAAAGAGGCAACTGGATCGCCAAGGTCCACGAATATGACTTAGATATCAAGCCGACCAAACTCGTCCGCAGGAGAGGTCTATGTCAGCTCATAGCAGAAGATGGCGATCTAAAGCATCAGGCAGTTGATGGTGAAATAAGAACAGAAACTGAAGAAGACCTTCCAATGGTCTTACTGGCTGATTCTGCAGAGGAGTGGTACTCAGAACTATGGTACTATGCAACCTCTGGAGAATGTCCAAACCACTTGGACAAACAGCAGAAAAGAACCGTGAGGTTAAAAGCACAAAACTATGTGCTGCGAGGCAATGTTCTATACAAGCGTGGACTTGATGGAACATTCTTGCTTTGCGTCAGTAGAGACCAACAACGGCGGTTATTGGAAACATTTCACAATGAGGCGTGCGGTGGCCTCTTTTCATCAAGGGTCACAACATTCATTATCAAAACAAACGCTCATGAACCGATACCAAAAAGACAATATTACAGGCAAGGTGGGCACAACATATATTAATCTCTCCTGCAAAAGTTCTTTGAACAGATACAATAATAGCAATACTACAGGCAAGGTAGGCGCAGCATGTATGCTATCAAGTAAAGTTCTAATTTACAAGGGTGAACCAATCTTGAGAATAGGCATGTTGCCGACAGGGCAACAATTCTCTATCACAAGGAAAAGCTCATTACAAATGAACTGAAAGCTCTTATTTATAGACATCAAAGGTGTAGGCAACCCTAAAATCACCTTGAGTCAACTACAGTCCTGCAGTGCATGCAAGATCTTATTCTCTAAACCTAATTGAATGAAACTACATTGTTAACTGGAAAGATACCATCAGTTAACTGAAACACGACTCAACAAAATGGACATGTGCAACATGCATGCCCTTATTGAAAGGAAAGCTAACTGATAACTACCATCAGTCAACTGGTTCTAACTAAAAGTCCATCTTCCTGCGAAAATATCTCCAAGAATGAGATAGGCGTGCTTGATATCAACAAGGAAAACTCAAGGAATGACTTTGAGTTAACTGTTGCTTTCGACTCATCCTCGTAAATAACTGTAGGATCTAACTGGACGTCTACTCCAAGTCTTCTCTGTTTATCACCTCATCCAAGAATCTGTCGATCATATTTTCAACTGGCACTCTGACGCTATCTACGATAATGAACTGCTTGTTCAATTCCTTCTCAGCATCCTTGATCGCCCTCTGACTCTCTGACTTCTGCATTTGCCTTGTTGAAACTGGCAATCATCACTGAGAAGTTATCCAACTTAGACACCTCAGGATCTCTATCTAAGTTATCACAAACCAGCTTCTCAAACTCAGTCTGCACAACATCAAGGCATACACACCATCTTCAGGAAAGATAAACTCTGGCGGCTCCGCATCTGTAGTGATGGCCCTTGTTTCTTTTGCAGCTTTATACCTCTGAAGCTTTCCTCGATTCTTCTCATGGAAAAGTGTTGCAATGAAACTGTGAACACTTTGGTTATGAGAAATGCACACGAACTCATTGCACATGCAATATTCCAACGGTATCAACCCTCCAGATAAGTTTGATGCAAAACGGAGCCGACTTTTCTTATGAAATTGTGAATTAAGACCAATTTGGTCTTGAATCCAGTTTGAGTGAACTTCCTTCTGAAAAACTCGCCTGTTGACTGTGAACACGGCTATGTTCTAACAACTCTTCGGAAAGCTAAAAAATAGCTCTTGGTGAGGCTAAAAAAATTAAAAAAATAGCCAGTCGAAGAGGAATTTTCACGAAATTTTTTGAGACGTGGGTATTGTGCAGAAAATCATTCTAAGCAAACCCACAATGCCAGAAATTCGAATAAACACCTTTTGCCTTGGCATACAAGAGTTTTTTCGGTTGAGAGCTTTAATGACCGTAGGGGGTTCCTGAGAAAATTTTCCATGAGAAAAACTAGCATATGGGTATTATAGGCGCTAGTGAGCTGAAAAGACCAAGATCCTTCGTTTTCTAATAAAAATAAGTTTTAGGCCCGCATGCAAAGGGTTTTCAGTTGTTGGGGGCGATTTTTTCCATGAAAATCTGGAACATGGGTTTTATGTAGAACTGAATTCTAAGATGACCCAGATCGATAGATTTTGGAAAAAATGTGTTTTAGGCCCACATGCAAAGAAAACTTTGGAAAAAAGCATAGTGCTCTAGAATAGAGGCAGCGGGGCAATTTTCAAAAAATAATCTAAGACATGGGTATTGTCATTGATGTTGAAATACTCGAACCCAGATGATGCTTTTTTGAAGATTCTGCCCTTTTCTTTGACATGCGAAGAAAATCTAAGACAAGAATAGAGGAAAATAAGACAAAAGAATAGAAGTTTTTTATTTGTTTGTTTTTTCTCTTCTTTTGTAGAAATTCGCCTATGCTCGAACTAGAACTGATGAAACTTGCATGCAAATGGAAAATGAAGTCTAAAATATCCTTCCTCTGATCATTCTGAATCTGTAGCTACGAAGAACGTTGAATTTTGGCCCTTGTAGCACCTTCAGATTAAAATTTACTTGAGAAAGGCATGTTTTATCAACTCAGAATAAGAAATAATGGATGCCATATGCATAATAAACAAGAATTTATCATCAAAGGCATGTCAAATGCATGCACAGCCTTGGAAATTGCGCTTGAACTCTAACTGAACCTTCAAAATCCACGCATGGCCTTTGATTGGCTCTCAAAACAGTTAACTGAATGAAAAATATACCCTAAATAGGGTGCCACCTTCAACAGTTCAGTCAACTGACACATGCAAGCTGATCTCGCTCAGTTACAGACTAAAAATAGGCCCAGAAGAAGTCAACTTGAAAACAGACAGCTGAAGAGTTAATTTTTAGTTAACTGAATCCTTTCCTAATGCGCACTTCTTTTCTTGAGTTCAAAAAGTCAATTTTTGACTTTAGGTGTCCTTTCCAGACTTAGACATTTTTCTGATAATTTGAATCTAAAACCTCAAATGGAGCTCACGTTCGACCACTGATTCTGATTGACTGCCGCGTCGGATCAACTGGCTGACAATTTCATTGAAGAGCAGGACCAAATCTGACAAGAAAACTCCTTGAGGTGACAATTCAAAATTCACCAATCTAAGGCCTCAAAAAGATTTTTACCTCAGTGTTAGAATATTTTCAGGCATTTTCCATTATTTTCACTGTAAATTTGACCTCATTTCACTTAACGTTTCCCGGTACTTGGCAAAACTTCAGAACGTGCTGACTGGCTCATTGCAGAGCTGGCTGAATTCTGAGCAAGGGCTCTTGGAGAGCACTTTGCATAAAAATATCATTTGACCATCCTAAAACATGGGCGCCCCTAGCCTCCAGGGGTGCTTTTCCCAACCAGTGTTAGCCAATTTTGCAACTGGCTAAAAACCACTAATCTCCCGGTTGCAGGCTGCTAAGACATCCTTTGACCCGGCTGAGACAGGCAACGGAAAACTGGAGCTGCCACAGACAGGACGAGCATCTGAAATCATCAAATGGACTTCATTTAAGGCTTCAAAACCTTGGCCAGGGGCGCTTTTGACATTTTTGAACAGTTCTGAACAAGTCTGGAACCTTAGGTTTGACCATTGACCACGACAATACGGCAACTCAGATTCACCTACTGACAGATGCATTGCGTAGCTGGACCAAAATGGAAACAAAACTCATGGGTGTCACTCGTTCAGAAAACTCCATTTGAAGCCTCAAAAAGATGGGCGCCCCTCACCTCCAGGGGCGCTTTTTGACTTCAGAGTTAGTCAATTTTCAATTCCCTTTGATTTGCGTTCAATCTCCAGTTTCAGGTGATAGACTTCTCCGTTGGATTGGCTAGCTAGCTCATCGCGAAGCAAACAGGATTTGGGAGAAGACATCTTGGAAGAGACAAGTCATAAAAAGTTGATTTGGATCCCCAAAATCAAGGGAGCCCCTGGCTAATAGGTGCGCTTTTGCCTTGGTGATCATCTCTTCAACCTCCGTTTTACATGCTCATTTGCTCCACCGTTGCTGCCATTTGATAATTCCTACGAACTGGCTAATAGATTCATTGCGAAGTAGTGCTAAAGCCGAGAAGATCATCTTGGAGATAGTCAATGCAAAAACTGACATCTGATGCCTTGAATTCTTGGGAGCCCCTGGCCTCCAGGTGCGCTTTTCTCCACTAGTGTTAGCCATTTTTCCAACTAGCTAAAAATCACTTAACTTCCAGCTACAGGCTGCTGACAAATCTTCTAAATTGGCTGGTAGGCTCATCGCGAAGTTGGTAGGAGTCTAGAGAAGACATCTTGGAAGAGACAAACCCCAAAAAGTTGATCTAAGCCTCCAGAATCAAGGGAGCCCCTGGCTCAGAGTTGCGCTTTTTATTCCAGAGTTGGCCATTTTTTCAGCATTTTCACTCCATCGAAAATCCCCTCCGAGATGAAGTAAATTTTCAGACAAAACTTGTCATAGAAACATCACCGAAGTGTTTTGAGCTTAGCTTTCGACACCAGGCACTTGGCCATCTGCCATTGATGAGCTTAGAAAATCTAACTTCTCACTTGAAAAAATGAAAACTACCCACTAGGCTTAAACTGAGTTTTAACTGAAACTAACTTCACCATTGTGATCGTGAAGCAAAATAAGCCAATCAAAACGAATTTCAGCCAATTTTGACAAGTTTCAATTTTTAGGGTTTTGACCTAAAAATAGGGGTCCAGAAACCATAATTTTCATTTTTTCAAATTTTGCCAGTATCTTCGTGGCATCACACTGACTCAAAACCCATACTTGAATTGCCCAAAAACTACGTTTTGACATCGTTTTTACAAGGTTTAGACCATGTAGATAAAATGCCTTAATGAAGCAAAAAATTTGGTTTGGGTACAACAGGTGTCGTGGTGGTGATTTTTACCACCAAGACACCTCGATACTTCTTGGCGTTTCGTGCGACGTCGGCGAATTTCTTTGCCCGAACACCCAAAGTTGGAAAGAAAACACATGACGAGGCTTCACATTATGTGTGGCGAGACTGTCGCAAAGGTAAGGAACTGAGAAAGGAAAAAAGACCAAATGAAGGGACGATGAACCAAAAAAAATGTCCAAAACAATCGAGGAATGAAAAGCATTTAAGAAAAACGATTAAACAGAAATGAAGAAGAGAACATACCTCGAATGGTGGATGATTGACAAAGACGACAAGAGCGAAAATCCGCGAACTGGAGGAGGCAAACAAGATTCAATCTTGTGAGAGGCAACCTGGGATAGCGCTGGAGCGACGGGAGGAGAGGAGTCATAAACAAAATGTGAAAATAACTCATAATATGAGTTAAAAACCTAAAAATTAACCCAAAACCCTTGCATTAAATGCGGAGTACAAAACTCAACATAACTAGCAATTAGGTGCTCAGGCGGTGAAAATCACCGCTCGAGCACCAAAGAGTGAAAAATGGCTACGTGCAACGGCGGTGAAAATCACCGCCTGAGCACCAAAAATAGTTAAACTTGGACTAGGTGCAACAGCGGTGAAAATCACCACCCGAGCACCAAAAACAGTTAGAAAATAAACATAGGTGCAACGATAGTGAAAATCACCGCTCGAGCACCCATAAAAGAAACTGAGCAACTCCTGGTTTGAAAGGAGTCACAAACTTTAAACTTAAAAGTCGAGCCTATCGTCACCTACTTGGACTAGGCAAGATCAGAGACCACGTATTAAGGACAACTTCAAGTTTGTCTCGTTTTACGTGCTTGAAACACACGGGCCTAGGAAACGGACTGGTTTTGCAGGGGGGTTATCCGTGGATCGAGCGCTGCTAGATTCTGTGATAACAATGTTTATATGTGCTTTTTGTAGTCTGAGACTCTTAGTTAGTCTCTCACAATATTATTAAAAAATAAAAGATTAAAAACATATGATGCTATCAAAATGCACTGCAACTTACTATTAAATGAACTCCTCTATCATTTGTCTAGTGGCAGGAAACTGAAAACCTTCTTTCAACCGCCATAAACAGAGTTTGTCATGTAGACTAGCTATTCCAACATGAAATCATTATTTACTTACTTTTATTCTATCTACAAACATGTTTGTGCAGTTTTGAATATTAATTTGTAACTGCTAATTTTTTGGTCAAATCAGTAAATACATATTAAAAATGTTTGTAGCTTACTCTAGCAGTTAGAGAGATTTATGACTTTGATTGAAGACTAAAGTAAAAACTATTTTGTGGCTGTTTCCCCAGTTTCACTCTTCTGTGATCAACAAAAGTATATATTTCTATACTAGTAAAAGCTATTCTGCTTTCAAATGTATCGGAAACAAATTTATTCAATGAAATACACATTAAAATTTACAGTAGTTTAATTCCCCAAGTCATGGTAAGTCCAAGTCTGAATACTATGCTTGAAAAGTTTCTTCTTGAGTTTTAAAATTAAAAAAATGCACTGTTTAATTTCTTTGTATGATTGTACTTTGTTTTCTCTGGAAAAGTTTGGCACTGATCATAGTGTTTTCAGATGGTTAAGGAATTGACAGGGTTCTTTGTGTTTTTTCTGTTTCAGACCCTGGATTCCAAAATTCATCACAATAATCTGATCAATAACATTCTTGCAAAGGTCAGTATTGACAAGCCATGCACAGTTCTTGTTTACTAAAGTTTTGTGTGTATTATTTGAACAATTACTTATGGGGGTTTTAGCCTTTCTTCGTAATTGGTTGTGGTGATGAAGATTGAAAGCTGTTTCTCACACAGATAGAGGGAAATCTTGCCAAGGCAGATGATGCAATTATGCTTGATCAGTATGGTTTTGTGTCTGAAACAAATGCAACAAATCTAGTGAGTATCATTGCTGCTCTATGTACATTTTTTTTTTGTATTCGAAGAGGACTCTAAGCAAAATGAAAGTTCAATACGTAAGGATATTCTTCATGGGCACACAACGGCTTTAATATTGCTTGCAGTTCTCACTGATTGAATATGCTTTCCATTTTGGAAAATTGGTTCATTTAAGGTACCCTCTATATGTTTTTTTTTAATCAAAATATTTACAGGTAGTTTACAAATATAGCTCAAATGAGCAGCTGAGGTCAATTGCGACTGATATATTAGCTCCTTATCAGCAACAACATTATTTAGCTCCTTATGAGCATTAGCTTAGATAAGAACTTAGATATCAAGAGCAGAAACCAAACAATGGAAGACCTAGAGTCACCACTGAGTGCTCCAAAATGGGAATCCAATGATTTAGCCAAATGAGGTTGACCCCTTGGACACCCTCTACTTATTTAAAAAGGCACTTGATATTTTGATGAAATTAAGAATAGATTGACATAAGTCTTACTTGGATACTCTCTACTTATTTACAAAGGTGCTTGATATTTATGATGAAATAAAGAGGAATATATTGACACAAGTCTTACTCATTGTCAAATCAATCATTTTACCTACTACAAATCGATATAGTGGAAACCAATTTTCTAGAGACATTCTGAAGGGGATAGATGAGTCTTCAATCTTAATGAAAAATAAGGAACAGTATAACAAGAAAACCAATATTCTAACACCATCTTGATCCCACTGAGGGCAATGTTTACTGGTTAGCATATAAGTTAAGGAGTGTGCCATTCGCAGGTACCATCTGTATAAATATCTTATCTTAAATTGTATGTAGACTCCATTCTGTCATTTCTTATTCAACATATTGTAATGTCCCCTTTTTGGGATTACCCTTGTTTTTTGCCCAAGAATCACAAGTTCAATTGAAACAAGAGGTGTAATATAGTTAGACTTTAAATTTTACCAATAAACATGTCTTTAGCTAAAACTCTGGAATAGGTCCTGCAATCATGTTAGATAACATATAATTCTACCAATGATTTAATAAGAGTTAGGGTACATATAATGCATATATATTATCAATTATTTCAATCCATTTGAATAGATTATTTAAGAAATTAAGAATCAATAGTGCTATTTCATAGTCCACCATGATGGGGTTGGAGAGGAAGCATGTTAGGGTGCCCTAACTTCACCACATCTAAGCCCAATAGCGTGGAGTAACCATACTCGACCCGTTGACCCCAAGGGGCAGGAACTCTTGTCCATCCAATCATTCAGCATAGATGGGACAAGTTGAACACTCCTTTGCATATGGCTGCCTTTGCCTTTAATCCTAAGTGGTACAAGGCTAGACCGGGTAGAGTGACACCGATTCAGGATGATGAGGTGAAGGCGGGTCTCTTTAGGTGCATAGAGAGGATGTATGATTCTAGAGATGTCGGCACAATTCGCACTGAGTGGACCAAATTTGCCACTCTTAGAGGCTATTCAGATGCGGCAAAGATGGATATAGAATCTATGGCACAGGAGGACCCACTTTTGTGGTGGAATTGTCATGGTACAAAATCTTTGACCACCACTCTAGCTATCCGTCTGCTATCCCAGGTTTCCAGTTCTTTAGCTGCTGAGAGGAATTGGTCTACATATAGCTTCATCCACTCTTATAAGAGGAACAAACTTACCTCTAAGAGAGCAAAGAAGCTTGTGGTTGTACACAGTGCTTTGCGTCTCATAGACCGCAAGACACTTGGGTACAAGGAGAGTCCAGCGGCACGATGGGATGTGGAGCCTGAGGAGCCTTCATAGATTGATGAGGATGATCCTACCACTCCAGATGCAGGGCTGGTTGGTGTGAGCTTGAGGGATCTTGACCTTGTGGAGTCTAGCAGTTCCAGTGATGAGGAGTTTGCACTTGCAGATGATTAGAGGCCTCCCTTCACTACATTTTGAGTTTTGACATTTTGGCATTTTGTCTTTTGTAATGCTATTGCTATTAGTAATAGTATCTGTATTTACTATTTGGCATTTGCTACTCATTGTAATGATGAATCATGTAATCATCTTTATAGACTTTGTGATATCTCATATGACATCAGATAATCTCCAATTTGACAATTTCATTTGCCAAATTTTATTTAGCAATTAGCATTCAAGAAATCAATAATCATCATATTTAGATTTAGTATTTCAAATTTTACTATGTTATAATTTTACTAATTTCCTATAGTTTCATTTGAAATGTAATTCTTATACTGTTATATTGTTATACATCTTTTCAAAACTAGTTTTTCAAGTACTATAAGTATATGTATAACTATATCAGGACCACCACCCCGCCACCCCGCCGCCACCATCCCCCCGCCGTCCCCAAACTTAGGCCCTTTGTCCCCCCGTCTCGGAAACCCGTCCCGCACGTTTCCCTGTCCCCCCATCCCCAACGCCCGTGGAACACTGGTGTTTAGTGACTTTAACTTGTGTATGAGCAAGCACTATTGCCAACCATGTGGGACAACTCATCCCCTTTACATGGAAAGAGGACTAATGTAACAAGAAAAATGTGAAAGTCTGTGAATCCACAAAGGCTTGATGATAATTAAAGGTTCTTTTTTTTTTAATGTATCTCAAATTTTTCTGAAGCTTTATGAAAAAAAAACATCTTTTCATTATCTTGTCAAAGTTGTCTTCTATTTCTGACAATCTAGTTTGATATGTTGAATTTGGTGCATCTAGAGACATGACTATAGAACAAGAGTGGTTCGACAACATCACCCCATCAACTGCATATGGGCAAGTGTCCCTTGGTGATGATACATCCTATGAAATGTTGGGTATTGGGGATATTCATTACTACTCAAGATTCATAGTGTCAACTTACAAAGGTTCTATATGTTCTAAGGCTCACAAAGTAATTCCTATTAGTAAGTCAATTGCTAGAGAAGAACTTGAAGGTTTAATTTGGCAATCATAATGGTGAAAACTTTCTCATTAGAAACAGGACTTAAAATGGTGAAGTTGTTGCTTGTGCATGAAGGGTTTGAAAAATGTTTCAATTGGCTGATTTCACTCATGAAGACAAGGCCCTTGCAATAAGATTTCACTACTCTTTGGCATAGAATATTTTTTCATCTCAATTTGGGCTACCTTCTTGTATTGAGTAACAAAGACATGGTGTGAGGACTTCTTCCCATGAAGAAAACGAAAGTTCTTTGCTGCAATTGTCTTGGTAGGAAGGAACATTGGGATCCTTTTTTTGTTGCAGCAATACAAGCCTCTAGTCCCTCAGAGTCGGTACTCACCGATATGTGTGGACCTATGATACCCAATCATAATCATTCTCAATATTTTCTACTTTTGTGGATGACTTCCAAAAAATGTGGATCTATTGCTTGATTTGCAAAGATCAAGCTTTTGAATAATTCAAAGCATTTCAAACCCTTGTAGAATGGACATTTGGTCATTCCCTCAAGGCCATCCGCTTAGATTGAGCTAGGGAATTCACCAATAAGGAGTTTTCACACTACTCGCAAGAATATGGGATCAAAAGACAATTGAGCACCACACACATGCCTCAACAAAATGGTGTTGTAGAGAGGTGTAATCATACTATTGTAGAAATGGTGCGGTGTATATTAAATGATGCATATCTAGCTCCTACATTTTTGGTTGATTGTTTGTAAGAACCCTTGTTCTCCCCAAACTGAAACTCCGCTAGTTTTCTGAATTTGTGTTTTGGTTTGTTTTTGGTTTTATGCTTTTTTTTGTGTTTTTTGATATATAGAATGCCAAGAATAAAAGAAACTAAGAAGTATGCAAAATACTGAAAATTCAAAGCTGCAAAGATATATTCTATTTATTGATTATTTTCAAAAGACTTTTACATTCAAATTCATACCCGGAAAACAAAGGAATCAACCCTATTGAATTCTGAAAATTAATGATAGAAAGCTGAAGTTTCCTTGAAAACTACGATCTGCCTCTGAGATAACTTTCTCCACCTCCAAATCTGTCCACAATGCCTTTATTGGGATAGACGCCAACCATGAAGGAGGAATGAGCCAAAAAGGCAAGGTGATTTGTCTTAGGGAAAACACGCCAGGCCTGAATGATGGTACGGCTGACCAATTTTCAGATTGTACGGCCTTTGGAATGTGTGCCCAGCACTGAATAAACGCAACCCTTATGATGTTTGGTCTTCACAATGAAATCTGCTCAAAACCCTTGATGAACTCTTCACATTTTTGCACAAAGTTGGCCTCTGGATGAAACCAATCTGATAAGCAATCTTTAGCTGATGTTGCACAAGTTTAGAAAGCAAAACAAAGAAGAATGCACGTTCTCCAATGTTTGTAAACCTCTGGAAATGCAGAAACCCTTGGTTTCTTTTCTCCATTCCAAAAAACTTCAAAAAAGACAAATGATAATATGCTCAAAAGATAGGTCGAACTTCTCTTTGGCTCCTTATATACTTTTGACAAGATGGTCGATCCCTCAATGGCCTTTTTAATCATTTAAAAGTAAAACAATATAAAGTTTGCACTTTAGCTTAATTAAATATTCACCTCAAAGTTGGTGCCCAAATTAAATAATCATTAATGGCCCCCTTTTTATGTCTCATGGCCCCATTAGACATAAAGTACAATTATAACTTTATAATGTGATTTTATAATATTAATTATTATTAAAGTCACCTTTAATAATAATTAAACGATATAACTTATGCAATACACCTTAATTCATCATGTCAACTGAACTCAGGGATCAACACTGCAATCACATCACGTTCAGGCGTCTTGCTATAAATAGTAGCACTAGACTCCCATTGGCTAAATGACTTACTATAAATAGTAAGTATGTAAATTGAGTCCCAAAACCTCTGCAAAAGCCAAACCTGAACCCAACAAAGCTCTGGAGAAGAATAATATCGACAAATGAGTAAGTATTTGCCTCAAAAGACCCTTTATCCAAAACCATTAGCCTATGAGGGTCAAAATGATAGGCTAACCCAATTGTAAACTGATGACTAGCTAGAAGGGGACATTACAGTCCGCCCTCTCTGAAATTGCTTGTCCCCAAGCAATCTCAACTTCGGATGCTGCAAAATATCCTCGCTCTCCCATGTAGTATCCTCTATCGGCAAGTCCCTCCACTTAATCAAATATTCCTTGATGACCCGTCTCCGCAGTCATCGCTCTTTGAAAATCTTTGATGGCCTTAGGTACTAAAATCAATTTCCCCTCATCATTCAGGGGTGGTAAAGCTGAAGAGGGAACAACGTGATGTCCTAACGCTTTCTTGAGGTGGGAAACATTAAATACATTGTGAACCTTGCTATATGCTGGTAGGTCCAACTCATAAGCCACCTCGCCTATCCACTTGATAATCCTGAGTTTCTCTGCACCTCTCTTCCTAAGAGTGGACTGACGGTAGGGCTGCTACATTAAATACACCATATCCACTACATCAAAAGAATGCTTAACTCTCCTCTGATTTTCATATTGTTTTTGCTGATTCTATGCCTTCTAAATATTCTCTCGAAGAGCCCTCATGATATCTTGGTTTTCCTGTAAAAGATCCCCAACACTAGGTACTCTACTGTCACTTACCAATAAGTCATGGAAGTTGGGCGCATCATACCTGTACAATGCCATAAACGGTGTCATCTGAATCAAGATATGGTGAGTGGTGTTATAACAGTACTCACAAAGATGAATCCACTTCATCCAAGCCTTTTGCTGCCCTACTATATAGTTTCTGAGGTATCCTTCCACCCATTTATTTACAATCTCCGTTTGGCCATCTGTTTGCAAGTGGTAGCTAGTGCTCGAAGTAAGCTCGGTTCCACAAAGTCTGAATAGCTCCTACCAGAAGTGACTCATGAACCGACTATCTTTGTCGCTAATAATACTCTGAGGTAAACCATGAAACCTGAATACCTCATGGAAAAACAACTTTGCTACCTGTCTAGCTGAATATGTAGCTGCAATTGGGAAAAAGTGAGCATACTTCGTGAGCCGATCAACAACCACGCATATGTAGTCTTTACCTTGGGCTTTCGGCAAACCCGTAATGAAATCTATAGACAAACATTCCCACTTCCTATCAAGAATTGGAAGTGGTTGTAATAACCTTGCAGGATAGGTATGCTCCTGATTATTCTACTGACAAACATGACACTCTCTAACATATCGAAGAACATCTGATTTAAGACCTTTCCAAGTGAAACGTTGCCGTATTTGCCTGTAAGACTTAAAGTAACCGAGATGACCAGCCATAGGTAAATCATGAAAGGTTCTCAACATACTGCTCTTCATTTTTGATCCTGGGACTAAGAAGATTCTCCCTTTGTAAATGATGAGGTCATTCACAATAGAGTACCTATTATCCTGCACTGACCCATCAATAATGTCAGAAGCCCACAAGTTCTTGGCATACTCTGCAACGATCAAATGTCTCCAATCCTTTGAAATCTCAAACATGTAACTCAAATGTGGTCGGCGGGACAAAGCATCGACAACAACATTCTGTGAACCCTTGACATATGATATGTCAAAATCATCTACTTGCAACTTATTGACCCACTTTTGCTGACGATCATTTAGATCTTGCTGCCCTAGGAAATGTCTCAGGCTGTTATGATCAGTCTTAACACAAAATTTGCTGCCAACAAGGTGGTGTGACCTTTTCACACATCACCCCATTCAAAATGGGTACCCCCCTAGTTTTTGCTCCATTTTGGTCTTTTGGCTTTGGTTTTGCATCTCTCTCTCTCTCTGATCTTTCCGTCCTTCCGGGGGTCCCATTAGTTGACCTAAGTTAAAGTCTGGCTAAGTTTGTGAAATTAGGGTTTTTTTAGTCTTCAGGCTTGTTTGAGGTCAAATTGAATTGTCAAAGTGAAATCTAAACTTAACACTACAATCACAACGCTTTAGGCAGAGTCCCACTAAATTTTCACTTAGTTCTGACAACTTACTATTTTTAGTAGGTACTCAATCTGGGACCTTTTTTATTAGGATTTTGGAATTCCGACTATTCCATCACATTCAAGGTACCTCAAGGTACTAGCACGCAAAGTTTGAGCAAAATTGGACAACTTGCTATTTTTAGCAGTTCCAGCTTCAAGAGCCATTTTTGGGGTGCGCATGTATGCTTTTCCAATGCATGTCTAGAGAATATTTCTGGGTTTTTCAAGACCTTTGCGATGATGTAACATGCAAGCTTAGGTGATGACTTTCGGCAATTCAGGCTTCAGAGGCTATTTTTAGGGTTTGCATGCAGAATTTTTCGGTGCATGTCAAGACATTGTTTATGGGTTTTTCGGGAGCTTCGCAACGATGTGACATGCAAGCAGAGTGGATCATGTTTCAAGAACATACTATTTTTAGCCAGTGCGTGCATGCAGACCAGTTTATTGGGTTTTTTGAGATCCCTCGGGCAATGTGACATGCAAAATCATCCAGCAGTGGATTGATCACTTTTTCAGGTGCTTACTATAAATAGCAGGTCCACCCCAGCAGCCATCCGACACTTTAGCTCAACAAGCAGAACGACATGCAGCAGAAATCAAGTCAAACGGAGACCGTTCAGGACACTTGCAAGTCAGATTAGGGTTTCCTACTTTGGTGCCTAAAAAGAGGGGTAAAAAGCCAGGATTTCGAAAAACAAAGATATCCCATCACGATCAACATCCTTCAGGCAATCTGTCGGTTAAATTTGGGCGCAATCCGAGCACTTACTATTTATAGTAAGTCGTCTCCAGAACATGGCTATAAATAGCAGGTCAGCACGAGGGGCAAGTGCAAACAGGTTCACCAAGCAACGAGGATCACATGGTGAAAATTTTAGGCCAAACAAAGTTGCAGGAGTTAGGAAATCAAAACTTGCTAAAAGTAGAAGGTGAGAACAGGTTGAAGGGTATCAAAATTCCTAAGGCATGGGAAATCAAAGCTTCACCATCAAAAGGCGCCCTCAAGGAAAATGAAAGCATGCCTGCCTAAATGCGCCCAAGGAGGATGAAGGTGGTTGAAATTTTCTCTAAGGCAAAAACAAAAGTGCCAAGGGTAAAATGCGCCCAAGGAGGAATGAAAACCTTGAAAATTTCTAAGGCACAAAAAAAAAAAATGAAAGTGGCCCATGCTAAATGCGCCCTTGATGGGGAAATCAAGATAAAAACTTCTAAGTATGAAAGAAAGAGCTCCCCATGTAAAATGTGCCCAAGAGGTAATGAATTGCCTAAGGCGTGGGAAATCAAAGCTGACATGTGTAAATGCGCCCATCAAGTGTGGATGTCTTGAAAACGCCCAAGTGTTGAAACAAAAGCTCTACATCTAAAAGACGCCCTTAAGTAAAAGCTAACCCCATGAAATGTGCCCTCAAGGTGATGGAGTTTGAAATACTCTAAGGCATGAGAAACAAAAGTAGACACCTCAAAACGCGCCCTTGGTCAAGGTGATAGTTTGAAAAGTGCTAAGGCATGCAAATGAAAGTGGGCACATGAAAATGCGCTCATCTCAAGCAAGGAAAAAACGCCTAAGTATGAAAGTAAATTAACCCAGTGTAAAATGCGCCCAAGAGGCAATGAGATGCTAGAACGTGGGAAATGGAAGAGCCAAGTAAGAATGAAAACAAGAGCTCCCCTAGCTAAATGCGCCCTCAAGGCAATCAGGAAGGTTAGAAAATTTCTAAGTCATAAAATAAAATTGAGGGTATAAAATGCGCCCACCCTGGAGTAGAGAACCTTGAAATTCTTCTAATGAACGAAATGAAAGCTTGATGTGCTAAATGCGCCCAAGGAGGTGAAAGGAGGGACAAGACTTAAAGAAATATGCTAAGGCATTGAAACAAAAGTAGACCCTCTAGAATGCGCCCAAGGGAGGAATTAGACTTGGAAAATTTTCTAAGTCAGGAAATAAAATCTCAAGGCCTCAAACGTGCCCTTCATGGAGAAGTTAAAGTCTCTAAAGCGTGGGAAAGCAAAAGCAAGAGAGATGAAACATGCCCAAGGAAGAAATGTTGGAGAAAATTCAAGTGTTAAAATCAAAGCTTCAGCTCCAAAACGTGCCCTAGGGAAAGTGAGATGAGTTTGACGTTGAAGCTTGAACTTAGACCCCTTGAATGCGCCCACTTTGTGATAAGCCTAGGGAAGAACTTCTAAGGCGTGTGAAAATAAAGGTTAAAGGGGTGAAGTGTGCCCATGGTGTTAGATGAATTTAAACTTTTCCTAAGACATGGGATGAAAACCCAAGGTGGAGAGGCATTTTCGAAAGGGTTGATGTGAACATTGATGAATATTTTCCATGGGGTAAGTGAAAAATTAAAAGAATTCCTTCAAACATGCCCATGGGTTAATGAAGTTAGAAATATTTTTCCTTGGGGGATTTTTAATTTTTTTCTGAGGGGAAACATTTGTCTAAGGAAATTGCCTGAATTATTATTATTTTTTTTTGAGGGAGATTAAATTTCAAAAAAGGTGGATTGATCTGGCAAGTGATTTTAAATCAATGGGGTTAAATATTTTAAAGAGGATTTAAACTGCCTAATGCAAATATCATGAAGATAATGATTTAAATGATGGATATTTTAATGGGTTGGAAATTAATTTAATTTCCCCATGAATTTTTATGAGTTGAATTTAATTAAACGTTGCGAGGAATTAAAGTGGAATTTTCAAGATAAATCAGAGTGATTTTCTCACAAGTGATTTAATTAACGAGAGTTAACTGGCAGTTTGGAGGGAAAAATTCGAATTCTGCAGAGGAAAGAATCTTCATTTATGGCAAAGGCTATGACGACTGGCTGACAACTCGCCCACTACTTCGCTAGAATTAGAAGATTTCTAAGTGGAAGGAGTGGAGAATTAATGGAAGTCCTAAAAATGGCTCTAGCACAAATTAGCAAGATTCTCTGAGAGGAATTATTTAAGCAACGGAGTTTCTCATTTCTTCTCACCATTCGAAGTTGAGAAATTGCTAAAGTGAGAAGAATTTTCCTTGCGAAGTTGAGAAATTGCTGAAGTGAGAAGAACTTTCTTTGTTGAAGTGAGAAGAATTTTTTTTTTTTTTTTTGAGGTTGCTGAAAGTTGAGCTGAAGTTTTATTTTCTAAGTGTGAGAAGCTGGAGATTTTTTAATCTTTCAAAGTGTTGAAAGTCAAGAAGCTGAAGTGAAGTCTTCGAAATTCTATGCTGGAGTGATTATTATTTCTCTAGTTGCTGAGAGTTAAGTGCTGGAAGTCAAGAGGCTGAAGTAAAAGGTTCGAAATTTTATGTTGAAGAAATTACTTTCTTGTTGAAAGCTGCCAGTTGGTGCGATTTTCTTTTAGAGGGCCAGAAGTCACGTTGCTGAAAGTCTTTTTTAAGCTCAGAGAATTTAAAGTTTGAGGCTTGGAGTTAGAAAAGTTCTATGCTGAAGGATGTTATTTTCAAATCTAACTCCATATTGCAGCCATCTCGAAGTTATTTTATTTTTCTAAAACTGAAGTCTAAACCTATTTTATTTTATTTTGCAGATGGCTGAAGCAAGAAGAGATGTTGTAGGAACAAGCAGGGCTGTAGGCAGAGCTGCGAACATTGAAGCAGGCAAAGCAAGTGCGTCCCGACAGACAGTAATCAAGAAGTTCGCCAAGCCTTTTCTTCCAGAGTCTAAATTCGCCTTGAAGTTGGTAGGATTGAACGATACCAACCTTGGTTCGTTTAATCTGGGTGCACTAAGAGCAAGAATGTATGGGCTGGGAGGTCATCCACCATCAATCACAACACACCAGATAATGAAAAGTGGGATCTATGCAGCTGCTGGTTTTCCGCCAGCAATACAATGTCCAGAGTTGATCATGGAGTGTGCAAATTGTTACAAACCGGAACGAAGGACTATCATTTCTCCAGATGGCAGGTTGTTCTCCAACTTCACGCCTGATGCTATTGGAGAAACATTCGAGATTCCCACTTTTGAGAGGATGCTGTATAAAACGAAGGATAGAGCAGATAAAATGTATTCCTCCACCTTCGAGAGATGTGCTGGTGTTATCAATACAGTCTGGATGCAGAGACCAAAACCTCCCCGCACCAAGCTCCTGAAGCAAATTATTGTTGAGGATGTGAAGCAGGAGTATTCTGATCTCATAATGATGCTTAGTCGGGTGAACGGAAGTCCACAAGCCTACGTCTTCGAGCCTTGGATGTTTTAGTACATCGGGATCATATTGGAAGGAAAAGAATGTGTTGATTGGGCCAAAATGATAAGTGACAACATAGATGAGCAGTTCAAGAGCTTGAGGAGAACAAAGACATTCTACATGAGCTCGTACGTGATGTACATGTTGGCTCGAATGACCAAGTACCGAGGAATAACGTATAAGGGGCAATCGGATGTGGCCTTGAATAGTTCAAGATCCACGAAGCTTGCCCACAATTACATTTAACCAACACTGCCAGCTACAAGTGGGTGAATGATGCATTCACAATGCATATTTCAAGGACTCTTCAACGAAGAACGCAACAAATAATTTCAAAGGAAGCACAGGCATTAATTGAAGAATATGGATATTGGCTCATCCAATTTCCAAAATTTACATACATTAGGCTGCAAGGGTTCACCTCATATCCATACTGGCTGCCAAGGTACCCCACTGATCGAATAATAATGTTAGAAGTATCTAGGCAACTCATTGTTTACGATAAAATTCAGAAGAAGAGGAAGAAGGGACTGGACTTCCCTATTGCCATGGGGAATTCAAGTGAAGTATGCCCTTCCTTACAGGCAGCCCGAGAAGCTGAAGACGAGCTGCAATTCTTTCATCTTACATATCACATTGGCAGGCAGGATTTCGATCTCTACAACAACATCCAGATGGTGCAAAATGTAGAATACAGGCACAGGGCTCATATCGAGGACTTCTGGGCTAATGCGGTTGATGATGCCGAGATGAGGAGAATGTTCACCAGGCTACCCCTCAAATTAATTAGAGAATGTGAAGTCATTCCAGTTCCGGATCAAGTGGATGAGGACATCAACATCATATAGCCTAACTTTGAGTCAGTGAGGAACACATCGGTCTCACCACCAGATTGGTCTGAGCCTGAAATCACGGATTTGGATACACTTTCACTTCCGGTGTTGACTTTCACGAGGACTTGGGTTGAAAGGCACATGAGCCGGCTTAAGAGCAGGTCAATTGCTCTTACTTATAACTTGATGGGCGATCAAAGGCCACCATCAACAAGAAAAGGAAAGCAGGTTGCCCAAGCTGTGGAAACACGGAGAGAGGTGTCAACCCAGCTAATACCTCAAAGGGTAGAGCAGGCATCACCCACACGATCATAGACTCAGTCTTCGAGTTTGAGAGAGCTTCCACTGTTTGGGAGCCAGAGAGGTAGATCCAACGAGGAGCGGGAATTTGAAGAAGTAAATCAACCACCGCTCAGGGAGTCGGACAACCTAAGTGTCAACGCACCTAGAGGAGGGAACCAACAGGAAGAGGAAACGGCAACTGATACCCGTTTCCAGCAGATGGTTGACACGACATTGGAAGAGGAAGATACCACTGGGCAAGAGGCCCAAATGTCAGGAGATACTCAGCTTATGGAGACTGATGAGCCCCAACAGAGTATTGTTAGAGAAGAGGTGCGCGAGGAGGAAGCAACAGAAGAACAACCCCTCGTCATTTGCAATCCACAGCAGGTGGTGCCGGATTGGCTCACAGAGAGAATGAGGAGGGACCCTGAGGATTATGTAGATCTAGCGGTCGAAATGGAAGAATTCTTCAGAAGGATCAGCGCACCGCTAGAGAAGAAAAGGGCTAGGAAATTCTCGAAGATTTCAACAGATGAATCCGGCTCTCGTACCCTTCAAGTTGTTGTCCTGAGGGAAGACTGTGATTGAGATGAGGAAAGGCCAGAAAATTATAAGATCACCACCAGAAAATTATAAGATCACCACTGTTGAGTTGGGTTGCCCCACGGGAGCCCAAATAATCGAGGAGTGCGACAACTCCTATCAGGCGTTGAAGGACAAATTGCTCCGTACATAAGGAAAATATAAGAAATTGAAGGATCATGAGACATTGATAGGGTATGTGCAGAATCTTGCGCGTCCAAGCGAGCAAGAGAACCCAGTAGTTGAACTCCCTGTAGAACTTCCAAGAGAGTCAGTTATTGGCTTAGAAGATTTGAAGAAGATGGAATTGGGAGCGGACAAATGGGTTGGCCACGTTCGCATTGAAAGGGAGAAGTTCATGGAGGACCTCGCTCATGCTTACCGGCAAGCCTCTGATGTTCTAGCGTGCATGGATATAGTTGATCAAGCTTGGGGCGAGACCCAAATCTATCAGTTGAAGACTCTTCTTCGTTTGGAGGCTTTGATGCATATGCCTTTGCAAACCCTTGTGGATGGAGGCGTGATACAAGAGGGTGACAGGTACGACTTCACCAGTTGGTACTCTTCGGTGGTCACAGGCCATGGTTTCCACGATACGGCATGGGCAGATTCAACCAGAGTTAGGAAGGTGATGGGTAACATTCTAGATGGAGTCCTCAACACACTTGAAGCTATATTTGCTAGGAGATTGGCTCCAGAGGAAATAACTTTGGATGGCTTGAGGGATAAGATGGCTCCTTTCTTCTCGGCTGTGAGATCGTTCGTTCAGGATGATTTTGAGAATATCTCGGCTTTCTCGAGTATAATTCAGAACACCCAGGATGCCTTGGTCACTTGGAGAAAGTCCTATACTCGGCATGGGCATACAGTTATAGTACTTGAATTTTAGCTCAACCACATCCCACCTATTTCGGTTCAGGAGGTTGAGGCAATGTTAGCCCGATTGATCGAATTTGCAGTCAGGGGGAAAGACAACGGAAATGCCTTGCTAGATGAGGATCTTCTGGAAGATGGTGATGGGCATTAATTTCTCATTATGGTTCCTGTAGAGGAGTGGAGAATCTCTTGTACATTTATTACCCCACTCCTCTTTGTGGTGGTTTTTAGGGAAAAAACCCTAATTAGGGCATCCGTGGCTCAATCTAAGCCCTCCATTGTAATCATATCTAAGCCTTCCACTGTAATGGGCTCGCTATAAAAGGGGCATCCCCCCTCATTTGTAAATTAGTAGATCAGGAGTAGAGTTGAGCTAGAGAATAGAGAGAACATAGTGAATAGCTTAGAAGTTAGCATAGTATAGATTGAGGAGGAAAGAAAGCTTTCCCTTTGAGAGTTTTGTAAAAAGTTGTTGTAAACACTTTCATAATATAAAGAGTTTTCATTGATTGGTGATTCCTTCTTTTGTTATGAGCAGCTAGCAAGGCTTTTTCATCTTTCCAATTCAAGTAGATTAGAGTAAAGTAGATTTTATTTCATGCAAATAGTTGATAGTGGTCGAATACGTTGTTTGGTTTGAGTGAGTTTCATTCATCCATACCACTAGCGGACTCGCTGACGGTGGGTTCGCCTTGCGTGGTCGACTGAAGTATCTTTGTACTTAACTTTGATTGTGATTTGTATGTCCGTATGCATCGTTGTGATGGTATTTGCATGTCAGGTCACAATTTGAATATCTTTTATTATCCTCTGAAGATTGCACCGGTTCTGTAGAAGTTGTCCGAAGGGAGGCAAAGCAGAATCTGGTTCGAAGCTTGCTGAAATTAACCTTCGTATCCACATTTAGAGTAGACAATAGAGTTTCTATCCTTATCCCCTTTAATTTCAGTATTTTCCTGGTTAGTCTAGGAACATGAGCATGATCGCCAAATCATTCGTATCTTGCATCTGCTTCTAATTGAACAATTGTGTAAGTCCCCTTGGAATATCCAGCAAAATCACATCAAGCCAACTGAGACTATCCCCTTGCATAAGGAACCTTGGAGTTGAACGTATGATCTTTCTAGCAATCTTAGCGTGTGGAATACATTGATCAAGAGAGGATAGAGTGACCGTTGGAAACTTTATTCTGTGTTGGTGAGGTCATAAAACACCCGTCAACACAAGGTACTGCCCGAATTTAGCCAACGCGTGCATGATGGCTAATATTTCCTTGTCATATATGCTATAGCTCCTCTCAGGTCCCCTTAGCTTCCTACTCTCGAAAGGAATAGGATGCTTATCTTGCATAAGAACTGCGCCAATGCTCTCACCAGAGGCATCACACTGAAGCTCAAAGGGTCTAGTAAAATCCGGTAATGCAATGACTGGACACAAAGTCATCAAACGCTTGAACTTCTCAAAACACTCTTGTGCCTCAAGTGTCCAAACAAATGCACCCTTCTTTGTCAAATCTGTAAGTGGTGTTGCATGTCGTGAAAACCCACTAACAAATTGGCGGTGGAAGCCACACAAACCCATAAAAGCTCTGAGCTGAGTAAGACTCTCAAGAGTAGGCCAATCAATGATAGCTTGGACCTTGTCTGGATCCATGCGAACTCCCTCCGTACTAATGATATGGCGTAGGTACAGCAACTCAGTCCTGCCCAAAGCACATTTGGACTCCTTGGCATACAAGGACTCCCTATCAAGAATACCCAACACTGTATCCAAATGGGCAAGATGCTCCTCCCAAGATTTTTTGTAAACCAGTGTCATCAAAGAAGACAAGAACATACCTCCTCAACTGTGACTGGAATACCCGATTCATGGTGGACTGAGACATGGCAGGTGCATTGATTAAACCGAAAGGCATAAACACAAACTCAAAGCGTCCACAGTGGCATCTAAATGTTGTCTCCTTGATGTCCTGCTCTCTGACTCTGATTTGATGATACCTAGATCTCAAATCTATTTTCGAAAAGTAGCAAGCACTGTGAAGCTCATCAATCAACTTGTCAATATGAGGAATAGGGTACCTATTCTTAATAGTCCTCTTATTTAGAACTTCGTAATCAATGCACATTCGTAAGGTACCATCTTTTTTCTTCACCAAAACTACTGATGAAGCAAAGGGAGATTTGCTCGGTCTAATGTGTCACATAGCAAGCAGCTCTTCTATTGTCTTTTCAATTTCATATTTTAGTTGCTTAGGGTGCCTATAAGGAGTGATCATCACAGGTTTGGCACCCTCCTCCAACTCTATGATGTGCTCAATACCTCTGTCTGGAGGTCTACTTGGTGGAATGTCACTAAACACCTTAGCGTGTTTAATCCTCAACTCCTGTACATCAGGATGATAAATTGGTTTTTGCTGCTCCTCCTGTGATGGCACCAACATGCACTTTGCAACCCACTCAACCATGTCGTGGCGTATGAGTCTCTCCATCCTTCTAAAGGATATCATCCTGAAACTACTATCTTTGATTGCTTTCAGCACACGAGTCTTCCCATCAACCTTAAATCTCATCTCCATCTCTTGAAGGTTAAGGGTAAATTCTCCTATGGCATGAAGCCATTTCATGCCTAGAACCACATCTGTATCTCCCATATTCACAACATAGAAATTTGCCTTAAAATCAAAATTGTTTAAGCGCATAGGGAGGTCTAAAATCATTCTATCACACTTAAGAGTGTAACCATCAGCAACTTTCACTCTTATACCTTCAAATTCTTCAGTTTGTATCCCACATTTATCAACCAACCTAGCATCAATAAAGTTGTGCGTAGCACCTGTATCAAGCAAGGTAATGACCTTTTGACCAGCTAAGAGCCCACGCATTTTAAAGGAGCCTTCACGTTGCATGCTAGAGAGATGTGCCTCTTGAAGCTTCACTTCCACCTCATTTTCAGTCTCATTTTCTGACTTTTCTGCTCCTGACTCTTCTTGATCAGTTTGTTGGTTTGAGTTATCAGGTTGAGGTTCATCCTCATAAAACCATTCCATTGCTTAGTTTTTGCCTTTGGCCTCAAGGGACAATCATGCTTTTCATCATAGGGTCCTTTGCAATAAAAACACAACCTTTTTCTACTCAAGTCATTGAGTGTTACTTGATCTAGAGGGACTGCAGATTTCTTTTTTGAGTCTGATATCTCTGTCTTTTTAGGGAATGACCTGCTGTCCTTGGATGTAGAAGAAGCCTTGGATATGAACTTTCTTTGTGGGGCTGCAAGCTTCATACTTCTAGCCTTCCTCATTGCTTCTTGGAGTGTCGGGGGATCAAAAGCTTTGATCCATCCTCTCAATGGTTCTAATAAGCCTTCAGTAAATAAAATGACCAACATTCTTTCATATATGCTAGGGACCATCACTGAAAGCCTCTGAAAGTTGCTAATATACACCTCCAAACTCCCCACTTGCTTGAGTTGATCAAGGTCTCTAAAATATAATTTTGGGTAGCGCTCAATCAGCCTATCAGTGAATTCCTGGTAAGTGGTGATGAGGTGATGCTGCAAGGTGACCAACCCATGGTGCCACCAATCATGAGCTAACCCATCCAGGTGCAAAGTTGTAAACTTGATTGCATCCTTTTTTTGCCATAGGCCGAAGAGTCAAGAAGGTATCCAGCTTGTGAATCCAAGCTCGTACTGTGACCTTCTCACTACCATCAAATGTTGGAAGTGTGAGCTTGCTTGTGGCATGTTTTAGGTCCTTGTTTTGGTTCCTTGGTCTCCTATCTTGCCTTGTTCTGTTATGCTGCCTCTTTTGACTCATGTGTCGGTCAAAAGTCAAATGTTCCTTTACTTGTGGGAGTAGCAAATCTCATTCATTGTGCATTGTCATGACATTATTTGCAAATGTTGCATCTTCATTTTCTTCAATATTCTCTTCTTCTGGTTCATTCCTCAAAAATGTAGGACGTGAAGGTCTATCGATGGTACAAATAGGTGCTTTTTCTACTCTTGGTATCCCAACAATGCTCCCATTATCTTCCTACTCATGATTTTGTCGTCTAGGAGTATTCTTCTGTTGTATAGTTGTTGTGAGTTGCTGCAAAACATCTGCTACATGCTGCTGCCCTACTGCAAGACCTCTCATGATTTCTCTTGCTTCTCTTTCTTCATTATTGGTTTCATGTCTTGGTGGACTGCCACCTCTTCTATCACCCATTATGTTCTGTTGTGTATCTGCAATTGGATTTTCTTGTTGTTCTGTCCGTTTGCGAGTATAATACCTGTGTGGACCAATCTCTTGTGGTTGCATAAGATACCTTAACCCTCCAAGTTGGCAGGATCAAAGCTCTGATACCATTGTAAGAATCCCTGTTCTCCCCAAACTAAAACTCCACCCTTCTAATGATAGTTTTCTAAATTTGTGTTTTGGTTTGTTTTTGGTTTTATGTTTTTTTTGTGTTTTTGGATATATAGAATGCCAGGAATAAAAGAAACTAAGAAGTATGCAAAATACTGAAAACTCAAAGCTGCAAAGATATATTTTATTTATTGATTATTTTCAAAAGACTTTTACATTCAAATGCTTACCCGGAAAACAAAGGAATCAACCCTATTGAATTCTGAAAATTAATGACAGCAAGCTGAAGTTTCCTTGAAAACTACGATCTGCCTCTGTGATAACTTTCTCCACCTCCAAATCTGTCGACAATGCCTTTATTGGGATAGATGCCAACCATGAAGGAGGAATGAGCCAAGAAGGCAAGGCGATCTGTCCTAGGGAAAACACGCCAGGCCTGAATGATGGTACCACTGCCAATTTTCAGATTGTACGGCCTTTGGAATGTGTGCCCAGCAATGAATAAATGCAACCCTTATGATGTTTAGTCTTCACAATGAAATTTGCTCAAAACCCTTGATGAACTCTTCACATTTTTGCACAAAGTTGGCCTCTAGATGAAACCAATCTGATAAACAATCTTCAATTGATGTTGCACAACCTCAGAAAGAAAAACAAAGAAGAATGTACGTTCTTCAATGTCTATAAACCTCTAGAAATGCAGAAACCCTTGGTTTCTCTTCTCGATGCCAAAGAACTTCAAAAAAGACAAATCGTGATATGCGCAAAAAATAGGTTGAACTTCTCTTTGGCTCCTTATATACTTTTCACAAGATGGTTGATCCCTCAATGGCCTTTTTAATCATTTAAAACAATATAAAGTTTGCACTTTAGCTTAATTAAATATTCACCTCAAAGTTGGGGCCCAAATTAAATAATCATTAATGGCCCCCTTTTTATGTCTTATGGCCCCATTAGACATAAAGTACAACTATAACTTTATAATATGATTTTATAATATTAATTATTATTAAAGTCACCTTTAATAATAATTAAACGATATAACTTATGCAATACACCTTAATTCATCATGCCAACTGAACTCAGTGATCAACACTGCAATCACATCACATCTAGGTGCCTTGGTATAAATAGTAACACTGGACTTCCACTGGCTGAATGACTCACACTAAATAGTAAGTATGCAAAATGAGTCCCAAAACCTCTGCAAAAGCCAAACCTGAACCCAACAAAGCTCTGGAGAAGAATAATGTCAACAAATGATCAAGTATTTGCCTCAAAAGACCCTCTATCCAAAACCATTAGCCTACGAGGGTCAAAATGATAGGCTAACCCAACTGAAAACCGATGATTAGCTAGAAGGGGACATTACATTGTTTCATACATTTGTGTACTTGTTGAATTAGGCACACAACAAAGTGTTTGAAAACCTAACTCTTGAAGAAGGATGGACCAAAAAGAAGCCCTCATTTTCATATTTGAGAGTGGGGTGTATAGTCTTCATGCACATTCCCACGTTACAAATAAAAAAATTGGATGAAGTCCTTGAAATGTATTTTTCTTCAATATAGTTCAAAGTTGAAGGGGTATTAGCTTATGGATCTAGCTACTAAAAAAGGTGTGTGTACATCAGCAATGATGTTTTTAATGTGGAATAGTGTGCGACACCTCTTCCTTACCATCATATGTTAGTTCCAAAACATTGAGAATTACAAAACCTGGAGATGAAGTGCTTGCTAAAGAAGCACAAGAAGAGGCCTTGTTTCCAATGGACCAATTTACATCTCATCTCTTGTGA
Source organism: Sequoiadendron giganteum (assembly GCA_007115665.2). Taxonomy (NCBI): domain Eukaryota; kingdom Viridiplantae; phylum Streptophyta; class Pinopsida; order Cupressales; family Cupressaceae; genus Sequoiadendron; species Sequoiadendron giganteum. The sequence goes on along the minus strand of CM021106.1, from coordinate 602,864,481 downwards.
ACAAAGAGATTACTAAGTGGTATTATACCACAATGAAGGATGCAAAGGCAGATGCAACTATGGATAAGTTTGACATTAGGCCAAAGACCCTCAACAAGCCACATGAGGATGTAATGTCCCCTTCCTAAGCAGTGCAGTTGATTCAGGGGTTAGCCTATCATTTAGACCCTCGTAGGCTGACAGTTGTGTTTAGAGGGTTACTTGGGCAGTTATCCGGCGTTCGGGAACCTTACTCCATCAGTTGATTCAGGTTTGGGCCTTTGCAGACTCTCACAGAGTGTTTTTCAGATACTTACTTTTTATAGTAAGTCAGGCAGACAGGGGTTACTATTTTTGGCAGGGCACCTGGTTCAGTTGGTTAGCTCAGTCTCGACCCAATTGGATGATTTGATGAGCAAGCAGTGATTATTGGAGCATTTAATAATTATTAAAGATTATTAATTTGACTTTATAATATAAAGTCACTTTAACGAAATATTAAAGTAATTATTTAATGGCAAATTATAAAGTATTAATACTTTATAATAAAGGGGCGAATAATATTTAATGTGTCTAATTACTCATTAATAAAGGGACGCCATTATTTAATGAAATTGCCTAAGTCTAAAAGAGGCGCATTTATTTTATTAAATACAATTTAAACTGCTTTTTGGAAGGGGGTCAACATCTTGAGAAGAAGTATTTATTTCACAAGGCAAATCGAATTCATTATTCATGATTATTCTAATTTGTCTATTTTTCTCTTTGAGAACATTGGGGTTTGTGAAACAAGGGTTTCTGCAGATCATTGGGTTTTGGAGAACGTTCCCTCTTCAGAATCAGACAAACTGAGATTGTGCAATACTAGTTGAAGATTGTTAGTTGAGTGGCTTCATTCAGAAGTCATACAGAGCTTACAATGGAGTTCTTATTCAGAGTTATTGATCAAATTATCTCTAGCAGTGAATCTTCTCATTGGCAGTGGTTTATCCAGCTTTTGACACGAATACCAAGGTGGTACGAATTTCTTATTTGCTGGTACAGGCTGTACTTTTCATACAGGCAAAACAGCCTTGCCTTTTTGTCAGTTTCTTCCTCTAGTGGTGGTGCCTTGTTCTTCTGAGGTTCCCGTGATGATTATTCTGAGGGAGATCATTCTAGTTGTGATTGGCCTTACTATTTTGTCCTATTTCAAGCGGCTGCAAATAAAAACCAGGTTTTCGTTTAAGTTTACATTTGCTTGTTGCATGTCTTTATTTCGCAGTTGTAAGCCTTCGGAGAATTTAATAAATCATCGATCTCAGATTAGATGCTCCATTTCTTGATATCTCTACGTCTGGTACTTAATTTACATTTTTCAAGCATTTTATTTCAAAATCGCACTCTCTTATTTGCAGAAATTACCAAAAAATCACAAAATTCATGAAAACAAACAAAAACTTGCATTATCGCCAGAAGTCAAGGTTGAGAGACACCTGGTCTCTTACAGTGGTATCAGAGTACAGTTATCCTGCCATCTTGTGCTTTTTCGATGCTTTTTCATGAGTAGAGACATTATATTCTACAGTAAGGGTAGAGGAACAGGCAGAATTGAGGATTGGACAGGTCCGCCTATTCCAGAAGGTGAGACATTATCAGGGATTTTCGGTATACACAGATCTAGCTTTTGTAGCAGTGAGAACAGTGTGACTACACTCATGGCAGATCAAGAGATTCCGACAGAGACTCCTAGGGATTCAGGAAAAGAAAAAGAAAATACAGAAATGATTGAGACAAAATTCAGGAGTAGACATGATAACATGATGGATATGAT